>JAJGRX010000207.1:0-585341 GCA_025461125.1 Carex kokanica
CAACCCCAAACCCCAAAACCCCAAACCCCAAACCCCAAAACCCCAAAACCCCCAAAACCCCAAACCCCAAACCCCAAACCCCAAACCCCAAACCCCAAAAACCCTAAACCCTAAACCCTAAACCCTAAACCCTAAACCCTAAACCCTAAACCATAACCATAAACCATAAACCATAAAACCCTAAACCCTAAACCCTAAACCATAAACCCATAACCCTAAACCCTAAACCCTAAACCCTAAACCCTAAACCCTAAACCCTAAACCCTAAACCCTAACCCTAAACCCTAAACCCTAAACCCTAAACCCTAAACCCTAAACCCTAAACCCTAAACCCCTAAACCCTAAACCCTAAACCCTAAAACCCTAAACCCCTAAACCCTAAACCCTAAAACCCTAAACCCTAAACCCTAAACCCTAAACCCTAAAACCCTAAAACCCTAACCTAAACCCTAAAACCCTAAACCCTAAACCCTAAACCCTAAACCCTAAACCCTAAAACCCTAACCCTAAACCCTAAACTCCAATCGAAGGTTTTGTGCAACACTCTAGTTGGGTCTCCATACGGCAAGATAGAGGGTAGTTGCAACACTAATACAACACTCCGATTGAAACTCTTTGCAGTACACTAGTAGTCTCCGTATAGTAACAGAAGTGAGTAGTTGCAACATTAATACAACACTACAATCGAAAAGTTTTTGCAGCACTCTAGTAGTTTATCGATAGGGCATGAGAAGAGGGTAGTTGCAACACTAATACAACACTCCAATTGAAGGTTTTTGCAGCACTCTAGTAGGGTATCCATACCACAAGAGAAGAGGGTAGTTGCAACACCAATGCAACACTCCAATCGAAGGTTTTTGCAGCACTCTAGTAGTGTCTCCATATGGCAAGAGAAGAGGATAGTTGCAACACTAATACAACACTCCAATTGTAGATCTTTGCAGCACACTAGGAGTGCCTCCATATAACAACAGAAGAGAGTAGTTGCAACACTAATACAACACTTCAATTGAAGATCTTTGCAGCACTCTAGTAGTGTCTCCATATAGCAACAGAAGAGAGTAGTTACAACACCAATACAACACTTTCATCCAAGGTTTTTTGCAACACTCCAGTAGTGTATCAATAAGGCAAGAGAACAGGGTTGTTGCAAGACCAATACAACACTCCAATGGAAGATTTTTGCAGCACTCTAGTAGTGTCTCCAAATGGCAAAAGAAGAGGGTAGTTGCAACACCAATACAACACTGCAATCGAAGGTCATTACAGCACACAAGTAGAGTCTCCATATGGAAGAGAAGAGAGCAGTTGCAACACTAGTACAACACTCCGATTGAAGATCTATGCAGCACACTAGTAGTGTCTCCATATAGCAACAAAAGAGAGTAGTTGCAACACTAATACAACACTCCAATCGAAGGTTTTTGCAGCACTCTAGTAGTGTATCCATACGGTAAGAGAAGAGAGTATTTGCCACACTAATACAATACTCCAATCAAAGGTTTTTGCAGCACTCTAGTAGTGTCATATGGCAAGAGAAGAGGGTAGTTGCAGCACTAATACAACACTCCAATTGTAGATCTTTGCAGCAGACTAGTAGTGCCTCCATATAGCAAGAGAAGAGGGTACTTGCAATATCGATACAACACTCCAATCGATAGTTTTTACTTCATTCTAGTAGTGTCTCCAAATAGGGTAGTTGCAATCCTAATACAACACTCTAATTGAAGAACTTTACAGCACACAAGTAGTGTATCCATATGGTAAGAGAAGAGCGTAGTTGCAACACTAATACAACACTCCAATTGCAGATATTTGTAGCACACAAGTGGTGCCTCCAAATAGCAACGAAAGAGAGTAGTTGCAACACTAAGACAACACTTCAATGGAAGATCTTTGAAGCACTCTTGGAGTGTCTCCATATAGCAACAGAAGAGAGTAGTTGCAACACTAATACAACACACCAATCAAAGGTTTTTACCACACTCTAGTAGTGTGTCCATAGGGCACGAGAAGAGGGTAGTTGCAACACTAATACATACACTCCAATCGAAGGTTTTTGCAGCACTCTAGTAGTGTATCCATACCGCAAGAGAAGATGGTAGTTGAAACACCAATACAACACTCAGACCGAAGATTTTTGCAGCACTCTAGTAGTGTCTCCATATAGCATAAGAAGAGGGTAGTTGCAACACTAATACAACACTCCAATTGTAGATCTTTGCAGCACACAAGTAGTGTCTCCGTATAGCAACAGAAGAGGTACTTGCAACACCAATACAACACTCCAATCGATGGTTTTTACAGCATCTAGTAGTGTCTCCAAATAGGTAGTTGCAACCGTAATACAACACTCCAATTGAAGAATTTTCAAGTACACAAGTAGTGTCTCTATATAGCAAGAGAAGAGCACAGTTGCAACACTAATACAACACTCCAATAGAAAATTACTGTACCACTCGAGTAGTGTCTCCTTATGACAAGAGAAGAGGGTAGTTGCAACACTACTACAAAACTCCGATTGAAAATATTTGCAGCACACTAGTAGTGTCTCCGTATAGCAACAGAAAAGAGTAGTTGCAGCACTAATACAACACTCCAATCCAAGGTTTTTGCAGCACTCTAGTAGTGTATCCATAGGGCAAGACAAGAGGATAGTTGCAACACGAATACAACACTTCAATCAAAAAAATTTGCTGCGCTCTAGTCGTGTATCCATACCGCAAGAGAAGAGGGTAGTTGCAACACCAATACAACACTCCAATCGAAGGTTTTTGCATCACTCTAGTAGTGTCTCCATTTGGCAAGAGAACAGGGTAGTTGCAACACTAATACAACACTCCAATTGTGTATCTTTGCAGCACACTAGTAGTGCCTCCATATTGCAACATAAAACACTAGTTGAAACACTAATATAACACTGCAATGGAAGATCTTTGCAGCACTCTAATAGTGTCTCCATAGTGCAAAAGAAGAGAGTAGTTGCAACACTAATACAACACTCCAATCGAAGGTTTTTTGGAACACTAAAGTAGTGTATCCATACGGCAAGAGAAGAGGGTAGTTTCAACACCAATACAACACTCCAATAGAAGATTTTTGCAGCACTATAGTAGTGTTTCGATATAGCAACAGAAGCGGGTAGTTGCAGCACCAATACAACACTTATTCGATGGTTTTTGCAGCACTCTAGTAGTGTCTCCATATGGCAAGAGAAGAGGATAGTTGCAACACTAATACAACACTCCAATTGTAGATCTTTGCAGCACACTAGGAGTGCCTCCATATAACAACAGAAGAGAGTAGTTGCAACACTAATACAACACTTCAATTGAAGATCTTTGCAGCACTCTAGTAGTGTCTCCATATAGCAACAGAAGAGAGTAGTTACAACACCAATACAACACTTTCATCCAAGGTTTTTTGCAACACTCCAGTAGTGTATCAATAAGGCAAGAGAACAGGGTTGTTGCAAGACCAATACAACACTCCAATGGAAGATTTTTGCAGCACTCTAGTAGTGTCTCCAAATGGCAAAAGAAGAGGGTAGTTGCAACACCAATACAACACTGCAATCGAAGGTCATTACAGCACACAAGTAGAGTCTCCATATGGAAGAGAAGAGAGCAGTTGCAACACTAGTACAACACTCCGATGGAAGATCTTTGCAGCACACTAGTAGTGTCTCCATATAGCAACAAAAGAGAGTAGTTGCAACACTAATACAACACTCCAATCGAAGGTTTTTGCAGCACTCTAGTAGTGTATCCATACGGTAAGAGAAGAGAGTATTTGCCACACTAATACAATACTCCAATCAAAGGTTTTTGCAGCACTCTAGTAGTGTCATATGGCAAGAGAAGAGGGTAGTTGCAGCACTAATACAACACTCCAATTGTAGATCTTTGCAGCAGACTAGTAGTGCCTCCATATAGCAAGAGAAGAGGGTACTTGCAATATCGATACAACACTCCAATCGATAGTTTTTACTTCATTCTAGTAGTGTCTCCAAATAGGGTAGTTGCAATCCTAATACAACACTCTAATTTAAGAACTTTATAGCACACAAGTAGTGTATCCATATGGCAAGAGAAGAGCGTAGTTGCAACACTAATACAACACTCCAATTGCAGATATTTGTAGCACACAAGTGGTGCCTCCAAATAGCAACGAAAGAGAGTAGTTGCAACACTAAGACAACACTTCAATGGAAGATCTTTGAAGCACTCTTGGAGTGTCTCCATATAGCAACAGAAGAGAGTAGTTGCAACACTAATACAACACACCAATCAAAGGTTTTTACCACACTCTAGTAGTGTGTCCATAGGGCACGAGAAGAGGGTAGTTGCAACACTAATACATACACTCCAATCGAAGGTTTTTGCAGCACTCTAGTAGTGTATCCATACCGCAAGAGAAGATGGTAGTTGAAACACCAATACAACACTCAGACCGAAGATTTTTGCAGCACTCTAGTAGTGTCTCCATATAGCATAAGAAGAGGGTAGTTGCAACACTAATACAACACTCCAATTGTAGATCTTTGCAGCACACAAGTAGTGTCTCCGTATAGCAACAGAAGAGGTACTTGCAACACCAATACAACACTCCAATCGATGGTTTTTACAGCATCTAGTAGTGTCTCCAAATAGGTAGTTGCAACCGTAATACAACACTCCAATTGAAGAATTTTCAAGTACACAAGTAGTGTCTCTATATAGCAAGAGAAGAGCACAGTTGCAACACTAATACAACACTCCAATAGAAAATTACTGTACCACTCGAGTAGTGTCTCCTTATGACAAGAGAAGAGGGTAGTTGCAACACTAGTACAAAACTCCGATTGAAAATATTTGCAGCACACTAGTAGTGTCTCCGTATAGCAACAGAAAAGAGTAGTTGCAGCACTAATACAACACTCCAATCCAAGGTTTTTGCAGCACTCTAGTAGTGTATCCATAGGGCAAGACAAGAGGATAGTTGCAACACGAATACAACACTTCAATCAAAAAAATTTGCTGCGCTCTAGTCGTGTATCCATACCGCAAGAGAAGAGGGTAGTTGCAACACCAATACAACACTCCAATCGAAGGTTTTTGCATCACTCTAGTAGTGTCTCCATTTGGCAAGAGAACAGGGTAGTTGCAACACTAATACAACACTCCAATTGTGTATCTTTGCAGCACACTAGTAGTGCCTCCATATTGCAACATAAAACACTAGTTGAAACACTAATATAACACTGCAATGGAAGATCTTTGCAGCACTCTAATAGTGTCTCCATAGTGCAAAAGAAGAGAGTAGTTGCAACACTAATACAACACTCCAATCGAAGGTTTTTTGGAACACTAAAGTAGTGTATCCATACGGCAAGAGAAGAGGGTAGTTTCAACACCAATACAACACTCCAATAGAAGATTTTTGCAGCACTATAGTAGTGTTTCGATATAGCAACAGAAGCGGGTAGTTGCAGCACCAATACAACACTTATTCGATGGTTTTTGCAGCACTCTAGTAGTGTCTCCATATGGCTGGAGAAGATGCTAGTTGCAATACTGATACAACATTTCAATTGAAGATCTTTCCAACACACTACTATTGTCTCCATATAGCAAAAGAAGAGAGTAGTTCTAACACTAATACAACGCACCAATGGAAGATCTTTGCCGCACTCTAGTTGTGGTTCCATATGGCAAGAGAAAAGGGTAGTTGCAACACGAATACAACACTCCAATAGAAGGTTTTTGCAGCACTCTAGTAGTGTATCCATATGGCAAGAGAAGTGGGTAGTTGCAACATCAATACAACACTCAAATCGAAGGTTTTTGGAGCACTCTAGTTGTGGTTCCATATGGCAAGAGAAGAGGGTAGTTGCAACTTCAGTACAACACTCCAATCGAAGGTTTTTGCAGCATTCTAGTAATGTATCCATGCGACAACAGATGTGGGTAGTTGCAACACCACTACAACACTCAAATCGAAGGTTTTTGTAGCACTCTAGTTGTGTCTCCGTATAGCAAGAGAACAGGGTAGTTGCAACACTAATACAACACTCCAATTGAAGATCTTTGCTGCACACTATTAGTGTCGCCCTATAGCAACAGAAGAGCGAAGTTGCAACATTAATACAACACTCCAATCGAAGGTTTTTGCAGCTCTTTAGCAGTGTATCCATACGTCAAGAGAAGAGGGTAGTTGCAACACAAATACAACACTCAATCGAAGGTTTTTGCAGCACTCTAGTAGTGTATCCCTACCGCAAGAGAAGATGGTAGTTGCAACACCAATGCAACAGTCCAAACGAAGGTTTTTGCAGCACTCTAGTAGTGTCTCCTTATTGCAAGAGAAGATGATAGTTGCAACAATAATACAACACTCCAATTGTAGATCTTTGCAGCACACTAGGAGTGCCTCCAGATAACAACAGAAGAGAGTAGTTGCAACACTAATACAACACTTCAATGGAAGATCTTTGCAGCACTCTAGTAGGGTCTCCATATAGCAACAGAAGAGAGTAGTTGCAACACCAATACAACACTCCAATCAAAGCTTTTTGGCAACACTCTAGTCGTGTATCAATACGGCATGGGAAGAGGGTTGTTGCAACATTAATACAACACTCCAATCGAAGATTTTTGCAGCACTCTAGTAGTCTCTCCAAATGGCAACAGAAGATGGTAGTTGCAACACCAATACAACACTTCCATCAAAGGTCATTACAGCACACAAGTAGTGTCTCCATATGGAAGAGAAGAGGGTAGATGCAACTTGTACAAGACTCCGATTGAAGATCTTTGCAGTACACTACTAGTGTCTCCATATAGCAACAGAAGAGAGTAGTTGCAACACTAATACAACACTCCAATCGAAGGTTTTTGCAGCACTCTAGTAGTGTATCCATACGGCAAGAGAAGAGAGTAGTTGCAACACCAATACAATGCTCCAATCGAAGGTTTTTGCAGCACTCTAGTAGTGTATCCATACGGCAAGAGAAGGGAGTAGTTGCAACACCAATACAACCCTCCAATCCAAGGTTTTTGCAGCACTCTAGTACTCTAATACAACACTCTAATTGAAGTACTTTACAGCACACATGTAGTGTATCCATATGGCAAAAGAAGAGCGTAGTTGAAACACTAATACAAAACTCCAATTAAAGATATTTGGAGCTCACTAGTTGTGCCTCAATATAGCAATAAAAGAGAGTAATGGCAACACTAAGACAACACTTCAATTGAAAATCTTTGCGGCACACAAGTAGTGTCTCCGTATAGCAACAGAAGAGAGTAGTTGCAACACTAATATAACACACCAATCGAAGGTTTTTGCAGCACTCTAGTAGTGTATCCATAGGGCACGAGAAGAGGGTAGTTGCAACACTAATACAAACACTCCAATCGAAGGTTTTGGCTGCACTCTAGTAGTGTTTCCATACCACAAGAGAAGAGGGTAGTTGCAACACCAATACAACACTCCAACCGAAATTTTTTGCAGCACTCTAGTAGTGTCTCCATATGGCAAGAGAAGAGGGTAGTTGCAACACTAATACAACACTCCAATTGTAGATATTTGCAGCACTCTAGTAGTGTCTCCATATAGCAACATAAGAGTTACTTGCAACACCAATACAACACTCCAATCGATGGTTTTTACAGCATTCTAATGGTGTCTCCAAATAAGGTAGTGGCAACCCTAATATAACACTCCAATCGACGGGTTTGGCAGCACTCTAGTAGTGTATCCATACCGCAAGAGAAGACCGTAGTTGACACACTAATACAACACTCCAATTGAAAATCACTGTACCGCTCTAGTAGTGTCTCCTTATGACAAAAGAAGAGAGTAGTTGCAACACTAGCACAACACTCCGATTGAAAATATTTGCAGCACACAAGTAGTGTCTTCGTATAGCAACAGAAGAGAGTAGTTGCAACACTAATACAATACTCCAATCTATGGTTCTTGCAGCACTCTAGTAGTGTATCCATAGGGCAAGAGAAGAGGGTAGTTGCAACACTAATACAACACTCCAAGCGAAAGTTTTTGCAGCACTCTAGTAGTGTATCCATACAGCAAGAGAAGAGGGTAGTTGCAACACCAAGACAACACTCCAACCGAAGGTATTTGCAGCACTCTAGTACTGTCTCCATTTGGCAAGAGAAAAGGGTAGTTGCAACACTAATACAACACTCGAATTGTAGATCTTTTCAGCACACTAGTAGTGCCTCCATATAGCACCAGAAAAGAGTAGTTGCAACACTAATATAACACTTCAATGGAAGATCTTTGCAGCACTTTAATAGTGTCTCCATATAGCAACAGAAGATAGTAGTTGCAAGATCAATACAACACTCCAATCGAATGTTTTTTGCAACACTATAGTAGTGTATCCATACGGCAAAAAAAGAGGGTAGTTTCAACACCAATACAACACTCCAATCAAAGATTTTTCCGGCACTATAGTAGTGTTTCGATATAGCAAAAGAAGCGGGTAGTTGCAATATCCATACAACACTTATTCGATGGTTTTTGCAGCACTCTAATAGTGTCTCCATATGGCAGAAGAAGAGGGTAGGTGCAATACTAATACAACATTTCAATTGAAGATCTTTGCAACACACTAGTAGTGTCTCCATATATCAACAGAAGAGAGTAGTTGCAACACTAATACAACGCACCAATTGAAGATCTTTGCCACACTCTAGTTGTGGTTCCATATGGCAAGAGAAGAGGGTAGTTGCAAGACCAGTACAACACTCCAATTGAAGGTTTTTGCAGCACTCTAGTAGTGTATCCATATGGCAACAGAAGGGGGTAGTTGCAACTCTTCTTTTGCTCTATGGAGACACTATTAGAGTGTTGCAAAGATCTTCCATTGCAGTGTTATATTAATGTTTCAACTAGTCTTTTATGTTGCTATATGCAGGCACTACTAGTGTGCTGCAAAGATACACAATTGGAGTATTGTATTAGTGTTGCAACTACCCTGTTCTCTTGCCAAATGGAGACACTACTAGAGTGATGTAAAAACCTTCGATTGGAGTGTTGTATTGGTGTTGCAACTACCCTCTTCTCTTGCGGTATGGATACACGACTAGAGCGTATCAAAATTTTTTGATTGAAGTGTTGTATTCGTGTTGCAACTATCCTCTTGTCTTGCCCTATGGATACACTACTAGAGTGCTGGAAAAACCTTGGATTGGAGTGTTGTATTAGTGCTGCAACTACTCTTTTCTGTTACTATACGGAGACACTACTATTGTGCTGCAAATATTTTCAATCGGAGTTTTGTACTAGTGTTGCAACTACCCTCTTCTCTTGTCATAAGGAGACACTACTCGAGTGGTACAGTAATTTTCTATTGGAGTGTTGTATTAGTGTTGCAACTGTGCTCTTCTCTTGCCATATAGAGACACTACTTGTGTACTTGAAAATTCTTCAATTGGAGTGTTGTATTAGGGTTGCAACTACCTATTTGGAGACACTACTAGATGCTGTAAAAACCATCGATTGGAGTGTTGTATTGGTGTTGCAAGTACCTCTTCTGTTGCTATAGGGAGACACTACTTGTGTGCTGCAAAGATCTACAATTGGAGTGTTGTATTAGTGTTGCAACTACCCTCTTCTTTTGCTATATGGAGACCCTACTAGAGTGCTGCAAAAATCTTCGATCTGAGTGTTGTATTGGTGTTTCAACTACCATCTTCTCTTGCAGTATGGATACACTACTAGAGTGCTGCAAAAACCTTCGATTGGAGTGTATGTATTAGTGTTGCAACTACCCTCTTCTCGTGCCCTATGGACACACTACTATAGTGTGGTAAAAACCTTTGATTGGTGTGTTGTATTAGTGTTGCAACTACTCTCTTCTGTTGCTATATGGAGACACTCCAAGAGTGCTGCAAAGATCTTCCATTGAAGTGTTGTCTTAGTGTTGCAACTACTCTCTTTCGTTGCTATTTGGAGGCACCACTTGTGTGCTACAAATATCTGCAATTGGAGTGTTCTATTAGTGTTGCAACTACGCTCTTCTCTTGCCATATGGATACCCTACTTGTGTGCTGTAAAGTTCTTCAATTAGAGTGTTGTATTAGGGTTGCAACTACCCTATTTGGAGACACTACTAGAATGAAGTAAAAACTATCGATTGGAGTGTTGTATCGGTATTGCAAGTACCCTCTTCTGTTGCTATATGGAGGCACTACTAGTCTGCTGCAAAGATCTACAATTGGAGTGTTGTATTAGTGCTGCAACTACCCTCTTCTCTTGCCATATGACACTACTAGAGTGCTGCAAAAACCTTTGATTGGAGTGTTGTATTAGTGTGGCAAATACTCTCTTCTCTTACCGTATGGATACACTACTTGAGTGCTGCAAACACCTTCGATTGGAGTGTTGTATCAGTGTTGCAACTACCCTCTTTTGTTGCTATATGGAGACACTACTAGTGTGCTGCAAAGATCTTCAATCGGAGTGTTGTACTAGTGTTGCAACTGCTCTCTTCTCTTCCATATGGAGACTCTACTTGTGTGCTGTAATGACCTTCGATTGCAGTGTTGTATTGGTGTTGCAACTACCCTCTTCTTTTGCCATTTGGAGACACTACTAGAGTGCTGCAAAAATCTTCCATTGGAGTGTTGTATTGGTCTTGCAACAACCCTGTTCTCTTGCCTTATTGATACACTACTGGAGTGTTGCAAAAAACCTTGGATGAAAGTGTTGTATTGGTGTTGCAACTACTCTCTTCTGTTGCTATATGGAGACACTACTAGAGTGCTGCAAAGATCTTCAATTGAAGTGTTGTATTAGTGTTGCAACTACTCTCTTCTGTTGTTATATGGAGGCACTCCTAGTGTGCTGCAAAGATCTACAATTGGAGTGTTGTATTAGTGTTGCAACTATCCTCTTCTCTTGCCATATGGAGACACTACTAGAGTGCTGCAAAAACCTTCGATTGGAGTGTTGCATTGGTGTTGCAACTACCCTCTTCTCTTGTGGTATGGATACACTACTAGAGTGCTGCAAAAACCTTCAATTGGAGTGTTGTATTAGTGTTGCAACTACCCTCTTCTCATGCCCTATCGATAAACTACTAGAGTGCTGCAAAAACTTTTCGATTGTAGTGTTGTATTAATGTTGCAACTACTCACTTCTGTTGCTATACGGAGACTACTAGTGTACTGCAAAGAGTTTCAATCGGAGTGTTGTATTAGTGTTGCAACTACCCTCTATCTTGCCGTATGGAGACCCAACTAGAGTGTTGCATAAAACCTTCGATTGGAGTGTTGTAATGGTGTTGTAACTACTCTCTTCTGTTGCTATAAGTAGACACTCCAAGAGTGCTGCAAAGATCTTCCATTGAAGTGTTGTATTAGTGTTGAAACTACTCTCTTCTGTTGCTATATGGATGCACTACTAGTGTGCTGCAAAGATCTACAATTGGAGTGTTGTATTAGTGTTTCAACTATCCTCGTCTCTTGCCATAGGGTACACTACTATAGTGCTGCAAAAACCTACGATTGGATTGTTGTATTAGTGTTGCAACTACTATCTTCTGTTGCTATACGAAGAGACTACTAGTGTGCTACAAAGATTTTTTCCTCGGAGTGTTGTACTAGTGTTGCAACTACCCTCTTCTCTTCCATATGGAGACACTACTGGTGTGATGTAATGACCTTCAATTGGAGTGTCATATTAGGGCTTCAACTACCCTCTTCTCTTGTCATATGGAGACATTACTAGAGTGGTGCAGTGATTTTCAATTGGAGTGTTGTATTAGTGTTGCAACTACGCTCTTCTCTTGCCATATGGAGACACTACTTGTCTACTGTAAAGTTCCTCAATTGGAGTGTTGTATTAGGCTTGCAACTAACCTATTTGGAGACACTACTGGAATGCTGTAAAAACCATCGATTGGAGTGTTGTATTGGTGTTGCAACTGCCCTCTTCTCTTGCCATATGGATACACTACTAGAGTGCTGTAAAAACCTTCGATTGGAGTGTTGTATTGGTGTTGCAACTGCCCTCTTCTCTTGCCCTATGGATACACTGCTAGAGTGCTGTAAAAATCTTCGATTGGAGTGTTGTATTAGTGTTGCAACTACCCTCTTCTTGTGCCCTATGGATACACTACTAGAGTGCTACAAAAATCTTCGATTGGAGTGTTGTATTAGTGTTGCAATTACTCTCTTCTGTTGTTATACGGAGACACTACTAGTGTGCTGCAAAGATTTTCAATTGAAGTGTTGTATTAGTGTTGCAACTACTGTCTTTGGTTTCTATATGGAGGCACAACTAGTGTGCTGCAAAGATCTACAATTGGAGTGTTGTATTTGTTTTGAAACTACGCTCTTTCTCTTGTCATATGGAGACACTACTAGATTGATGCAGTGATTTTCAATTGGAGTGTTGTATTAGTGTTGCAACTACGCTTTTCTCTTGACATATGGAGACACTACTTGTGTGCTGTAAAGTTCTTCAATTGGAGTGGTGTATTAGGGTCGGAACTACCCTATTTGGAGACACTACTAGAGTGCTGTAAAAACCTTCGATTGGAGTGCTGTATTGGTGTTGCAACTGCCCTCTTCTCTTGCCGTATGGATACACTGCTAGAGTGCTGCAAAAACCTTCGATTGGAGTGTTTGATTAGTGTTGCAACTACCCTTTTCTCTTGCCCTATGGATACACTACAAGAGTGCTCAAAACCTTCGATTGGAGTGTTGTATTGGTGCTGCAAGTACTCTCTTCTCTTGGCATATGGAGACACTACTAGAGTGCGGCAAAGATCTTCAATTGGAGTGTTGTATTAGTGTTGCAACTACTCTCGTCTGGTGCTATATGGAAACATAGTGTGCTGCAAAGATCTTCAATTCGAGTGTTGTATTTGTGTTGCAAGTACCCTCCTCTCTTGCCATATGGAGACACTACTAGAGTGCTGCAAAAAGCTTCGATTGGAGTGTTTTATTGGTGTTGCAACTTCCCTCTTTTTTTGCCATTTGCAAACATTCCTATAGGGTTGCAAAGTTCTTCAATTGGAGAGTTTTATTAGGGTTGCAACTACCCACTTCCCTTACCATATAAAGACACTACTAGTGTGTTGCAAAGACCTTCAATTGGAGTGTTATATTATGGTTGCAACTACACTATTTGGAGACACTATTAGAGTGCTGCAAAATCTTCAATTGGAGTGTTGTATTAGTGTTGCAACTACCCTCGTCTTTTGCCATATGGAGACACTACTAGAGTAAAACAGTAATTCAGAATCGCAATTGAGAGGTGCAAAGATATCTTCCCTTATCGAAAACAGTAAGCAATAATAATTCACTTGGTTTGATTTTTTTTTCAATTATTACAACTTGTGGAATTGCTAATTACAGTCACTCTATTTTGTAAGCGCTTTTACGCAATATATTAAAGAGATTGCAAAGCACATGCCAGAAAAATAAATTGAATTGGAAGTGGTTGCCGGTGAGCACACTATAATTTTATAATTTCATATTTTGTTCAAAAAATTATTGTCATTTTAACATAGGCCGCTAAATGTAAATTTCAGTGCCCGCAACAGTTGGAGGGTTGGGAATGCGCTTATTACACGATGATTTTCATGTTTGACTTTGTCGAAAGAATACAATTCCAATTTCCAAGCGGTATGTAATTCATATTAATTGTTCCTATATAATAGCAATTGAAAGTAATTAAAGTAAAGATAGAAATGATAATTCCTAGGGTTTCGGCACACCATTGCTACTCAATCCACTTTGATATTCTACTTCTGTCGGGTCTGATTTTATGTTATTGTTAATGGAAGACACACAACATAGGACACTGCGAGTCACTTACGCAAATGATAGGACTTCCACCGAGATACTACATAGGACACTGCGAGTTATCTTACGCAAATGACAGATCTCTTAAATACACAAGTTACTACATAGGACACTGCGAGTTATCTTATGCAAATGACAGAAGTTCTGATTTATGGTTTCCCCGCGAAGGTTTTCTTCACATAAATATAATGGCTCCCAACGGGGCTAACTCGTCCATCATAGTTTTTCTACCAATAAATTACTGTCACTACCCTAGGATTAAACTAGATCATCGAAATCTGGTGAAAGGTTAATAAATTGCAAAAGCATTTCAATCAACAACAAGAAATTATAATCAACATAAAATATATATATCAAAGCATCATGAGTAACAAGGTTTACTGCCTAGCCCCTAAGAAAAGAACTTAGCCGCGGAACGACATCATTACAACACTCCTCTCTTTCTCACTTCAATCAAATCTAACCCTAATTACCAAAATTACAAAGATGGTTTTCTCTTCTGTCCAGGGGCTTTATATAGGAGTGAGGGGACGTCTGGAGATGAGTGGAGGCCAAGAAACACGATCTGGACACGTTTGTGGCAGTTATTCCCCAAAGGGCGCCTTGGTTACGGACTGTATTGGCTGATACGGTCCGTATTCACACCATGTCGCTTAGGGGTTTAATGCGGATCACGCTATCTCCTGGTCCGTATCAGGCTAGGTCCGTATCAACTAATACGGACCGTAACAGGGCCTTAATCTATGAGCGTCGCTTGTCCGATTGACCTGATTCTTGCTCCATTTGATGTGAAATAGTTCCAAAACCTGTTTTCTGCAATAAAATATAAAGAAGGGTGACAGTAGCCTTTTTCTCTAATTAAATAAACATAAGTGTGAGATAATATGCAAAATCTAAGCCAAAACCCTACGTAATTCATCATCATTTTGACTCTCATCAATACTCCTCTTTTGGTCAAAGCATACCTGATTTGGCATGTTATTTGTCACAGGTCACATCAACCACTCGATCTTTGGAAGAATCTCAAACCAATTAGCGTGCGTATCCACATCAGTTGTAAATTTTACTTCTATAATCTTTATTTGCAAAACTGTTATTTTATGAATAAAAAAGAGGTAAATTGGCAGGCTGGTGGGGGTGAGCCATCACACATGAAACTTGGTTGGCAAATTGATGCTGATTTTGGTTCGTTTGAGGCTCTTATTTCAAAAATGAATGCTGAGGGAGCGGCTCTTCAAGGATCAAGCCGGGTGGTTAGTTCTTATTTGAAGTGTCAATCTTTATTTGGTTTCCATGCACTTCTCATAATTTATTACCGTAATATATTCCTCTTTGGTTGATAATCTTGGTTGTAGTAGTTGGCTTTTGATAAGGAGTTGAAGATAAAGAGAAGAGAAAATCTTTGGTTGATAATCTTTGTTGTAGTGGTTTGCAAAGAACAGAATATAAAGAAAGAGAGAAAAGAAAAGGATAAAAGGGGCAGATAAAGAGGAGAGAAGGCCAAGCAAGAAACTTCGTCCTTCTGTCCTCGGCCCTCATCCCAACTCCTTTCCTTTTTCGGATCAAAGTCAAGGGATGGCCTGCAAGAAGAGGAGCGCAAGCGGAAGAGGAGCAGGACGAGGTTCGGTGGCTGCCCGCTTTTCCTTCACTGGAAATTTTTAATTTCGGTAACCTTACTTATTCACTTTTGTTCTTTTAGGTTTAGATTGATTAATACTCCGTTGTTGGTGTTTTTTGATATGATTTGTGTTGCTTGATTGTTATAGTGCTATGATTAATTTCTTTCTTTGTGTGGCAATTTTAAAATCAATTTCTCTCTTTGAACTATTATGCATTTTGTTGTTTGCCTTCAATAGATCGTTCTTTGCTTTGATTTTTTATTTACTTTAATTCTTACTTTAGAAAATGTGAAAACTGTGATGCATTTTGTACTTTGATTTCTAAAAGGAAAAAGAGAACAATCAAATGAAAAATGTGGTAAACTATCAAATTCTACGAGCAAGCAACTGGAAGGGAATATTGAGATTTCTAAAAGGCATGGAGGTTGGCATTGTGTTGGATGATGGTATTGGTACCAATCTACATGTTGGTATAGGGTTGGATCACAGGGTTATAACCGGTACCAATCTACATGTTGTTCTTTGTTCTATAGCCTCTTTCAGTGGAACTAGGACCTTATCTTAAGCAGCATCTTTGACAGGATTCAGGTTTTTCAAAAATAGTTCTATTGTGTCGTTATTAAATTTTAAATTTGTATCACAACTTTCGTTTTGTTTTTTAATGACTTGTCTTATGTTCAATTGCACGTCATGATTTAGATCGATATTATCTGAATCACTTTTGTGCATTTTGTACTTTGGGAAAAGGGAAAATAGTTGTACCAATATTTATACAAAACTCAGGGACATAATTGTCAAATTTGTATTAGATTCTTGCATGGGACCTTTGCAATCTTTTGTTGTTTGTGAATATGTTGTATTGCCGTGCTTGCACACATTTTATTTTTTTTACCCTCAAATTGTCTCGCTGAATGCAATAGCTATTGAAGCATACAAGAAATATATCGTTCTCTTATGCACTCTAGTCAGGTATGTCTCTAATTTGATAAATCAAGTATATTCTTGCAATTGAGCCTAAATTAAATTAATTTGCAGCTCATCATTGAACCATAATTGGCTTTTGGGTGGCACATTAGGTAATTTCTCTAATCAGAATTTTTTGCATTGGTGTTGCACCAAAAGGTAATGCACAAAGTTTCAGTACAGTAAACTGTACCTTTTAAACCTTAAATACACCTTCGGTTCAGATTGCAAGTGCACAGTCCTACCGAGTAGTATATTGTCGGGTATCGATCACAGGGACGGTTTGACAATTACCAGACTTTACTCAAACTACAGAGATTCTAGAAGCCTGCAAAGGTTGATTTGGGGTATTACGTGTCCTAACAGTTCAAATAACAAAATTCATAACAGTAAATAAACTTTGATTTGGGATTAATATAATTAAAAAGGAGTTCCTAGGGTTTCTGATTTCATCTCAGCTAAGTCTCAAGGTGCTCGGTCCGTGCACTTTCATGCACGGGCCGTGTGTAATGTGCACGGGCCGTGTACTCTCATACACGGTCCGTGTGGCCCTCGAGTTAATACAGTAGCTACTGGTTTCTGTGTTGATTTTCCTGTGCAGGGTTCTATTGACCGAACCAAAGTACCTAGACCTCAACTCTCGCATGTTGGCTTAATTACTCGGTGCGGGATTCAATTTCTTCCCTCCTAGGGTTCTCAAACCTCAACTTTCGCTTGTTGGCTTAATAATCCTAAGTCACTTGTTGGTTTACTAAAGATATCCCCGATCTCTCGATACGAGGAAAAGTTCACCTCTCGGCTACTACTTGGTTTCACCTCTCGGATCGTAAACCTATCTCAAATACTTAGTTTGGTCGAGTTAATATCAAGGTTATTCAATTTCCATCTAGATGAGGCATTTCATCTAACGGATTAACAATTCAATTCAAACAATTTCCACTAAGCAATAAAATACTACTCAATCAAGCAAGCACAAGATTCAACACAAATTCCAAGTAACTAGCAAATAAAACTAAGCATTCGACTACATCATAACCCTAGAAACATAAAAGTCTACTCAAGCATGATTAAAAAGCAAATAAAACAAATAGCAATAATGAAGTTCATGACAAAACTCGAAGAGAGATGAAGATTCGTCTCCAAAACTCCTTCTCCAAGCCAAGTTTTCTCCCCTAGAGCCATCCGTCTTTATTAGGTCTGCAATCTCCCCCTTTTAATGCTAAAAATCGCGTCTTAAAGCCTTTCCTTTTCGACCTCCCCAGCTGGCATCTGTTTCCATCGCCAGTCTGGATTTCCATATTTTCTGTGTACGGTCCGCACAAAAATGTGTACGGACCGTGTGCCTGTGTTGTAGAGATTTAGCACTCTCTGTGTGGTTGGGCAGTTAAGGTACGGTCCGCACAAAAATGTATACGGACCGTGTGCCTGTGTATTTGGCTCAGATTGTAGATCTTCTCGCAAGCTTTCCGAAAAGTGGTCATACACCCAAAACGGAGTTACGAGTCAAAATCTATGACTGTTTTAATTTCATATGCTGAAATTTCAGCATCATATACAGGTCGTGTGGATGGTGTCCTGGTCGTGTCTGTGGTCGGGCAGAGGGTTGTACGGTCCGCATAAGAAGGTACACGGACCGTATATAAACCTTTAAATTCCAGATTCTTCCTCGGTTTCGCCCGTTTTCTGCAAAGTAAGAACAAATGCGCAGCAGTACCACATTCTATAGATATTCATGAAATAAACACGATTTGACAGTTTTAGGCACAGGTTTTGGTACAAATTTTGGTCAGAATATAGATAAGAAAGCGAGATATCAATTGGAATACAATTTTGAGATTAAAGTTAGTTAATGGCGTTCTTTTGTGCATAAATACAAGTACAGAGGCAATGGATAAGAGGAAACATCCTGCTAGGGGTAAAATAGTCACAATAGATAAAATGTAAATTAAATTAAAATATTACACCACAGTAGGGTCTGTTTGGCGCAGGGAAAATTTACGGGAATGGGATTCTTAACATTAAATTAGTTGATTCTCAAATAGGATGATGCTTGTGTAAATACTTTCTTGTATTGTTATGTTGCACTTGTTTAATTAATTTTAATCTTTGTGCTTGATTTTTGTGTTTAAGAGTTGTTAAATTGTGTTAATTAAAAATTGTTGTACTGATTAATTATGTTTTGTATAATTAATTTTAGACTTGTCATATAATTATATTAATTTTTGACTTATCATATAATTAATATTAAGATTATCAAATATCTCAGCTAACAATTAATTTACAAAATTACCCGAAAAACAAAATAGAGTTAATTGGAGCAGTGGAGTAATGACATTCAGGAGCGAAGAGATTAGCTACAATATGCAATATGTTCGTTCGCTTGTCTAGACCACCGGGTGCTCACAGAAGTGAACAGGGTTCTTTGTGGATTGAGAATTCAGTCAGGAAGAGGGATCAAAACATACATTCAATTTCCATTACAGTACAAACATCACATTTAAAGAAAGTGAATAAAACAAACTTTTAATTCTCACGGCAACGCGTGGCCGGCACTTGACTAGTATATATATAGATTATAGATAAGGGTTGAACTGAAAATTGATGTATGTGAAGAGTCAAGACTTGCATGCTATTCATGTGCTATATTTTGGAATTAAGTCCTCTTGCGTGTTGATGGTTAATGAAATAGTATTTGATAGTTTGGGACAACAAAATAATTTTATATAAAATGTATATATTAAAGCTAAGTGTTGAAGATTGATCTCAGAATCATCATCATCAACCATTGATCTAAGATCCAAGGGTTTAGATTAAATATCAAAAATAAAAATAAATAAAACGGTAACGTGTACGTCGTTACCATAAATAGAAAAATAGTACGTACAAAAGGCTATATTGTGCCTTTGTAATTATAAATACGAGTTTTGTAATAAGAAATAATATCAATCAAAAACACAGTTTCAATCCCCTCAGACTCTTTGTTGCTCTCTATTAAAATTATCATGGTATCAAAGCAATAGATTTGAAAATGCCGCACATTGCAATCCAAACTAGTAAAGCTAGTCGGTACCAGTAAAAATACCAGAAAAACACAAACAACAATAAGCATCAACAAGACGTCATTAGAATAGCAGCTACCAATGGAAGCTACTAACTCTTCTAAAATCACCAATGTTCTGCTCAATGACAGAAATTATTTGTCATGATCACGATCAGCAAAACGAGCTCTCAGCGGCAGAGAATTACTAGAATTCATCACAAGGGAAATAAAAAAACCCGAACCAACAAAGCCAACAGAGGCAACTGACTTAGAAACAAAAACAATGAGACAGTGGCAATCCAAGAATGATCGAGTCATGACTTGGCTCATGGGATCAATGGAACCCGCTGTCGCATATTTGTTTATCACAACCGAAACAGCCAAGGAACTGTGGGATGCAGTTCAAGCACATTTCGGCCAACAAAACAACTTCTCACATGTCTACCATTTGAAACAAGAGATCCAAAAAATACAACAAGGAACAATGAGCAACACTGAATACATCGGTGCCCTAAAAAAGAAAAAAGACAAACTTCGGTGTTACCGACCTCCAACAATAGACCCGTAAATAATTCAAAAAATAATCGAAGAAGATGATATTTTCGATTACCTTTCGAGGTTAAACCCTAGTTATGAAACTGTAAGGTCACAGCTGTTGCTCACAACCGTTGTACCCTCTTATGCCTCAATCACTCAAATGATTCAACAAGAAGAAAGTCGCAGACTGGCCATTGGTGGTCTATAAGCCAGCAATGGCGAGGGACACGAGACCCATGGCTTCGCCGTAAAAAACCCGAGCTTCTCCCAAAACCCTAGATTTCAAACCACCCAAAATCAACCGAGAGATGTACACATTGCAAGAAAGAGGGCCACAACCAAGACCGGTGCTAGTTTCTCTACCCACATCTCAAACCGAAAAAATTTCAAACGGCTGAGAAGGGAAAGGCTAGAGGCGGTGATAGAGAGGATGAGAGGCGAAAGTGGGAGAAAGAGGGAGAGACGAAGGGGTTCTCTGTTTCGGGTCTGACTTTTGGCTTAAGTCCGAACCAGGGAAGCTGATGTGTATTTTTGGTATTGGAATATGTGGGTCAATTTTGTAATACACTCTATGCTTTAAATTTATAAACCTTAATACACAATGATAGATTGGTTGCAAGCATACAACCTATCCTTGTAGTAAAATAGGTATCGATCCAAAGATAACGGGAGAAATTACTTTTTACTTAAATAATTAATTCTAAATAATGCAATTAAAGTAAAGGGGGGGGGGTTTGTTGAAAACTGGAATGGTGGGTTCAATACCCAAATTGGAGTTGAAACAAAACAAAACAAAATAATAAAAGGAGTTTGTAATCAAAGAGATGGAATCTAAGGGCTATCGGCTCTCAATCCCTTGATCAAATTCACATTTACTTGGTTTCTAAATTCATGTTTGTTATTTTGGGGTTTCTAAACCTAATATGTCAAAAAGGGTCACTTTCGTGAATTAATGGCGTGTCTAGATAGTTCGGATTTCACGATTAAGTCCCTCATCCTAATTATCTAGACCATAACCTTATGTTTAGCCTAATTTATTCCCAAATTTCGACACTTCACGATTAAGTCCTTCATACCAAAATTCGGTTCAATTTTAGGGATCCCAATTGAATATGAGGCTTCACGATTAAGTTCTTCGCCTCAATTCAACCATTGTTCTTGTGGTTCCGGACTAAGAAATAGATTTGGTCATTTCTAATCTTAATCCTAAAATTATTCATGCAAGTAATTCGGTTTTATCAATTCTTTGATCCTAACACCTTAAGTTTGTTAAACCCAAGCAGGACACTAATTAATAATTCACAAATTACTCAAGCACATGAATTATAAAATCACCAAGAACAAACAATTAACAAACAATCATCATACAGAAATAATATCCAAGTAAACTAGAATCTAATACAAGTTCATGATTTTAGCCTAAGCCCTTAGAGAGGAATCTAGCCCCTCATGGGTGCAATAACATCGAAAAGATAGAAAAGAGTAAACATGACTAAAAACTTAGATAAACAAATAGAGATGAGAATACACCAATCTCCTAGTTTGCTGCCCTTGTCTTCAATGTCTGCTCGCTCGAATCAAGCCTTCAACCGTCAATCCAAAAGCTCTTGATCTTGTGAAGAGGCGAGAATAAAATGGAGAGGTTTTGAATAATAAGAACTTAGGAGCAAGGTGGAAGAAGAGATCCCCCTCTCCTGCTGCCTCTCCCCTCTTTAATAGCCAATTTCGTCACTCCCCTCATCAATCCCCCTGATCTGGCAGCAGTTATGAGGAGATCCCTTAAAATCAGACTGAATTGGCGCTGGTGCGGCCTTTGTGCGGCCTTCACAAAATCTGTGCGGTCCGCACAAAATGGAGAGTTGGCCGGAAACTGCGCGGAGGAAAAAGGGGTTTGTGCGGCCCGCATAGATTTCGTGCGGCCCGCATTTTTTGTTTGTGCGGCCCGCATAGAATTCCTTAAGGCCGCACGACTGGCCGCAATACTCTCTGACTTGACTGAGCAAAACTTGTAGATTTCCGACTTTTTAATTTCGGATGAATTTAATTTTGTGCGGCCCGCACAAACTCGCAGAATTGCTCCTTTTTGCTTGATTCCTACAAATTAGACAAGGCAACAGCAGTAACTTGGTTCTTGAATGAATTATCTATTAAACTAGGGTAAAACACAAGAAATTTGGTACAATTTAGAGGTAAAACCTTAACCGAAAGTGTATACAATTGAGGCTTATCAAAATCCCCCAAGCTTAAACCTTGCTTGCCCTCAAGCAAAAATCTAAACCTAGGTATGAGTCCGGCTTCTAAACTAACCAAATTCCACGAATGTTCCTAAGTGCGAAAAATTCACATGATCTTGCTATCGTTAAAAACTTCGAGAATCCTTTTGATCAACAATTTGGACTTTCCTTGATCAACTTTAATTCACCCCACAACTTGATCAATCAAATTTCATATTCAAAGATGCCTTAATATTTGCAAGAATTAATCATTTGGATTTATCAATGTTTCATTCTTCCACCAAAAATATGCCCTCATTTTGTGGTGATTTATCTTTTTCGCCCCCCCAAGCTTGTTCCAAGCTTGGGCTAGAAAGTTGTAAATTTTCGCGTGTTGGTAGCATGCAAAATTCTATTTTATGTTTCTTTTTGTTGCTATTTTTGTGACACTATGATCTTTATCCTTAATACAACACCAGCTAGTTATGAGTAGTTAACCATACCCAACCGTTTTAATTCAAAAGTGCAATTGCATGCTCTTGGTTCAACCCTTCCATGACATGAACTCACACTTGTGGTGTAAACTCGGCCATTTTATCGGGTGAACTAGCGGAGCAAAGTGTCAAGGACTCATAACCATAAGTACGTCATGTCGCCGTAACATAGGTAAGCGGAGTCCGAGTTGAATTTTCACAAATTTTTCATTAAAATCATTTCATCAACTTAAGCAAAAATACCATGAATACACGCATCCAAAGGTATTCTTCCATACCTATGGATATTACAACCTTTCTTTCATTTGTAAATCCCAATTAGAAAAGTATACCTTGGTATCAAAATACTTTCTCGATAAAATCCAATTTTTCATTTTTTCAAAATCCTAAAACATCTCATCCAATGCAATTCTTTGATCAAATATGGGGTTATTTCAAATTTTTCAAAGTCATCCAAATTATAACCAAAAATTTTCAAACAAGTCCTTAATTCTAGCAATCACACAAATTTCTCGCCTAAAAATGCAATTTTGCGAAAAATTAAACATGTCCTAAATGCAGATACAATTTTTCTTCCGATTCCCCCCCCAAGCTTAAACAAAGCATTGTCCTCAATGCAAACATTCACACAAGAAGGAATAAAAAGGAAGAAAAATAAAACTTACAAAGTGGTGAGAAGGCGAAAGTGGAAAAGGAGGCTAAGGCGCCTCACTACGGCGGTGGTGTGCCGACCGCCCTCTTGGGAACTGCATTGCGTTAGCGACGGCGGCGGCGCTCATGTGGTGGAGTGGGCGGTTCCTCATTGGGTTCGATGCCAGAGTTCTCAAAGGTTTGTTGAGCATACCACCGTGCTAGTTGTGCATCTTCCTCGGCTTGGTGGAGAGGTACTTCGAAAGAGTCCATGCGGAGGTTGATGCTGTTTAGTTGAGAGGTGATGTCGGAGTAGTTTTGCGTCCAGGTTTTGTTCATCTCAACCATGTAGTCCATGAGTTCTTGGTTGGAAGGACCGGCAAGCGCGGGTTGAGCGGGGACGTCTTGCGCAGCAGGTGGTGGTGGATGAGCGGTGGCCTCGGGACCTAAAATGATAGGTTCGTCTGTCAGATTCCAAGTGGAAAGCAGCAGTGGGTCAAGGACTGTGGTGAGAGGTAAGCGGTAGCCATAGTCGCCCGGGCCATCACTTATCCAAAAAGTGTCGTCGGGCGAGCGTCGAAGGAGCTGCATGTGCTGGAGGCCTGAGAGATCAAGAGTGATGGGGCCTTCGAGCGGAGTGTCCGGAATGTTGACGCCTAAGGCACGGGCGATTTTGGTGATCACCCCGCCACAAGAGATGCTGCCGTTGGTCCGGTGTTCGGTGGCTACAGAGTGGAGATGCTTAACGAGGTAGTACCCGAAATGTGGTTGGAAGTGCATCTCTTCGTTGTTCCTGCGCAACATACAATAGAGATAGAAATTTTCGGGCTTTTTAAAGCAAGAGCTAGTCTCACCGCGCCCAAAAAAGGTAAGTGCCAAAACACGTTGAATGTAGCGGAGTGCCGGATGCTTAATGAGGCGAACCCGTTGAGCATTGAGCGCGCAATGCCGATCAATGAGTTCGGCTCGGAAACTGGGTTCGGACATGTCGGATTGGAAAGTGCATGTCTCGTTCATAGCGTAAGCATCGGTGGTAGGTAGTTGGAGATGACCCATAAGGTCGGTCGCGGTCATTGTGAAGAACTGGCCACCAATTCGAAAGGTGAGGAGACTCCGGGCCCTGTCAAAGTCGAATGTGGAGAGAAACTCGAGGGTGATGCCTCGGAAAGTTTGGCATGGGGAGGATTGATATCTCGTATTCATATCTACATTTTGACCTTAAAATCGTACCAAAAACCTGTGTTTTAATCTATAAATTCGGTTATAATTCATTGAATATATATAGAATGTGGTACTGCTGCAAGTTATTCTTATTCTGCAGGAATCGGGCGAAATCGAGAAGAAACCTGGAATTTAGAAGTCTCTACACGGTCCGTGTAACATTCCACACGGGCCGTGTCAATCTCGACTCGACCGATGACACGACCGCATGAAGACCGCTGACTCGACCGCATGAAGAACACAGGCACACGGTCCGTGTAGGATTCCACACGGGCCGTGTCAAGCAATTTTGGAAACAAATCCAGAATTTGGAAAGAAAGCTAAGGAATGGAAGGTCGGCAAAACAACTATATAAGCGAGATTTCTTGCACCAGAGAGGTCATTCTGGAGCAGAGAAGCAATTCCTAGGGTTTGGACTTGGCGGCTAGCTTGGAGACGAAGTTGAGAAGCGAAAGACGCGAGTTTTCGACGGATCTTCATTGTTCTTCGAGTTTTTCTATGAACTCCTTTATCTTTATTTGTTTTATTTGCTTTTTAATCATGTTAGAGTAGACTTTTAGTTTCTAGGGTTGTGATGTAATCGAATGTTTTGTTTTGCATGTTAGTTGTTGGATTCTTTTGTTGAAATTTGTGTTTGCTTGATTGTGTTTGATTTAATTGCTTAGTCTAAGTTGTTTGATTTTTATTGGTTTACCACTAGATGAATGCGCACATCTAGAATGTACTTTGGCCCTTATAATCTCTCAACCAAACTAAGTACATGAGGTAGGATTAGTGATCCGGAAGGTGAAACCAAGTAGTAGCCGATAGGTGAACATTTCCTCATATCGACGGAATGAGGTTACCTTTAGTATACCAAACAAGCAACTAGGTAATTCAGACCAACATACGACAGTTGAGGTCTAGAACCCGACGAGGGCACATATTGCAATTCCATACCAAGTTAATGAACCAACAGACGACAGTTGAGGTTTAGGAACATTAGGTCTGGTCAGTAGAACCCTACACAAAGGAACAACACTAAGAAACAATAACTGCTGCATTCACTCGAGGGCCACACGGACCGTGTACGACAGTATACGGCCCGTGTACACTGACACGGCCCGTGTAGGACACTACACGGACCGGGCACCTCGAGGCAAAACTGAGATGAAGTCATAACCCTGGAAACGCCTTTTTACTATTGATTTAAACCAAGTTTATTTACTTTCTTGCATTTTATTATTGTCATTGAATTGTTAGGAACTATAAAAACCCAAAACCAACCTTTTCCAACTTCTAGTCTTATTTAATTTAGGTGAAATTCTAGATTAAATCTGAACCGTCCCTGTGATCGATACCCGAATTTATACTACTCGATAGGATTGTATACTTGCAGTCTGAACCGAAAAGTGTATTGAAGGTTAAAAAGTGCAGTTTACTGTACTGAAACTTTGTACTATACCTTTTGGTGTAACAAGGATAGAAAGTGCCACAGGCCGATGCGTTCGGTTAGCATCTTGACAGAGTCGAGAAGACCGAGTTCCCGGAGGGTAGGGATGTCAATCCATCGAGAGGAGTGGAGCACTCGGTTGTGGAGAAGGTGTTCGAGACGCTCGCGGTACTTTAATGCCAAAGGTTCTGCCTCGAAACCCTCGAAGTAAGATTACAAGGGGGAAGGTGGTTGGTATGGTTCATTAAGCCCGCTTGATTCGCCGGGCCCTTCAATCCCCTTTTGTCGCTTCGGATTTCTTCGTGGAGGCATCTGCAAAAATAGATGAGAGAGAAAGGGTGGTGTAGCTACATTGTACCAAGGTGTAGTAACACAATGAAAGAAAAGAAAAGAAAAATGAAAAATTCAAATTTTTGTGGGCAACAGAAACTTCTGCGGCCTGTCGTGCGGGCAGTGTAGAAAAACTTGGGTTGCCTCCCAAGAAGCGCTCGGTTTTAAGTCGAGAGCTCGACTCAGTGACGCTTAAGTCGGAGATGGGGGATCGGCAAGGGTCACGACATCTTTTTCGCCGATTTCTTCGTATTGATAGAAATGCTTGAGTCGCTGGCCGTTCACCTTGAATGAGCCGGTTTTCTCGCTCCAAATTTCAACGGCTCCATGATGATAGACTCTTTGAACTTGATATGGCCCGTTCCACCTAGATTTCAATTTACCAGGAAATAATCGAAGACGGGAATTGAATAAGAGAACAGTGTCACCTACCTGGAAGTGCCTTCTCACAATTTGTTTGTCATGCCAACGCTTGGTTTTCTCCTTGTATAATTTGGCATTTTCGTAGGCATTTAGGCGTAACTCCTCCAACTCGTGAAGATCAAGGATTCGTTTTTCTCCGGCGGCTTTCATGTCCAAATTGAGCGCCTTGATGGCCCAATAGGCTTTGTGTTCCAATTCAACTGGCAAATGACAAGGTTTACCATAAACAAATTTAAAAGGAGTCATACCTATGGGTGTTTTGTAGGCCGTTCGGTAAGCCCAAAGTGCTTCATCGAGTTTGAGAGACCAATCCTTCCGTGTTCCATTCACCACCTTTTGCAAAATGCTTTTAATCTCCCGATTGGAAATTTCGACTTGGCCGCTTGTTTGAGGGTGATAAGGTGTGGCCACCTTGTGCTTGACACCGTATTTGAGTAAGAGATTGTCGAATTGGCGGTTGATGAAGTGAGAGCCACCATCGCTAATCACCACTCGAGGCACCCCAAACCTAGGAAAAATGATTTTTTGAAAAAGTTTCCTTACCACGGCGGAATCGGCGGTTGGACTTGCCACGGCTTCAACCCACTTGGAGACATAATCGACCGCGACAAGAATGTATTTGTTGTTGCAAGAGCTAGGAAAGGGTCCCATGAAGTCTATTCCCCAAACATCAAATAGTTCTACCTCAAGAATTCCATTAAGAGGAATCTCGTGTTTTCGAGAAATGTTGCCGGTTCGTTGGCACTTATCACATTTTAAGACAAAATCTCTCGCATCTTTGAAGAGGGTCGGCCAATAAAACCCGGCTTGAAGCACCTTTGCCGCAGTTTTATTGGTCGATGCATGTCCACCATAGGCGGAAGAGTGGCAACATGATAGAATTTGCGAAAACTCTTCTTTCGGCACACAACACCGATGAATCCCATCAATCCCCAATTTAAATAGTAAAGGCTCATCCCAATAATAATGTTTCACATCCGACAAGAACTTTTTCTTTTGTTGATAAGTAAGTTCCGGCGGTGTGACCCCACATGCAAGAAAATTTACAAAGTCGGCATACCATGGTAATTCGGAGATTGAAATTGCACAAAGGTGTTCGTCTGCAAATGAGTCATCGATCGGGAGTTCGCCTTTTATTAATTCAGGTTTGAGTCGGGATAAATGGTCCGCCACAGAATTTTCGGTACCTTTCTTGTCTTTAATCTCCAAATCAAACTCTTGGAGTAGCAAAATCCATTGGATGAGGCGGGGTTTGGCGTCCTTTTTGGTGATGAGATATCGAATCGCCGCATGATCTGTGTAAACAATCACCTTGGATCCCACCAAGTAAGGTCGAAATTTATTGATGACGAATATCACTGCTAGAAGCTCTTTTTCGGTGGTTGTGTAGTTTAATTAGTTTAATTGAGCCTCATCTAAGACCTTACTTGCATAGGATATGGCGTGAGGTTTGGTGCCGGTTCTTTGTCCCAACACGGCTCCGACTGTGTTACACCAAAAGGTATAGTACAAAGTTTCAGTACAGTAAACTGCACTTTTTAACCTTCAATACACTTTTCGGTTCAGACTGCAAGTATACAATCCTATCGAGTAGTATAAATTCGGGTATCGATCACAGGGACGGTTCAAGTCTTAACTAGATTTCCACCTAAATTAAATAAAGACTAGAAGTTGGAAAAGGTTGGTTTTGGTTTTTATAGTTCCTAACAATTCAATCACAGTAATTAAAATGCAAGAAAGAAAATAAAATTGGTTTAATTCAAATGTAAAAAGGCGTTTCCAGGGTTATGACTTCATCTCAGTTTTGCCTCGAGGTACCCGGTCCGTGTAGTGTCCTACACGGGCCGTGTCCAATGTACACGGGCCGGGTACTGTCGTACACGGTCCGTGTGGCCCTCGAGTGAATGCAGCAGTTATTGTTTCTTTGTGTTGTTCCTTTGTGTAGGGTTCTACTGACCAGACCTAATGTTTCTAAACCTCAACTGTCGTCTGTTGGTTCATTAACTTGGTATGGAATTGCAATATGTGCCCTCGTCGGGTTCTAGACCTCAACTGTCGTATGTTGGTCCCAATTACCTAGTTGCTTGTTTGGTATACTAAAGGTAACCTCATTCCGTCGATATGAGGAAATGTTCACCTGTCGGCTACTACTTGGTTTCACCTTCCGGATCACTAATCCTACCTCATGTACTTAGTTTGGTTGAGAGATTATAAGGGCCAAAGTACCTTCTAGATGTGCGCATTCATCTAGTGGTAAACCAATAAAAATCAAACAACTTAGACTAAGCAATTGAAATCAAACACAATCAAACAAACACAAATTTCAACAAAAGAATCCAACAACTAACATGCAAAACAAAACATTCGATTACATCACAACCCTAGAAACTAAAAGTCTACTCTAACATGATTAAAAAGCAAATAAAACAAATAAAGATAAAGGAGTTCATAGAAAAACTCGAAGAACAATGAAGATCCGTCGAAAAACTCTCGTTTTCCTCCTCTCTTCTTCGCCTCCTTGCTTAGCCGTCTTCTCCTAACCCTAGGAATTGCCTCTCTGCTCCAGAATACCCCTCTGGTGCAAGAAATCCCGCTTATATGTTTTAAATTCTAAATTCTAATTAGCCTTGTTTCCAAATTCTAAATATGTTTCCGGAAATGCTTGACACGGCCCGTGTGGAATTCTACACGGACCGTGTGCCTGTGTTCTTCCTGCGGTCGAGTCAGCAGTTGAAAATGCTTGACACGGCCCGTGTGAAATTCTACACGGACTGTGTACCTGTGTCTCTAGCTCAGATTGTAGATCTTCTCGCTAGCTTTCCGAAAAGTGGTTATACACTCAAAACGGAGTTACGAGTCAAAATCTATGACCGTTTTAATTTCAGGTGCTGAGATTGGTGTCCTGGTCGTGTCTGTGGTCGGGCAGAGGGTTGTACGGTCCGCATAAGAAGTACACGGACCGTATATAGCTTTGAATTCCAGATTCTTCCTCGGTTTCGCCCGTTTTCTGCAAAGTAAGAGCAAATGCGCAGCAGTACCACATTCTATAGATATTCAATGAAATAAACACGATTTGACAGTTCTAAACACAGGTTTTGGTATAAAATACGGGTCGGAATACAGATAAGTTTGCGAGATATCAGACTGCATAATCGCTAGCATCGCACATGATTTCAAACGGCAAATCCCAATTTGGTGGTTGAAGAATGGGAGCCGAAACAAGGGCCTTTTTGATCCTACAAAAAGCATCAACACAACTTTCATCAAAAATAAATTCAGCATCCTTCATTGTCAAATTTGTTAAAGGTTTGCAAATTTTTGAAAAATCTTTAATGAAACAGCGATAAAATCCCGCATGCCCTAAGAAGCTTCGCACATCCTTCACACTTGTCGGATTTGACAATTTTTCAATGACTTCCACCTTCGCTTTGTCTACCTCTAAACCTCTTGATGAGACCACGTGTCCCAACACTACCCCTTGCTGCACCATAAAGTGGCATTTTTCTCAATTGAGCACCAAATTGACTCGTTCGCATCTTTCTAAAACTTTAGACAAGTTAATCAAACATTCATCAAAGCTAGTACCATAAACCGAAAAATCATCCATAAAAACTTCCATTGAATTTTCAATCAAATCAGAAAAGATAGCCATCATGGCTCTTTGGAAGGTGGCGGGGGCATTACACAAACCGAATGGCATCCTTCGGTACGCAAAAGTACCGTAAGGGCAAGTAAAAGTGGTTTTCCTCTTGGTTATCAGGGTGTATTGGTATTTGGAAGAAACCACTAGAACCATCTAAATAGCAAAAATGAGAATGAGTAGCGAGTCTTTCAAACATTTGATCAATGAAGGGTAGTGGGAAATGATCTTTTCGTGTCGCGTTGTTGAGCTTGCGATAATCGATACACATCCTCCATCCGGTCACTACCCTTGTTGAAATCAACTCACCATTCGCGCCCTTTGTAACTGTTGTGCCACTCTTTTTCGGGACCACATGGATCGGACTTACCCATTTTGAGTCAGAAATCGGGTAAATGATGCCAGCATCGAGGAGTTTGAGAATTTCCTTCTTGACCACCTCCTTGAGATTCGGGTTGAGCCTTCTTTGAGCTTCAATCGAGGGTTTGTGATCATCTTCCATCAAGATGCGATGCATGCATAGGTTAGGATTAATTCCGGTCAAGTCATCTATGGTATACCCTATGGCTTTTTTGTGTAACTTGAGTTAATGGAGAAGTCGGTTTGTTTCATCTTGGGTTAGGGCGGAGTTGACAATAACTGGATAGGTCTCATTGGGCCCGAGGTATTCGTATTTAAGAGTGGGAGGTAAGGGTTTCAGTTCAAGTTTGGGTGATTTGGGAGAATTGGAGCTGTCAGGGTTTTCTGCGGGTTGGTGCGGCCCGCACAAATTTGTTTCAGGTTCATGGGAGTTGTCACACAATTTGGGACTTTCTTGTGGCCCGCACAAAATTTCGTGCGGCCCGCACAAAACCTATCTGCCAGGAGCTTGTTCTGTTTTAGCTCCTTTTTCGCCCAAGATCTTGTCCAGAATTTCGTTCAGCTGTTCACCATTTGTTACCGCATCAGTCTGGGCAGCAATAATGGTATCTAAGACATCAATCCTACAAATTGTGTCATTATCATTAGAAGGGTATTGCATAGATTTGAAAACATTGAATTCCACCTTCTCATCACAAATCGAAAAGGAAATCCTTCCTCCTGAAACATCAATATTTGTACCTGCTGTAGTTAGAAAATCACGCCCAAATAAGAGGAGGGTGTGAGAATCTTCTTCCATTTCTACTACCACAAAGTCTACAGGTACGTAAAACTTACCAATTTGGACTATCACATCTTCTGCAATCCCAGATGGATATCGAACGGATCTATCTGCCAATTGAAGAGACATTCTGGTTTGTTTCAATTCACCCAAACCTAGCCTATCATAGACTGATTTTGGCATTAAACAAACACTAGCACCAAGGTCTAGCAGACATCGATTAAAAATGGTTTCTCTGATTTTGCACGAAATTGTGAAACTGCCGGGATCTTTGAGTTTAGGGGGCAGTTTAATATGTTGAGAAACAAGTGCACTACATTCTGCATTTAAAGCCACTATTTCTACCTCTTCGAGTTTTCTTTTGTTGGACAACAATTCTTTCAAAAATTTCGCATATGACGGCATTTGAGTTATGACTTCCGTAAAAGGAATGGTAATATTCATTTTCTTTAAGTGGTCCATGAATTTAGCAAATTGTTGGTCCATTTTGGTTTTCACCAACCGTTGAGGGAAATGTACAAACCTGAGAGGAGGCACGTATTCAGAAGATTTTACCTTTTTCGGATCAGTTTTACCAGATTTTTGATTTTCTGTGAGCACTGGTGGATTCGCAGGAAAATCTGGGCAGGCCGCAGGAAAATCTGTGCTGGCCGCAGGGATTGTTGTACTGGCCGCAGGAGAGGCCGCAGAAACCTCTGTTTCTGTTGTTTCTGGTGTAATGATTGGTTGTTTCGCCCCTTATTCAGCAGGCATCTCTGGTCCATCATACTGCTTACCATTTCGAAGGGTCACGGCATGTACATGTTCCCTCGGGTTGTGTTCCGGCTTTCCGGGAAGCGTGCCTAGAGGGCGTGAAGCGGAAGCGGCTTGTTGTGCCATTTGAGTCTCAAGCAATCTGGCCTGAGTTTGCACAAGGTCCGACCTACTATTCACTGTTCTAACAGAATCAGACAACTCATCAATCTTTTTATTTTGTACATTCTGAACATGAGCACTATCTTTTTGGGAAATTACCAATCCCTCAACCATTTTCTCTAACCTAGACAATTGAGATGGTCCTTGGCCTTGACGGTTTTGGTACTGATTACCATTACCTTGGTTCTGGTATTGGCCTGCATTGCCTTGGTTTTGGTTCGGAGTTTGGTTCGAATTCTCATTGTCATTCCTCCACCTAAAGTTTGGGTGGTTATACCTTGCGTTAGGGTTGTAGGTGTTAGAGTTGTTTGTGTTCTATTGGTTATTTCTCTTGTCACCCTCATTATAAAACAACCCATTAACTTGTTCTACCTCATCATTACCCTCTGTGGAATATTGACACCCAACTGTGTCATGGTTCGAATCTCCACAAATACCACAAGGAGAGGACTTAACTACAGCTTTTACCTGCTGCATCTTTTTCATCTGATTTTGGAGAGATTCTACCTTTGCTTGTAGGGAAGTTACCTCATCCAACTTTATCATACCAGCAGGTGTGTTGCTCCTTCTCGTATCTCTCCCAGCTGTCCACTCGCGTTAGCTTACCGCCATGTCTTCAATCATTTCCATAGCTTCTACTGCATCTTTGTTGGCTAAGTTTCCTCCAGCAGCCGAATTGAGATGATTTTTGGTCGCGTATGTGCAACCTGCATAGAAAAACTGAAACAAAAGCCATACATCAATACCATGATTAGGACATAAACGCAAAAGTTCTTGCCATCTATCCCAAGCCTCACTCAAAGACTCATCATCACCTTGTTTGAAAGTAGTTATTTTTGCCCTAAAATGTTGAGTTTTTTAGGGCGGAAAATACTTTCCTAAAAACAATCTTTGCACATCGGGCCAAGTTTGAGTTACCCTAGGGTTCAACAACCTTAACCAAGTCCTAGCCTCATCTCTGAGAGAAAGGTGAAAACAGTTCAATTTCAAAGCATCAAGTTGAGGACCCCTTGGTGCAAATGTGCCGCAATGTTCTTCAAACATTGCCAAGTGTGAATGAGGATCCTCATTCAAAGTACCACCAAACAAGTTTTGACCTAACAAATGAATAAGAGTTGGTTTTAAATCGGGGTTTGTTCCCCCATGTGCAACATAGCCAAAGCGTTGGTCTGGATCTTGATGGTTCAAGAACTCCCTCATAGGTCGGCGGTCATTCGGATTAGGTGGTGGAGGTTCATTTCTCCCATTTTCGGCTTGGAAATGATTTTGAAGAGGTTGATCATTGTTGACTTGAGCTCCAGATCTAGCATCCACCTCTTCTGGTTCCTCAGGCATTCCGAGTGGAGGATTTCTTAACATTGTAGACGAAGTACTTGCCGCGTTCTTCTGGCTTCTAGTGACAGGTGCCAGCGTTCACAGCTGTGGAAAGAAAGAGAGAAAGTATGAGTAATGAAAATAAATGAAAATAAAATAAAAGAAAAATTTCTAGAACTAATTTTTAAAGCAAAAATTAATGTCTATCCGTTATCCCCGGCAACGGCGCCAAAAGCTTGATGTGTATTTTTGGTATTGGAATATGTGGGTCAATTTTGTAATACACTCTATGCTTTAAATTTATAAACCTTAATACACAATGATAGATTGGTTGCAAGCATACAACCTATCCTTGTAGTAAAATAGGTATCGATCCAAAGATAACGGGAGAAATTACTTTTTACTTAAATATTTAACTCTAAATAATGCAATTAAAGTAAAGGGGGGGGTTTGTTGAAAACTGGAATGGTGGGTTCAATACCCGAATTGGAGTTGAAACAAAACAAAACAAAATAATAAAAGGAGTTTGTAATCAAAGAGATGGAATCTAAGGGCTATCGGCTCTCAATCCCTTGATCAAATTCACATTTACTTGGTTTCTAAATTCATGTTTGTTATTTTGGGGTTTCTAAACCTAATATGTCAAAAAGGGTCACTTTCGTGAATTAATGACGTGTCTAGATAGTTCGGATTTCACGATTAAGTCCCTCATCTTAATTATCTAGACCATAACCTTATGTTTAGCCTAATTTATTCCCAAATTTCGACACTTCACGATTAAGTCCTTCATACCAAAATTCGGTTCAATTTTAGGGATCCCAATTAAATATTAAGCTTCACGATTAAGTTCTTCGCCTCAATTCAACCATTGTTCTTGTGGTTCCGGACTAAGAAATAGATTCGGTCATTTCTAATCTTAATCCTAAAATTATTCATGCAAGTAATTCGGTTTTATCAATTCTTTGATCCTAACACCTTAAGTTTGTTAAACCTAAGCGGGACACTAATTAATAATTCACAAATTACTCAAGCACATGAATTATAAAATCACCAAGAACAAACAATTAACAAACAATCATCACATAGAAATAATATCCAAGTAAACTAGAATCTAATACAAGTTCATGATTTTAGCCTAAGCCCCTAGAGAGGAATCTAGCCCCTCATGGGTGCAATAACATCCAAGAGATAGAAAAAAGTAAACATGACTAAAAACTTAGATAAACAAATAGAGATGAGAATACACCAATCTCCTAGTTTGCTGCCCTTGTCTTCAATGTCTGCTCGCTCGAATCAAGCCTTCAACCGTCAATCCAAAAGCTCTTGATCTTGTGAAGAGGCGAGAATAAAATGGAGAGGTTTTGAATAATAAGAACTTAGGAGCAAGGTGGAAGAAGAGATCCCCCTCTCCTGCTGCCTCTCCCCTCTTTAATAGCCAATTTCGTCACTCCCCTCATCAATCCCCCTGATCTGGCAGCAGTTATGAGGAGATCCCTCAAAATCAGGCTGAATTGGCGCTGGTGCGGCCTTTGTGCGGCCTTCACAAAATCCGTGCGGCCCGCACAAAATGAAGAGTTGGCCGGAAACTGCGTGGAGGAAAAAGGGGTTTGTGCGGCCCGCATAGAATTCCTTAAGGCCGCACGATTGGCCGCAATACTCTCTGACTTGACTGAGCAAAACTTGTAGATTTTCGACTTTTTAATTTCGGATGAATTTAATTTTGTGCGGCCCGCATAAAATTCATGCGGCCCGCACAAACTCGCAGAATTGCTCCTTTTTGCTTGATTCCTACAAATTAGACAAGGCAACAGCAGTAACTTGGTTCTTGAATGAATTCTCTGTTAAACTAGGGTAAATCACAAGAAATTTGGTACAATTTAGAGGTAAAACCTTAACCGAAAGTGTATACAATTGAGGCTTATCAGAAGCTTAGCGGGTCCGCCAGTTCACTTAACGGGTTCGAACCAGGGAGTTGGATCTAGGTTCAAAGCAGGTCCGACACATTATGGCTTAACGGGTCTGACTCAACCATATGCATTTAACACAAATAAACATGGTGCTGGCGGGTCAGAGAATAGATCTAGCGGGTCAGACGATCAAGTGACGCTATCATTCCAGCAGCTAAGTATGTTGCTTGGTAAAAATGCTCCAACATATGGTATTGCTTCTAACTCAAAAAAATATAATTTATTTGATCAAGTTATTTTAGATAGCGGTGCCACGAACCATATTTTGGGAATAAACAACTTTTATCAAATCTATATTCGACCAATAATAATCAATATGTGATTGTTGCGAATGGTATGAAAGCGTATATAAATGGGGTAGAAGAAATTAATCTATATAATAGACAAATTAAAAATGTCCTATATTTAGATAAATTTCCCATAAACATAATTTCTATAAACAAATTAACACAATAATTAAATTATAATGCAATTTTCTCTTATGAAAATGTCGTATTTCAGGACCGGAAAATCGGCGAGAAGATTGGTGAAGGATTTCTTAAAAATTGACACTATCTTTTGCAATCAAAACAATTACTTTGTGCTTCCGCAAGATCCATTAATTTTCATTTATGGCATAAGAGACTTGGGCATCCATCCGATAAGATTTTGAATAGTGTTCTAGAATTAATATTTTTTTAATTGTATTAATTGTGTAAATATGTAAATTGGCAAAACAAACAAAGCTTCATTTTTTCCTTTCCACTAGCAAAAGTGAAGCTATGTTTGATTTGATTCACTCCGATGTATGAGGACCGGCCCCAATTATTTTGTATAATGGATTCAAATATTTTGTTATATTTATTGATGATTTTTCTAGAACTACTTGGTTATATTTACTTCAATCCAAGGATGAAGTGTTTAATTGTTTTAAGAAATTTCTCTGTCTTATAGAAAATCAATTTAATGCTAAACTTAAAATTTTTAGGTCGGATAATGGAACGATATTTATAAACAAAAATTTCTCAACATTATTTAAAGAAAAAAGAATTATACATCAAACAACTTGCATAAATACTCCCGAACAAAATGGAGTATCGGAAAGGAAAAATAGACACTTATTAGAAATGACACGTTCATTATTATTTCAAAATAACGTTTCAAAAATTTATTGGTCGGATGCTATACTTTGTGCCACACATCTAATTAATAGATTGCCAAGTTTAGTTTTAAAAAACAAAAGTCCATTAGAAATCCTTTATCAAGAAAAAATTACATATGATCATATAAAAGTATTTGGATGCACAAGTTTTGTGCATATTAAAAAAAAAGATAAATTTGACTTTGTATCTCAAAAAAACTATCTGATATCTCGCAAACTTATCTATATTTTGACCTTAAATTTGTCCCAAAACCTGTGTTTAAATCTATTAAATCGGTTGTATTTCATTGAATATCTATAGAATGTGGTACTGCTGCAAGTTTGTTCTTATTCTGTAGGAATAGAACGAAATCGAGGAAGAATCTGGAATTGAGAAGTCTCTACACGGTCCGTGTACCATCTCATGCGGACCGTGTCAACCTCGACTCGACTGATGACACGACCACAGACAACCGTTGACTCGACCATAGAAGAAACACAGGTACACGGGCCGTGTAGCATTTCACACGGGCCGTGTCAAGCATTTCAGGAAATAGATCCAGAATTTGGAAATAAGGCCAATTGAAGGAAGGTCGGCCATAAAAGCTTATAAGTGGGATTTCTTGCACCAGAGAGCTCATGCTGGAACAGAGAAGCGTTCTAGGGTTTTGGATTGGCGGCTATTGCTTGGAGGCGAAGTTGAGAAGCGAAAGATGCGAATTTTCGATAGATCTTCTTCATTATTTGGGTTTTTATCATGATTTAGTCTTCCCTTACTTGTATTATTTGTTTTAGAACTATGTTTGAGTAGACTTTTTAGTTTCTAGGGTTGTGATGTAATCGAATGTTTTGTTTTGCATGTTAGTTATTGGATTCTTATGTTGAAATTTGTGTTTGATTTTAATTGCTTAGATTAAATTGTTTAATTTCATCAATTTTGTGTTTGATTTTAATTTAAACACAAATTTCAACAAAGGAATCCAATAACTAACATGCAAAATAAAACATTCGATTACATCACAACCCTAGAAACTAAGAAATCTACTCAGACATAGTTCTAAAACAAAATAAAGAAGTAATAAAAAGATTAGCCATGACAAAACCCGAAGAATAAAGAAGATCCGTCGAAAACTTGCGTCTTTCGCTTCTCAACTTCGTCTCCAAGCTTAGCCGTCAAGACCAAACCCTAGAAAATGCTTCTCTGCTCCAGAATGTCCCTCTGGTGCAAGAAATCCCGCTTATATCTTTTTCTGGCCGACCTTCCATCAATTAGCCTTGTTTCCAAATTCTGAATCTGTTTCCGAAAATGCTTGACACGGCCCGTGTGAAATTCTACACGGACCGTGTACCTGTGTCTCTAGCTCAGATTGTAGATCTTCTCGCAAGTTTTCCGAAAAGTGGTTATACACTCAAAACGGAGTTACGAGTCAAAATCTATGACCGTTTTAATTTCAGGTGCTGAGATTGGTGTCCTAGTCGTGTCTGTGGTCGGGCAGAGGGTTGTACGGTCCGCATAAGAAGGTACACGGACCGTATATAAACCTTCAAATTCCATATTCTTCCTCGGTTTCGCCCGTTTTCTGCAAAGTAAGAACAAATGCACAGCAGTACCACATTCTATAGATATTTAATGAAATAAACACGATTTGACAGTTTTAGGCACAGGTTTTGGTACAAAGTTTGGTCGGAATATAGATACGAAAGCGAGATATCAGCCAATTGAAGGAAGGTCGGCCAGAAAAGCTTATAAGCGGGATTTCTTGTACCATATGACATTCATTCTAGAGCAGAGAAGCAATTAGGGTTAGGAGAAGATGGCTAAGCGAGGAGGCGAAGAAGAGAGGAGGAAAACGAGAGTTTTGCGACGAATCTTCATTGTTCTTCGAGTTTTTCTATGAACTCCTTTATCTTTATCTGTTTTATTTGCTTTTTAATCATGTTAGAGTAGATTCTTTAGTTTCTAGGGTTGTGATGTAATCGAATGTTTTGTTTTGCATGTTAGTTATTGGATTCTTTTGTTGAAATTTGTGTTTGCTTGATTGTGTTTGATTTAATTGCTTAGTCTAAGTTGTTTGATTTTTATTGGTTTACCACTAGATGAATGCGCACATCTAGAAGGTACTTTGGCCCTTATAATCTCTCAACCAATCTAAGTACATGAGGTAGGATTAGTGATCCGAACGGTGAAACCAAGTAGTAGCCGACATGTGAACATTTCCTCATATCGACGGAATGAGGTTACCTTTAGTATACCAAACAAGCAACTAGGTAATTCGGACCAACATACGACAGTTGAGGTCCAGAACCCGACGAGGGCACATATTGCAATTCCATACCAAGTTAATGAACCAACAAACGACAGTTGAGGTTTAGAAACATTAGGTCTGGTCAGTAGAACCCTACACAAAGGAACAACACAAAGAAACAATAACTGCTGCATTCACTCGAGGGCCACACGGACCGTGTACGACAGTACCCGGCCCGTGTAGGACACTACACGGACCGGGTACCTCGAGGCAAAACTGAGATGAAGTCATAACCCTGGAAACGCCTTTTATTATTGATTTAAACAAAGTTAATTTACTTTTTTTGCACTTAATTACTGTTACTGAACTGTTAGGAACTTTAAACACCAAAACAACCTTTTTGAACTTCTATTCTTTATTTAATTTAGGTAGAACTCTAGTTAAGACTTGAACCGTCCCTGTGATCGATACCCGAATTTTATACTACTCGATAGGATTGTATACTTGCAGTCTGAACCGAAAAGTGTATTAAAGGTTAAAAAGTACAGTTTACTGTACTGAAACTTTGTACTATACCTTTTGGTGTAACACTCAACACCAATAGACAACAAGTGTAAATTAAATATTGAGGATAGTGGACCATTAGAAGATATAAACCAATTTCAAAGACTTGTTGGAAAATTAATATACCTAACGGTAACCCGTCCGGATATTTTTTTTTCCGTAAGTCAAATAAGTAAATTTATGCACTCACCTAGAACCCCTCACTTAGAAGCCGTGAATATAATTTTAAGATATTTAAAAGGAAACCCCGGTAAAGGTATTTGGATGAAAAACAACAATTCTAACAACATATGTGGCTATTATGATGCAGACTTGGCCGGAAGTTTCGATAGAAAATCAACTACCGGTTTTTGCACGTTTGTAGGCGGAAATTTAGTCATATAAAAAAGCAAGAAGCAAATTAAATACCTTGGCAAGATCAAGCGCGGAAGCGGAGTATCGATCCCTGGCATCAACCGCGAGTGAACTAGTATGGCTCAAGCAATTACTCAAAGATATGGGCATCATGTATGATCAACCCATGAAGATGTATTGCGATAACAACTCGACACTACACATTGCATCGAATCCCGTGTTTCATGAGCGAACTAAACACATAGAAGTCGATTGCCATTTCATTAGAGAAAAGGTGCAAGCGAAAGAAATTGAGACACCCTTTGTTCGAAGTGAGTATCAATCAGCCAATATCTTCATTAAGGGACTAGATCCGAAACCATTCGAGAACATCACAAGCAAGCTAGGATTATTTGACATTTACAATCCTAGCTTGAGGGGGGATTGATCTCAGAATCATCATCATCGACCATTGATCTAAGATCCAAGGGTTTAGATTAAATACCAAAAATAGAAATAAATAAAACGGTAACGTGTATCGTCGTTACCATAAAAAGAAAAATAGTACAAACGGCTATATTGTGCCTTTGTAATTATAAATAGGAGTTTTGTAATAAGAAATAATATCAATGAAAAACACAATTTCAATCCCCTCAGACTCTTTGTTGCATATCTCTATTAAAATTATCACTAAGCATGCATATCGTTAATTTGTGGGTCCCCATCTATATATAATTATTAATGTAATAGAAATTTGATTATATTGGCTAATTACGTATATAATATATTACTAATCATCAATGCAAATTAATGCAAAGTTTTGATATATAGTTCATCATGAGTTAACAAATCTGGGGCATTATATATTAATTAATTTGTTTTGGATTGACTCAATCGAAATTTAGGTTTTAAGAAATTAGGGTAAGTACTTGTTTTGGTGTTCTCAGTAGGTATTGCACTAATTTAGTGCGGATTCAAAAATCTGTATTCTAAAATATATGCAGTAAGTTGGTTTTATTAATTTAGGTTCTAATTTTTTTTTCCAAAACAGTGTTGAGTTAATAGGATCAAATAAGATTAGGTGCGTCTACCTCTCTCTCTTATGACTAAAAGCACCGTTCAGTGTTTCATTGAAAGTATTCTAAAAATAAGTAGCACTGTGCAGTTAGATCAAATAAGTAGCACTGATATGGATTAAAGACCAAGTTTGGCATTAAAGCAAGAGTTAGAATTGATCAAATAAGTAGCACTGTGCTTATTTCACCATTTTTGGGTTTCCCAAAGACCCATTTCTTTTTATCTTTGTCATCTTTCTTCTCTACACGAGCCTATGTACAGTACTGAATGGTAACCTTATCAGAGTTAGAATTGATGACCAAACGTTCTTTTATGGAAATTGTCTTCATCAAACATTCAGAATAGCCCCTTATATTTATTTCAATTTTATTAAGGCATCATATAAATATTCATGAATAATTAGTTCTTTGTCTTGCTTTAATCTGAAATAATTTTATTTGTTCAATACACTTTATTGGCAAGGAATTACCTTTTAATTTGAAAAAAGAAAATTATGATGGAAAGGGCAGAAAATTGTTGGTTACATGAAAACCAATTTCCTTTCTTCCTCATCTAATTTGGAACTTCCTGTAAATGCTTTTTTAATGGCAGAAAACCAATTTCCTTTCTTCCCCATCTCATTTGCATCAGTACCTTATTTATTCTCAGCAGACTGATCAAATAAAAGAAAGAAAGAAAGAATTATATTAGCTCGATCGTGATCTTATCTTTACATTGGGGGCATTTTGAATCTTTATGTAACTCCCATTATTTTCCACAAGGACATGCACTATTACAAAATCATGAGCAAGAAATTAAACTATGATTTCCAAACAGTAGGAGTACAAAAAGGTGAGATGGAAATTATACTAGTGCTACTTATTTTTTTCACAATCCAGGTTCTACTAGTTGACTATCATATCAATGCTACTTTTTTTTTTCAACAATTTAGCAAATTATACCCTAATATCCATTGTATTGCCTATTAGTGTTCTTCTGAGTTAATGTGCAGTGTAATTAGCAAAAGTAAAACAAATAAACAAGCATATATGAATTATTTAGGTTACAGTCTATTTTTAACATGGTTGTATGTATGAACTATTTTAAACAAGCACCTATTGTTTGGTTGTATGTATGTATGAATTATTTAGGGTACAATTAATGTATGAATTAAGCTGTTGTAATTTCAATTTTGAACTGAAGACATGAAAAATAAGCTGCTGCATGAATAATTTATACCGACTTCCTTGATTGTCATCTTCATTTGTATTAATTATTAACATTAGTTACTTTTAATTATTTGTAGTAGAATGTGTGTAATATGTTGGAGATAATAGTTATATTTAATTGCGGATAGGTCTTTACACACTGTAACATATATTGAATTGTTATATTTAGGTCTTTTAATTATTTAATTGTCTTTACATACTGTAATTGTACGTAGGTCTTTACATACTCTAATTGTATTTAGGTCTTTACCTACTGTAATATATATTTAATTGTGCTAAGTCTTCATTCTTAATCTTTACATACGAGTTAGCCCATGTGATAGATATCATGGAGGACAGTGAGGCTTCCAAAAGGACCACGGTATCTCTTCGCTGGAAATCTCGGATGCTTAATCCCGAGGCAGAGGGAACTTACACGGGGAGTGTGGCACCTCCTCCCCCGCCAAGACCACAGCCAATGGCCACTAAGCATCGGGCTAGCCCCAGCCCCCACCTCACCCCAGCCCTAGCCCTTGATCAAGCCCCTGTCGCCACCTCATCACCGCCCCAGCCCCCACATCATCTCGATCCCCAGCCCGAACCGCAGCCCCAGCCCCAGCCAGAGCAACCAGCTATCACTCCACTGAAGTCCCTTTCCTATAAGAGGAGTCATAGACCAAAACCCGCTGGCTGCGACATTGATGGCCGCCGAAGATCCTCAAGGCTCAACCCTATCGAGTATCCTCCCCAGCCACCACCTCATCTCGATGTTGTGACTACTCCACTCGAAGAACTGGTCGTTGAAAATGCGGCAGCCCCAGCCCCCAGCCCCTACCTCATCCCGAGCCAAAGCCACCAGCTATCACTCCACCAAATTCCCCGACATATAATACATATAGTCATAGACCAAAACCTATGGGCTGTGACGTGGATGGCCGCCGAAGGTCCGGAGCAAGACTTGGGCTAACAAAAATGGAGATCCGCCGTAGATCCACAAGGCTGAACCCTATCAGGTATCATCCCCTACCCCCACCTCATCCCGACCCACTTGATAGTACAACTCCTCAGTCCGATGTTATGACTGTTTCACTTGACCAACCCTCTCACCCACCATTAGAGACAGACCCACTTGCCTCACCCACTCGAACTGATGTACCTCCAGACCCGGTTAATACACCGCCTCATGCTGACCATGAGCAAGGAAATGAGGCAGAAGAGCCGGTCGAAGAACCTGAGGAAGAATCTGAGCCGCAGGCTGAGCCCCAGCCCCAGCCAGGGCCAGCAAAATCAGAGCCTACCGAATGTAGTGAAAATTCTAACGTGAATGAAGCCTCTGACAGTACTGAAGAATCTGAGGAGGTTCTCAATTTTGAAGATGCTGACACGACCCGAAATTCTGACAAAACTGGAGAGGAGGAGGCCGCTGAACCCCAGTCAACACTGCTGGAATTAGAGGATGATGGCAGTAGGAGGTTCCATAAGCATCGGGTTCTACGCATGTGTCCTGAAGCGTTCGAATTGAGCGGTATAGACCTCGATTGGTCAGCAACTAAAGTGCCGACTGGCAAGAGAAAGAGAAATAGGAAGGGGAACAAGGCTGATGTCAGGGGTGTACGGGGTCTTGCCAAGCCTCGTGACCCGGTTCACCCAGATAGCAGGCATGTACTGAAGGTTGTGGGTGACTATGAGTTCACATCAGTCCCAGAGTTTTTATTGTGTCAAGGTCTGAATTTTAATGTGTAGTTCATCTTAGTTTGTCACTTGTCTAAATTCACATTTGAAGTTTGCAACAGGAAATTAACTTATGTTGTTGAAACAATTATGTACGATGTGTATTGAGTTTTTATTGATGTAGGATGTGTATTAAGTTTTTATTATATGTGAAGTTTGAGGTAGGAGATTAACTTATGAAGTGTTTTGTGAATCTTAGTTGAGTTTTTTTGAGTTTTTATTATATGTCACTTGACTTTTTCTTAACCTCTACTTTGATAAATTGAGTTCCATTTTTTGTTGGGTATGATGGTATGTAACTGGACATTAAGTTGTGGGCTGTATAAATGCGTACAAAGTGAGTGATTATCCCGCTTATGAGATGCTATGTGGGTGGGATACACATGGATGACTGGGGTGTTATTATTGCCAAGGTGCAACAAAGGCCTTTCGACTAGTGCATGGTGGGAAAGCAAGTTGGTTCGACTGTCATAGATGTTTCTTGCCTCCGAGTCACCCATTTCGTCGAGATAAGAAAAATTTCATAAAAGGAAGAGATGAATATGGTGGGCCACCGCCCAAAAAACGGGCGAGGAGATGCTCAAGGAAGTGAGCCAGCTAGATGAGATCGTATGGGGTAGAACTAAGAAATTGAACCAGATTCGCGGCTATGCCGATACCCACCATTGGCAAAAGAAGAGTATATTTTGAAGGTTACCATATTGGAAAGATAATTTTTTGCCTCAGAATATTGACATTATGCATTTGGAGAAAATTTTTGCTGATAATTTGATTTACATGCTTTTAAGCATAGGTGGCAAAACCAAAGATAATGAAAAATTAAGAAAAGATTTGGCTATTCTTTGCGATCGTGACAATCAACACCTAACCCCAGACCCTCGACACCAAGGAAAGATGCGTAAACCACAGGCTCCCTTCGCACTTACTCCTGAACAAAAGCGGAAGGTTTTGACATGGCTCAAGGAGATAGTAAAATTTCCCGATGGCTATGCATCGAATTGGTCAAGGTGTGTCAACCTCACAACAAACACCCTAATTGGGTTAAAGAGCCATGATTTGCATGTGTTTATGGAGTGACTACTTCCCGTCGCATTCCGAGACTTTGTTCCGGATGAAGTGTGGGATGTTCTATATGAGATTTCAAGTTTCTTTAGAGAGATATGTGCCAAAGAGCTTTTATCATCCCGTATCGACCAATTAGAAAAGAATATTATCATCACACTTTGCAAAATGGAAAAAAAATTCCCGCCAAGTTTCTTCGATTCAATGGAGCATCTTGTGGTGCATGTAGCACACGAGGCTAGAATGGGTGGGCCGGTAGGGTCCCGATGGATGTACCCATGTGAAAGGTTTGTTATTTTTCCCCGAATTTCTTAAATACATAATGAAACACTTTGCTTACAAAAAACTCTTGAAATTATAGGCGTAACAAAGAACAAAGGATGAGAGTGGCGAACAAGGCACGTGTTGAGGGTTCAATCATCGAGGCTACAATTGTTAAATAGATATCTACCTTTTGCTCACATTATTTTGAAGAAAAACCGTGAAATGGCAAACAACAAGTTACAAAGAGTAACCCTTCGCAGGGAGGACTATCGATTTTTGATAATTCGGGTCGTGCCCTTGGGAAGGAAAATCGAATTGTTATTGATGATAAGGAATATAAAGCAGCACACTACTATGTCCTTCATAACTGTCCTGAGATCTGTGACAAGTATGAAAGGTACAATCTTAATTACCTAGCTATCGATTTTAATTTGGAAAATAACCAATGGTAAAAACCGATGTCATAACCATGTTAAAAGCATGTAGTACTGTCCATAGGACATTTACACACATATTTAAATTTTTTCAGTTTTTTAAACATTTTGTGTGTGTTGAGTTTGGCTTATAGTTTGACTAGTGCTGACTGTTTTGACAATTCTGAACAGCGAACCTTTATAAAATTATTGTGACCAATTGGCTTAACCATATTTTTTAGTTCTTTATATAGAAATGATGGTCACCTCATGTACTATTTGCCAAAAAAAATTAAAAAATACTAAGGCCTGTAGATATGTGTAATTCACGGATTTGTGAGAGGCAGTTCACATCCAACCTCACATTCTTTGTATATGCTAGAATGTGTATATGCTGGAATTTGTAGATGCTGGAATTGTATATGCTCACAGTATTTGCTCCAAAACTATCGAAATCTTATTTTTGTATATGCTGGAATTTGTAGAGAGTTCGATACATGCATGCTCAACAGTGGTACAAGACCGCAAGATTTGGACAAAGCTCATCAAGAGAGTTACGGAGATTGGTTACGAACAAAGGTACTCTCTGATGATGATTGTGATAAATACATCCGAAAGGCAGGACTCAAGCCATCTAAAATCGCAAGCTGCTACGAGGTGTACGACATCAACGGGTATCGATTTCACACTGAAAAGTATGGGAAAAACAAGGCAACGAAGAGTAGCGGTGTTTGCATCAAAGGAGAGTGGGATGAAAACGGCGAGCAACACGACTTCTATGGAATTCTCCAAGAGGTAGTTGAGCTAAATTATGATGGAGGCAACAAGGTTGCTCTATTTAGGTGTATATGGTTTGACATAACTAACGGGGTAAAAAAGGACAAAAAACATGGAATAGTAGAGGTGAAACACACTTCTCGGCTAAAAAGTTTTGAGCCGTATGTATTGGCATGTCAAGCAATTCAAGTAGCCTACATTCCTTATGCATCGAATACTCGTGAAAGACGTCAATGGTGGGTGGCAATGAAAACATAGCCCGAAAGGAAAGTTTCGTGTTGAGGAGGACTCCGATGAAAACCTCGAATTTTACCAAGAGGAAAGGACGGATAATCCGGTATTGGAACCAAATGAAGAGGGCTTTAATTGGGATAATGTGGTAATCCGAGAAAACGAGTTCGAACTAGTAGACGATACGATGGACACTTCACCAATAATATCACATGCAACACAAACATTGGCGGATAACCCCATAGAGGAAGGTGATGAACGTGTTGAAGGTGATGAAGGTTATGACACGGAGCAAGAGTACGACATGCAAGAAATTGAGGAAGCACTTGGTTGGTCTAACCTCAACGATGAATCCGATGAAGATGGTTATTAATTGAATTTTTTTTGTGTAATATGTTGCATGGTAATTTGGTGAATTGTTTTGTATATTAATTTGGTGAATTGTTTTGTATCTCAATCACTATCTAAGGTTTACTCTTAAGACGAAAAGGAAAACATCCTACAATTTAAGTTTCCGAATTATTTGTGCATCTCATTTAATTTTTAATATGCTGCTGTAATTATTATTGCTGTGATATACAAAATAAATTCAATTTGAAAGGAGAGATCAAATATATGCAGGAAAGGCTCTGTCCAGGAATTTAAAACTTTTACCATGGGTAGTCGCATGCAATTAATACTTCTTGACCATCCAGATTAATTACATGGGTAGTGTAGGACTTCTTACATGGACCTTTGGAATAAAATAATAAAAAACGAATCATCAAAACTTGTTACATGGGTAAGCCCTTGGAAATGTTTCGTCTCAATTATGTAGACTTATTACATGGGTAGTGTAGGACTATGGACCTTTAGAATAAAATAATAAAATAAGAATCATAAAAACTTGTTACATGTGAAAGCCCATGCAACTGTTGGGGCTTAGTTCTGCAGACTTGTTACATGAGTAATTATTTTGGTTTTTGCATGGACCTTCATTAAAATATATTATCGGGCATGACTGGCGGGTCACGGGTCGTCAATTATTAGTTGCATGGGTCGGTAAGAGACAGTTGCATGGATAAACATCAAATCTTTTGCATGGGTTACTTTTTCCATGGGACACCCATGCAACAGACATTACTGTGTCAGAAACACCAATTCTTTTGCATGGGACCTTCATATCCATGCAACAACTAAGTGTTACCCATGTAACAAACCAAAATTCTAGTAGTGACAGTTAGCTAGTTAGCCTTCTCTTCTCTGCTTCCTTAAAAGGCTGCCACATGGTTGATTGGAGCAACAATCTAGAAATTAAGGATTTCACCTTTAATATAAAATTGCAAATTAATTTGACTCTTTATTCAACACTAGAAATAGAAAGGTAACACATGCCAAATGGGACAGATAATTAATGAGCAAATTACACGAGGCACGTGGTTACATTCTTACGATTGTCAGAGGCAGATTTAAAGTTTAACCAGGGAGTGCTTAGTCATGGGACGCCGATGTACCATTTATTTCCTTACAATATACATCACTGATGCTCACCCAAGAAGGGACCTGTAGATTTATTACAGAAACACAAAAATTCACATTAATTCAAAGCCATATCCATGTTATATCCATGTATCAAATTTGTTAATTAGGTAAATAGACAGATAGATTCATACGGACAGTCTAAAAAAACAGATTCATTGATCATTAAATAGATAAATGAGTTTTGCGTACCGTATCTCCATCACAAAGGTTTAATTTCAGGACAGTAAGTCTGATCGATGATTATTGGGTTGTTGACATTTTTCATGGCGATGTTTATGTTCTCGAAGGTTATGTTGGTGGCTGAGATACTACTGGGGCAGTTCTGCCACGTCTTTATGCGCACCCCGTTCATAGTGTTGGTGATTGTGCTGTTCCTAATCACTAGACCTCGCACATCCCTTTCCTTTGGGTATTTACCTAGGCTTCCAACACTAATGCCATTGTTGAAAATATAAACTTAATTATGTTATTAAAGTTAGGATCTCGTTGAATTCTGCAGTGGACAGATTTTGAGGCGATATCAAATGCAAAATTGAAGGAGAATTTCTAGGTTATTCTGGGCAAATGAACTATGTATTTTATGTGTTTTCGAGTCAGATTCAGATGGTTCAAGTTTCAAGTCGTTTGGAGTTCCCTACAATAAGTTATGGCTGTTTTAGTAACCAAGGGTCAGAATTTACTGTGCTGCTCTGTATTCTGTTTCGAGTTGTTTTGAATTATGTTTTGTTTTAATTACTGTACGAATTTTAAGAGTCATGTCTAAGGCTATAAATAGAGTTGTATTCTGTTGTAAGAAAGTAGAAGAGAGAAATAGAGAAAATATAGATTGAATAGAGAAATTTCAGAATTTTGTCTCTTCATTCCCTCCACCGAAATATTTATTATTACTAACAGCCATGGTCGGGTCCACATCTGATGATTGAGATGAGGATGTCAATGCTGCCTTGTCCGTTTGCGATGCAATCATCACCCGTGCCGATGACAATGTCATGGATGGTGATGCCAGAGCTACGCTCGTTGTGGATGCAGTCCGTATTGGGGCTATCTTCCGAAGCCTCAATGTACATCTTGCTAGCGTAAAAGTTATTACACTGCAACACTCAGACGTGGAAAAACTTCGGGTTTACACCGAGTTCATCCCGTTAATTATTGTGGTGTTTAAATTGACAAACATCACGTACGGACTGGAAAAAAAAATCATGTATTCATACATATACAAATCTGAAATTCTAAGTGGCAAGAAAAGAAGTATCTATTCCTCTACTTACAGTTGGTATAACATTGCAGTCATTGGTGGATCCAAGGTGGATTAGGGATAGGCATATTGTAGTCATTGGCGGACCCAAGGTGGATTAGGGATAGGCACTTGTCCACCTTTGGATTTGAAATTTTTTTTAGATCCAGTTGCATTTTATATTTGTGTCTACTTCAGGACGGAAACAATGCCTACTCCTGAATTTAATTCATGGCCAAGTAGCAGAAAATAATGCGGAAAAGAAAGTCAGTCCAGACTAATTCGCGTAAAAGAATTAAAGAAAAAAGACGCAGTCCGATTCGCTACTCCACTTAGATAATCGCTGATTCGCCAGGAGAAAAAAGAGATATGCTACTAGAGATCTAAATATATATCATGTTGTAACTAGTTAAATTGTGACTAAATTTGGAATGATGGTCATGGCATGTGAATGGTCACAACACGTTAGTCACGCCATGACCAAGCATGTTGTGACCACACGTGACGTATCTAAATGTGACTAGTCACGTTTGGTTATGTTTAACTATTTTTTTTTCATAATTTAGGTTATTTTATTCAAGAATCACCATTCGATGAAGAGTTAACGGTCCTAATTACACGTGACTCACGTGACCATGTGCCGTGTCGTGACCAAATATTTCGCGTGACGTGCTATGTCGTGTCAAATTTTCGAAAGATGATCACGTCGCATGAATGGTCACGGCACGGAACGCACGAGTCACAACACGTGACCGGCACACGTGCCATGTCATGCCGTGATGGAACCGTGTTGTGCTGTGACTGAACCGTGTTGTGTCGTGACGTATTTGGTCACGTCATAAGTTTTTTATATCCTTATCTGCTTCTCTGCTCTAATTCGTCAGGAGAAAAAAAAAGTTATACTCTTATTAGTATTTTGTGTTTTACCTCTGACTGAAATTCTAGATCCGCCCCTGATTGCAGTAATTTGTATTTGGGCATTCTTCTCAAATATCTTAATTTACTGAATACATGAATGATATATATGACACATTATCTAGTGACAACAACATTATAAATTACACGAAGAAATGATATAGGGTTCCTTTCTTAAATAGAAGGATGCATGGGCTTTGTATCACAAGGATTTCATTTAAGCACACTATTGCAGTTTCTAATCTAAAACAGAATCATGAGTTTCTAACTTCTCAACTAAACTGTAAACAAAAGCTAAATAAATGCCAGTGCATTTATTTAATCATGAACGAGTATTAACTCAAACAATATAATTAACTTTTTTTTAAGGGTGACATTACCCTTGAAAATAAAAATAAAAAATATGAACATTGCAATAAACAAGTAATCCACTTCTCCATATTACGAACCAAAAAATAGAAGAGAAGAACATTGCAATCCTTTTGCTTAGAGCAGCTATTGTATTGCGAAATGGCATAGCTCTGGCTGTAGACGGTGCCGTCTCCATTCAGTTGCAAATCTCTTTATCATTGAAATATTGTTCAATATTTAGCTTGCCAAACTCCATTTCCCTCTGCCTATAATTAAGGTGCAAGCTTTTACATAAGCTACTAGTTATCCAATCCGTGCTAGCTACCTGTGGATTTACCTTTACTAGCCTTGTGATGTAATTAAAAGGGATATATCCCTCAGTGTAGATAGACAATATATATAGAAGTCTTTCTGTTACAAAAAAAAAAAAAACAAAGACAAATTAAAAAGGGCATGCTCTCAAAATAAACTTCAATAAAAGATTAAATCTTTTCACCAACAATGCTCGTTAAAACATCCCAAGCCTTTGGTGTACATGAATTAACACTATTTGTCACTACAACAATGCGCAGGATCGATGTGCTGCTTTCCTCCATGCACAATAAATTTGGCAAGTCATATATACCTCTCAATTGTTTTACGGTCTGGCAGGGGAGATTTTAATAGGATATTCATGGAAGAAATCGAAATCCACAGCATATAGCAGCAGAAAAACTAACAGAACCATAGATATTGTTTCGGTGAGATCTGCATGATGTTTAGATCTCAGTGCTCTGCTTTCCTGCTTTAACTTACTGGCACCTTGGTTTTCTTTCTATTTTTGCTTGCTTTAACTCTGATTTTTTACTGCCCATTGCTCCTGAGCTCAAATTGTTCCAACAATCGAATTCTTTTTGCAGTAAAAAATAAAATTAAAGAAAGCAAAAGTAGAAAGAAAACCAAGGTGCCAGTAAATTAAAGCAGGAAAGCAGAGCACTAAGATTTAGACATCATGCAGATCTCACCAAAACAATATCCACTACTAGAATTCCTAGTAATAGCAACGGGTCTAAGTGTTATTAGCAAGCGTAGGAAGCCCACTTGCAATAGAAATAGAGCTTCTGAATTTCGCTGATTAAATTAATATTGTTGCAACGGGAGCCGCTTGCAAATAATCAAGCTTGCTAATGTCTCCCGTTGGCCCTTGCTAATGTCACATATTCCCCCTTGCAAATAATAAGACCCACTTCAAACACGCCAGATATTATTTTTTATTAAAACCCGTTGCAATTACCAGTTCTGTTGCGCTTGCAAATGAGTCGTAGACGGGTCCCACACATTTGTTGCAAGGGCAACCGTTGCAAATAATGTTTAGCATTGTGTTTATATTATTTTATTGTGAATGCCTAAACTATTTGCAAGCGTCGCCGTTGCCAATGTTTTTGGAGTTGGTTTTTATATTATTATATTCTGAAAGACATTATTATTTGCAAGGGCCACCGTTGCATAAGTTCTTAGGATGTTGTTTATAATATTTTATTGCGAATGCCATATCTATTTGCAAGCGTCACCGTTGCAAATGCTTTTAGGTTTCAGATTATATTAGTTTATTGTGAGGGGCTTAACTATTTGCAAGGGGCACCGTTGCTAATGTTTCTAGGTTTCGGTTTATATTATTTTATTGTAAAAGAAGGACATTATTAGCAAGGGCCACCGTTGCAATTGTTTGTGTCACCCTTAGACAGAGAGACACACCTAAACTTAATATCTCCCTTTGTGACACTAGAAATATTAATACAACCATCACATAAATTCGAAATATTAATACAACCACAACAGAATACAATGTTATATTTCGAAATATTAATAACCAAAAAACCCTATTAATTAGCATGTGAGGATTCTGGAATGAAAAAAAAAACGAAAGGGTGGCATGTGAAGGGGTGGATTCATTGCTTGTAACATCCACAATCGCGCATGCATCGGATAGGCATAGCTGCTAATAATGTGGAAAAAATTGAATATTTGTGAGCAATTAGATCATGTTAAATTAATATGTGCATTACCATAAGAAAAATATAAAAAACTTGGTAGGAATTTGTTGTCAGCAATTAAATTGTGGTTACCATAAAAGAATGCTAACAGCCATGATGAAAAACTGAATAGAAACTCATGAAACAATTTATAAAGGACTGTGTAAAGTTGGAGATACACGACCTTGCATTAAAGGACCGTGTAAATTTGGTTTTCCCCATTGTGTTAATAAATTAAAATAAAAAGAAAAATCATCCTTCAGACTTAGAAACTGTAGCACAGAATAGCCACTGTGCCTTTCCTTTCATTGGTTGTTTGCATTATTTCTCCACACATTATGTTTTTTTCAAATTCACAAGTTTGTTCTACACATTACCTAGAGGGAATGTGACAATATGTATTGGGAATGTGACAATTAAATGTTGTAAAAATGTGACTGCTTACCAATTAAAAGCCATCTTCCTCAGATTCATAAAATTGACCCCAAAAAGCTTCTTGCTGAGCTTGATCCATTTGATCCATGTCATTCTCTTCCTCACCATCCTTTACCGGATTGTTGTCATTCATCGCGCGTGGTTGTGTGACCTCCATGATGTCATCCACTAGGTCGAACTCGTCTTCTTGAATGACAGCATTATCCCAATCAAAACCTGGTCCGTCCGAAACCTCGATGTGGATTGCCGGCATTTCCTCTTGGTAAAATTCGATGTTTGCGTCGTCTTCATCATCACGAAACTGGCCTTTCGGGGATGTTTTGAACGCAACCCACCATTTTTGTCTTTCAAGAAGCATTGAAGCATAAGGAAGGTAGCTCACTTGGACCGCTTGACATGCCAATACAAATGGGTCATAAGTTTTCAGCCGAGACTCGTGTTTAACCTCGACAGTCCCATGTTGGCGGTCGACCTTTACACCGTTTGTTATATCAAACCAATAACACTTAAATAGAACCACCTTGTTGCCTCCTTCATATGTGAGCTGAATGACCTCTTCGAGAACTCCATAGTAGTCGTGTGGGGTGCCACCTGATTTCGTTTCTCCTATGATGCAAACCCCGCTATTTCTTGAACACTTGTCTTGCCCATGCGATTCAGTGTGATATCGGTAACCATTGATTTTGTACCCTTCGTAACAACTCACTCGTTTGAGTGGTTTCATTGCTGCCTTTCGGATGTATGGGTCGCATGCACGGTCGGGTTTTAGCTTCTGTCGTAACCACTCTGCGAACAGATCTTGACGTGCTTTCCAAAGTCTTTCCGGGGTGGTACCCTTGTTGAGCATAACTGCATCAAACTCCCTACATTTTCCAAGAGCTCTATTAAAATAATAATTGAAGTCATAAATAATAGTTAAATCATTGAATATCATGATATCAGATTGCGGTTCAGCACTTCTATTAGCACCTTTTGTATATTAAGAGATCATGGAAGTGATATAATAATATTGTACCCCAAGTATTTGTCACGGATCTCCAGGCAGTTGAGTAGGACATAAGTGTGGGCTGCCTTAAATTCATCGTCAGTGAGAGTCCTTCAATTCTCTCTACCAATGTGACAGCCAGTTTTGTCAAAAATCGAAAGGCTTCCCCTCGAAGTGTTACATTTTTCAGCTCCTTTTGGGTCCTTAATTGATAAATCTTCAAAATAAAAACTAGAAGTTGTGGAAATCTCTTTGACTATGGTAGCCTCAACGATTGATCCCTCAACAAGTGCTTTGTTGGTCACTCTCAACCGTTGTTCTTTGTTACGCCTTAAAATGAAAAAGTGGATTTGAGTTAAGTAATATACTACTATATGATTTCAGTAGTTTAATAGAAAAGGCAATTTAAAGTTAAACGCACCTTTCACATGGATACATCCATCGCGACCCTACTGGCCCACCCATTCTAACCTCATGTGCCAGATGCACCACAAGATGCTGCATAGAATTGAAGAAACTCGGCGGGAATATTTTTTCCATTTTGCTAATTGTGACAACAATATATCTTTCTAATTGATCGATACGAGATGGATCAAGTTCCTTGGCATAAATCTCTCTAAAAAAACTTGAAACCTCACATAGAACATCCCATACGGGTTTAGGGACAAAATCTCGAAATGCAACGGGTAGTAGACGCTCCATGAACAATGCCAATCATGACTCTTCATCCCAATTAGGTTGTTTGTTGTTAAGTTGACACACCTTGACCAGTTTGATCCGTGGCCATCGGGGAACTTGACTTTATCTTTGATCCAAGTTAGAACCAGCCTCTTGTGCGCTTGTGAAAGTGCGAATGGTGCCTTCAGTTTTTTTATCTTTCCCGGGGTTGAGGTACTAGGGGTTAGGTGCTGTTTGGGTCGATTGCACAAGAGAGCCAAATCTTTGCGAGCTTTTTCGTTATCCTTGGTTTTCTTTCCCATTCTTAAAAGTGTGTTAACCAAAGCTTCCGTGAAATTATTCTGTGTGTGCATCATATCAATATTGTGTGGCAAGAGATTGTATTTCCAATATGGCAAACTCCAAAGAGTACTCTTCTTTTGCCAATGGTGAGTCTCACCATAACCCTCAAATTGTGGTAAACCCACATCTTTACCCCATGACATATCACCTAGTTTGTTCACTTCCTCAAGTATTTGCTCTCCTGTCAATCTTGGTGGTGGCCCATCCCACTCTTCTCTGCCTTTAATGAAATTTGTTTTATCTCAGACGAAATGGATGATCCATAGGCAGCATGCACCTGTGACAATCGAACCAGCATGCTTTTCCACCATGTTCTAATTGGAAGGCCTTTGTTGCACCTTGGCAATAATAACAAGCCAATTTACCTTTTGTACTCCACCCGCAAAGTATCTCATACGCCGGATAGTCGCTCACCGTCCAAAGAAGAGTTACTTTCATCTTGAAATTTTCCTGTCTAGATGCATCCCATGTCATTTCACCGACAGCCCACAAGTTGTTTAATTCATCGATTAAAGGTTCTAGCAAAATGTCAATGTCCCGACCCAGATGCTTCGGTCCGGGTATGACAAGCGCTAGAAACATGCTCTCCTCTTTCATTATCATCTCCGGTGGTAGGTTGTAGGGAAAGACAAATACCGGCCAACACGAATACGGAGCCGCACTCGAGTTGAATGGCATGAACCCATCCGTCGTTAATCCTAAGAACACATTTCTAACTTCTTTAGTGAACTCCGGATACTTCTTGCAAAAATGCTTCCAAACCTCACCATCAGCCGGGTGCACCATAATCCCAGGTTTCTCACGCTTGCCTTTCTTATGCCACGTCATATTTACCGCATTTGATTTGGTCATATAAAGCCTTTGCAATCTTGGCGTGATTGGTAGATAACGAAGTTGCTTTTGTGGAAACCGGTTTTGCATCAGGATTAGGTCCCGGTGGCTTGTACCTTGACATACCACAAACATCACATCTTGTCTTTTTCCCCCTCACCTTGCCGTAATATAACATGCAAAAGTTCGGCTATACGTCTATTTTCTCATGTTCCATGCCCATTCCCTCAATCAATCGCTTTGCTTGGTAGAAATTATCCGGCATATTCTCACCAGAAGGTAGCGTGCTCTTAATGAGGGCCAACATCCCATTGAAGCATTTCTGACTGAGTTGGTTTTCTAACTTCAACGCCAATGCTTGTGTCACTAGAGACTACGGTTTGTGCATCGCATTTGAGTTCACCATTAGCGTTGACTTTCCAAAGCGGCGTTTTATTAGCCTCTATCATGTCGAATAACTTCTTAGCCGCTGCAGTAGGTGACTGGTCATCCCAATTGAAGTCCGGACTTGCAACTGCCCTTACCATCTCTTCCCCTTGATCAATGGTTTGATAGTTTAAATCATCCTAAACATTCACTTGCACCTCCCCATGCTTGTGCCAAACAGTATATAGTGCGCAAAAGCCGACCTTATAAAGATGTACATCAACGGTATCCACATCTCTCCTAAGTAGGTTTCCACATTTTTTACATGGACACCGTATACATTTCTTTCCTTCATCGTCAACAGTCACAACAGAAGGTTTGGACAGTGCTGCCTCAAGAAACAATTCAACCCCATCAACAAAATCTTTGTGTAGACCCCCACCGGCATCAAGTCTAGTGCCATACATCCATTGACGACAATCCATGTTTTTCCTATTTAACAATTAAATTACAAGGTGTGAGCTAATTTAATAAGTGTAGTTGGAAAATTGATTGAACGAAATTTTAATGTTTAAGGGATTGATTGAGTTACATTGAGATGGTCACCTTCTTCAATTTCTATATCCATTACTAGCAATAGTGGAACTGATACTTGACCAAAATTGGTCGATTTACCAAAATAGAAGCAATAGTATAAAAAGCATGCTGGTTCGATAAGCATTCGTGACATATTAATGATTCTGTCTATGGAAACAACAATTTGATAAAGCTCAAGAAACCCTTGCCACAGTGCTACGAACCTGATTTGTAAAAAAATGCTGGCAGTGACTACCGTCGGAGTAAGAGAGAGGCAGAGGGAGAGGCAGAGGGAGGGAGGTAGGGTGAGATAACGACTGTTGAGAGCGGGAGGGAGATCACATCTTGAGGTAACCCTTCTTGATTTAGTGCGGCGGCTAAGGTGGGCGCAGCTTTTTCAAAAACAAAAATGTTTTGAGCTGGTGGGGACGGAATCGCAATAAAGCTCAGGAACAATAAAGAGCAACAGAGGATGCGCGGTATTTGCATCGGAATTCCATAGCAAATTCTAAAACACCCCCTATGGAAAACATTTATAATTTTTGTTGCGTACCCAATTTGTACGCTTCAAAGAGGGGTTAAATGTGCAAACTCAATCACAAATCTGAACATCATGTTCCCTAAGTACCATGATTTAATAAATGTTTGCATTAAAGAAACATAGAGGGAACCAACCTTTCATTTTAAACCTTAATGTTTAGACAAAGATAAAAAATGGGTTACACATCCTACATACTGTTAATAAAAATAGAGTTTAGCTCACATCCTAATTACTGTTTTGATAAATACATAGCTTCACATCACATCCTACTTAATGTTTAGCATGAAAAAGATTCACATCCTATTTACTGTTGGCACAAGGCGTATTTAAACGATTGTACTTCATGGTTCACATCCTACTTATAACAACACATAACAAAAAGTCACAACACAACACATATCGGATAGTCACAACATAGTTAAACTGTCCAAATCCAAGTTAAGGCATCCACATTTGTACTCATACTACTCAAGTCACCCTCAACTACTTCACGCATTATCACCACCACTATTGTCTCCCGAACCAGTTTTGTTGTTTGATGACCCCTCCTAAAAATCAAATAAACTTAGTCATGTATTTAATATTTACCAATTTGTATTTAGAAATTTCTTGCAAATATTTAAATAAACTGAGTACTTACACCAAATTTGGGAGGCTTTGCTTCGAGTTTCTTGTAGAGCGCCTCGATGCATGAAGCGCTCCATTCATTTTGTTTACGGACAACTGCCATTTCAGCTCTGTGTAGCTCCTCTTGGGCAGCGGCATCATTTGCAAATGCACGACGTTCGGCCGATATCTTCTCAGAAAGGATCTCCGCCACCTGTGCTTCTGTGAAGGTTTTCGTCGCACCCTCAGCAGATGTGGCCGTGCTCCTCGTTTGCTCCGTTTGGGATGCCTCCATGGCCTGAAACTCTCTGTTGGCTCTGCATGTCCTGGCCTTGTTGCCAAATCCAAACACCCTTCCACGCCGGTCCTCGCCTTCAGCGGCCATCTCCCACAACTTCTCATCTGGCAATTCCCCGTGATGAAGCTCCTTTAGGTTGTTGTACTTGCTCTGCATCGGACATAAAAAGCATGGCAATACATAAGTAAATTATTAACCTTACTGAGGCGAGGCCCATTAAGACTGTACAGGTAAGAGAACCTCAATTAGTACGACCAACTTATAAAGGAACTATTTAAAAAAAAAACTACTCAAATATATGAGATAAAATTACACGGAGCAAGATAAGTGTACCCAGTTTATTGTAACCTAGTTAAGAGCAAGATGAATTTCATGTATGCATTAAAGAACCAAGTTAAGTGTATGAGATACGTGTAACCAACATAAGTAAATTAAAGAGTGCTATTCTGAGGGCTGTTTCTCTAATTTTGAGATCTAAGAGAATTTTTTTTCCTAAATACTGATTTTGTCCTTTCACACTCTCTAATCTAATTAATAAAAGAACTACTAAGGAAATAAAGAATAGTTCCTTTTTATTCTCCAGTGATTGATGCATAGAATGGATTCCACTTTCTTCTTCATACGTATTCTTATAATTTGTGTTACTATGCTATCTTATGAATCTTCTAACGTGAAACTGAACCAAACCAAAGTTCCGTCATAATTAATCCCAAAATTAATTATGACAGAACTTTGGTTTGGTATAATTGTGTAAGTTCCGTCATAATTAATTTGTGTAAGTTTATCCCTCGGTTGCTTCTTTTATTAGCTCTGTTTCTCCGTGTTTTAATTAAGTCAGAAAAAGTGAGCAGGGGTAAAACAGGAATTTAACAAGCTCAGCGCTCAAAAGTTTAATTTGTGCCCTCAGTATATCACTCCCCTTGTTATTATTAATGCATACATGAAATTCAGTACATAAGGGTATCAGTAATACCAGAACAGGTATAAACAATTTTTTAGTGGTTGATAAAGTACACAAGGGTTACCAACTACAATTACTTGCAGTTTAATAAACAGTTATGTGCTGGTAATGTAAAGGCAGCTCAGAAAAACCTCGAGAATCGGATAAATGACAATACTTAACAAAATATATTTGGTTGGATTTGCCAAATTTTTACATGCCTCCTACCAGTCTACAAATTGCCAAAATACAAAGATTCTCTTACCACCACTCTTTATGCCCTATCGTTAACATACACCATGCCATCCTTTGTGTGAAGTCGATCAAATAAAGCCTTCAAGCCAACATCAGTTCCCATTTCAGCTTCCTGAAATATAAATAGATAGTAATATAAAAGATGCAAGTGAAAATCACAACTTACAAGTAATTACACCAAACTATGGGATTATTGTTTAGCAAAGAGTCATAATATTATTAGATAAGGGTGTGGGGATTACCATGGCCTCCTTGTGCCTGTACGTGCTCCTCGAACCACCCACATGGTTAATTGCCGGTGCATTATTTTTTTGGTTGAGGTGATTTCGGAATGACAGTTTTGCCCAATTCTCATTAGACCAAATATCACACAGCACCGTCCAGTTAGATTCATCCTTGCACCATAGTGGACAATACTGTTTCCACAAATCCTTCACCGGTCCATACTTGTTGTGGCACGCTTTCCTTACCTTATTCAACACACGAGTATAAGCCTCAGCAGCAATCTTTTCAAAAACCTCGAGACAGCGACCCTCGTCTTGACCTGGACCCCATGAGTACCTTTGCAGGAACCGTCGCAGGATTTCTATCCTGGCCCGCAATGGGAATCTTTTGTACGTCCTATAAGGTCCGGGCATTTCGGTCACTGTCAGCAGCCTTATGGTACTTACCACCTTAGTGCACTTGGTAGACGACCTGAACTCAGCGTCACCCACAACATATAGTTCAGGTCTATCCTCTGGCTTAGTCGGTTCACGGGCCTTGGCAAGACCCCTTCCACGGGGCTTTTCATCTTTCTTCCCTTTCCCCTTCCTTTTACGCCTCCTTTTCTTGCCAAAGAGCACTTTCTGCTCCAGAGGATCAAGTTCTTTCCTAGAAAGGCCACGAGCATCTAGACAGACACTTAGGGGCAGACGCAAACGGACCCTCCTACCACCATCATCCTCCACTCCCACTTGGTCTCCCACCATCTGTTCTGATACTTTCGGATTACCATCATTTACCGGAAACCCATACTGATCAGATGACTCCGAGTCAGCTTCCTCTGTAACAAGCTTCATTCTTGATGCCCAACCTGACCAGCAAGGTTCCTGCTGCGAGGAGAGGGGAGTGGATCCCTCTGGCCTAAGCGGACCACTATCTCTATCTTCATCTGCCTGAGGGGTAGTCTGTCCTACCGGCATCTTTTTCTTCGGTTTAAAATTAGGATTGGTGGGGTTGGGTCCACGGAAGATTTTCACCAAGGAAACCGACTCGGGATTATTCTGAGAGGATAGTGGAGCAGAGATTGGAGCTCTAGGGGCTGACTTGGGACATTGCGGAGGGGTTGGAGCAAGTTTTTCGGGTGTATTTGCATCGGACAGGCCCACGTTGTTTTCGGCATTGAGCCTCTTCGATCTTCTAGGCGGTACCTGTCGGCATTGAGGGGGTGTTTTCCTTTTGGGCTTTTTCAGCGGCTGCATTTCAGCACCCGACGCTGCCTTGGTCGCCACTGGCTGAGTCTGCGCCAGTAGAGCATCCGTCATTGCCTGGTTCGGTTCCAGCGGACCACCCGTCACTGCCTGGATCACCGGCAGCAGATCATCCGTTGCTGCCTGTTTCGGTTGTGGCGGCGCATCCAAGGCTGGCTGAGTCTGCACCAGCGCTGGACTGAGCCTAGGGGATTTCCGGTGCTGGACTGTGTCGGCCATGATAATCTGTGACAGAGGGACCTGTTTAGTTACTGAACAGCTCAGGAATACAACAAAATTATGTAATGGGTTGTGTAAATAAATGCAATACTAAATGAACAATTCAATACTGTATAAATTTAGCACTTATTGAATATATCGTTGCTTTTTGAGAAAATTCATAAGTATTAGGTCATTTTTATATCTATCTCCAACCTTTAGTCTATAGTAGAAAAATATTGGAAATAATGATGATGTATATTCATTCTGGATTCTAAATGAATATAATTTAAATATAGTTCGCATTGTCCTATGTGCTAGCATGGTGGAATTGGGGAGTCAATCTGATAACAGTGGCCATGTCCTAAGGGGCAAAACAACAGAACAACTCCTTCTCAGTACCTCAAAAAAAACCCGAGTGCCTTAACAGAAACCCTAGAATCAAACCCTTGAATCAGACATGGTAGAATCTTCAAAATGCATCTAAATTAACATAGTGAAATATTTGTACTGCTATGCACAGAAATGCCCCATCAGCAAATACAAACCTAACCTAATTATACTATGTAGAAAACATTAGAACATTATTACTGGTACCGTAGCTATGACTTAGATCAATGATAAGAGCTAATTACTTGGGGTATAATTCTCTTACATCAGCGTGCCGATCTAGTGATGAGTTGGACCAGAATTAACTCCTTGAAACAAAAGGCAGCTTGCTTATATCTAGTTTAAGAGAAGTGAGAAAACAAATTAGCAATCATGATCAAACTAAACGACAAATGCATTTTTTATTTATATCTTCAAGAGATACTTGCATCTTGGCGTAAATAATTCAAATTATTTTGAATTAATAGTTAATACAACAAGGTTTATGGTACTGAAAACATAGAGCAATCAAAAAAGTTGATTGTTTTCTACCGTTCTGCCATAATCAATTACCATGTTTAGGGACTTTTCCAACTTTTACCCTTTGTGTTATTTTTCTTGTAAATAAGCCCCTAGAACTATGTACCAGTAAACATCACAAGCATATGTGAAAGCAATTACTATTTAACGGGTTCAATTCCATTCAGAGTAGGAAGTGCTTTCTTGATTATTCAAAAGTCACTACTAGAATATGAGTCTATTGCATGGGCAGCACTAGTTTGTTGCATGGTAAGGACGACCCATGCAAAAGAAATGACATTTTTGAATTCGTAAAACTTGTTGCAAGGCAAAGCCCATGCAACAAGTATCCCATGTAAATGTGTAATGTGCAACCATGCAATTGTTTTCTATCTCCCCATGCAAATACATTTTGAAAGTCAGATATTATAATTAACTGGAGGTCCATGCAACAACTCAACCCTATGCCCATGCAACTACTTAATCACATCTTAGATATTATATTTTATTAAAGGTCCATGCAACAACTCAACCCCATGCCCATGCAACTACTTAACTCCCTGTTTATATTATATTTTATTGAAGGTCCAGGCAAATAGTCCACTACTTGCCCATGCAAATAGTCTGGACTGACGGTTCTCATTAATTTCATGGGTTTGCCCATGCAACTAGTTTAATTCCTACCCATGCAATTGTTTGCTTACTGGAGACATTCATTTCTGTTTATTTGATATCTCCTTTTAGTGGTGATTTTTAGTATAAATCACAACAACATGAATAATAGTAGTATATAAGAATTCAATACTTAAATAACTAAAATTTTTGCATTTAGAAACAAAAATAATTGTACAACATTTGTTACACAAGACACATACAACTATTGATTCAAAAATATTAAAATTCTTGATTGGAAGGCCTAGAAACCAAATTCATCCTCACCTTGGTCCATGTCCAACTCCTCGTCAATTTCCTCAATTGGGTTGTCCTCTAACTCTTCATCACCTTGTGACATAGTATTGTCTACTAGCTCGAACTCAGCTTCTTGAGGGGCCATAGCATCCCAATCAAATTCTTGACCATTTGAAACCTCGATTGAGTGATCCGGCATTTCGTCTTGGAAAAATTCTAGGTTTGCATCGGTACCGCCCTCAGCACGAAACCTCCCCTTTGCACTAGTTTTCATAGCCACCCACCATTGGCGTCTTTCAATTTTATCCGATGCATAAGGAAGGTAGAAAACTTGGATCGCTTGAGATGCCAATACAAATGGTTCATAATTTTTAAGTCGGGAAGCATGGTTGACCTCAACAATTCCATGTTGAATGTCCACCCTTACACCATTTGTTATGTCAAACCAATTACACCTAAAGAGAACGACCTTGTTAAGTTCATCATAATCAAGCTCAATTACCTCTTGTAAAATTCCATAGTAGTCTTGTGGTGTGTCAATTCCATCTCACTCCCCTTTAATGCAAACACCACTACTATTTGTTGACTTGTTTTCCCCATATGCTTTCGTGTGGAATCGAAAGCTGTTAACTTCGTACCCTTCGTAGCATTCCACTTGTTTTTGTGGCATGAGTCCTGTCCTTCGGATGTAGGGGTCGCAATTATGATCAGATAGTACCTTCTTTCGTAGCCAATCTGCGAACCCATCTTCACGGACTTTGTCCAAATGTTGTGCGGATCTGGCTTGTCCCGACTCTAGCATGCACGCATCAAACTCTCTACACATTCAGACATTGCAAAATATAAAATATTAGTATTGTGTTTGGAACAGGTGATTTTGAATTCATCCAAATAAACATTTCATAAGATTGCACCCTAAGAATTTATTTTTGATCTCCGGACAATTAAGGATGACATATGTGTGTGCAGCTTTAAGTTCCTTATCATCAAGAGTCCTTCGAGTTGGCCGTGTGAAGAAACGTCCCGCCGTATCAAATATTGATAGATGTACCCGCAGAGGGTTACTTGTTCCAACCTCTTGTGGGTTAGGGTTAGACTTCTCTGTAAAATAATGCTTGCAAAATGTACCAATTTCTTTAACAATTGTAGCCTTGACGATTGAACCCTCAACCCGTGCCTTGTTCGTGACTCTCATCCTCTGTTCTTTGTTACGTCTGTAATTGAAATATTGGTTTATGGATGTTTAAAAGATAGATACAATAAAAACACAACTTTCACATGGGTCAGAAAGAGATTAAATAAAAACACACCTTTCGCATGGATACATCCATCGAGGCCCCACCGGTCCACCCAATCTAGCCTCATGACATACATGGACCACAAGATGCTCCATAGAATCAAAAAAATCTGGCGGGAAAATCTTTTCCATTTTGCACATTGTGACCACAATATCCTTTTCTAATTGGTCAATACGGGATGGATCAAGGTCCTTGGCACAAATCTCTCTAAAGAAGCTTGAAATCTCGCACAGGACATCCCATTCATAATCAGGGACAAAGTCTCGAAATACTACGAGAAGAAGTCGCTCCATGAACACATGCAAATCATGGCTTTTTAGCCCAGTTAGGGTGTTCGTGGTGAGGTTTACACATGTTGACCAACTCGATGCGTATCCATTGGGAAACTTGACATTCTCCTTGAACCATATTAAAACCCGCCTCCTTTGTTGTGGAGAGTGTGAAGGGAGCATTAGGTTTTCGCAGCTTCTGTGGGTTATCTGGGTCTAGATTAGGTTCTGATTGGGACGATTACAAAAGAGAGCCAAATCCTTTCGGACTTTTTCATTATCCTTGTTTTTGGTCCCCATACCTAAAAGAGTGTAAATCAAATTTTCTGTCAAATTCTTCTCCAAATGCATTATGTCAATGTTGTGTTGCAACAAATTGTCCTTCCAATAGGGCAAGCTCCAAAAAATACTCTTCTTTTGCCAATGGTGGGTCTGACCATAACCATCAAACTGATCGAGGTCATTTTTTTTACCCCATTTCATACCCCTAGTTTACTCACCATTGCTTGCCGCTCCTCTCCATTACTCTTCGTGGTGGCCGATCAAAATCGGCCTTACCTTTTATGAAATTTTTCTTATCGCGACGAAATGGGTGATCTAGAGGCAAAAAGCATCTATGACATCCGAACCATGTAGATTTCCCACCATGCTTTAGTTGGAATGCCTTTGTTGCACCCATGCAATGAAAACATGCCAATCGGCCTTTAGTACCCCACCCACATAGCATCTCGTACGCGGGGTAATCGCTTACCGACCATAGAAGTGTTGCATGCATCTTAAAATTAAGTTGTTTGGACTCATCCCATGTAATTTCTCCAACCGTCCACAATTTCTTCAATTCGTCAATTAAAGGTTCAAGAAGTATGTCAATGTCCCGACCCGGATGCTTAGGTCCAGGAATGACAAGCGCGAGGAACATGCTATCTTCTTTCATTATCATTCCGGATGGAAAAACAAATACCGACCAACATGAATACGGAGATGCATTTGAGTTGAATGGCATGAATCCATCCGTCGTTATCCACATCCAAACATTTCTCACCTCGGCGACAAACGCCGGATATTTTCGTGCGAAGTGCTTCCAAGCCTCGCCATCGGCCGGGTGCACCATAATCCCGGGCTTATCACGGAAACCTTCCTTATGCCATCTCATTTTGACCGCATTTGATTTGGTCATGTACATCTTTTGCAATCTCAGAGTGATGGGTAGATAACGAAGAATCTTTTGTGGAACCGGCTTTGCATTCTTATTAGGCCCCGGTGGCTTATATATCGGTGTACCACACTCATCACATTGCATCTTGTCTTTGTTCGCATCATTGTAATAAAGCATACAAAAGTTTGGGCATACGTCTATTTTCTTATGCTCCATGCCCAATCCATTGATCAATCGCTTGGCTTGATAGAAATTTTTCGGCATTTTCTCACTAGGGGGAAGCATGCTTTTAATAAGACCCATCATCCCATCAAAGCATTTTTGGCTCAATTGGTGTTCCGATTTCAAGGCAATTGCTTGTGTCACGGCCGACAAGATTGTGTGTGATTCGCATTTCAATTGACCCGTTATGTTTTCTTCCCACAGCGGTGTTTCCGATGCGGCTAGCATGTCAAAGAATTTTTTAGCCATTCCGGTAGGTCTCTCCTCCTCCCAATCGAAATTAGAACCCGCGGATGCCCTTACCATATCACCTCCCACATTATAATTGTCATAGTATGGCTCAAAAGGTGGATGGTGCGTGTCATTGGTAGATTAGTTGGGACGTTCCTCTCCGTGTGCGTGCCAATGTTCATATCCTTCTCGGAAGCCGAATTGGTAAACATGAATTCTCACGGTTTACAAGTCTTTGGTGTAGAGGTTTTCGCATTTTTTACATGGACATGCAATACACTGTTTGTTGTGGAGGACAGTCACTACCGAGGGATTGGAGATTGCTACATCAACAAATTCTTTCACACCCTTTATGAACTCGGGTAGAAGCCTTCCATTGGCATTACATCGGTTCTACATCCATCTAAAATTCGTTGCCATTTGACTAGTTAATTGTTGGACAAGAGACATGAGTTAGCTACGAACATGCATTTTGTTTAATTGCCGAGTAATGCTACCAATTGACCAAGCTTGTAATAGTTTAATTTGGTTGAAAGGTTTTAGCACAAATAAGGGGAAACTATGGTTGATATCGCTAGCTATACCTCTGAAACAAAAACGGACCAACTTATGCTACATATGAACCAAGCTTGTCATTAGTGGAGGATGATTACATACCAAATGTTGCATTGAGCTAAGAAGATGCAACTAGGGTTTTACTGAGCATTGAAGTGAGATAGAGGAGAGGGAGGAGATAGGTGAGAGGTGAGAGGTGAGATGGAGGAGATAGGTGAGAGGTGAGAGGGATGGGAGGGAGGAGATTAGTAGGAGAGACCTGGGCGCCATTCCGCGAGGGGACAAACAGGCCGTTGTTTTTTATTCATTTTATCCGACTTAAACGAAGAGAGTTGTTTTTTTCCAGAGAACAATTATTATTTCCATCGTTATACTGATGAAAATAATGGCACCTAAGTGATGAGTAAAATTTTATTTCCTGTTAGCGTACCCACAGTGTACGCATCATATTAAAACATACATTTGACAAAGCACATAAAAACACAGAATTGACAAGGAGAGAAAAATAATGTTCAAAACACAAAACACAGAATTGACACAGAATTCACATCCTACTTTGTTCACATCCTACTTATGCAATTAATGTCAAAACACATAAAACAAAATAATTTTCACATCTTACTTTGTTCACCCTCTTCACATAGTCAGTTCTATCAACACACAGCAATTAAAATAAATTTCATAACCTACTTTGTTCATTAAATTATTACAAATTAACCGGTGACAGTGCCTTCTTGAAAAATAGTTGGTGACTACTGTGGTCCCTCTCCCCCCCCCATGGGCTCCCTCACCATCGTTCCCCTTGGATGACCCCTCCTACATAGCAAAGAAAATACCAGTTATTAACAATTAAACTTGGTTGTAAGTTGATAACCATGGGAAAATTAGGTTATTAACAATTAAACTTGGTTATTAACAGATTGTAAATTTGTGAAATTAGCATGCTCTTAAGTGTTAACCATAGGAAGATGATTGGTTTTAAAGGTTTAGATAACGAAAATGGCTCCAGTTGCTTAATCACATATCAAAAGAAGCTTATAGAAATCTAATTTATGGTTTCAGAATAACGAACTTACATTACAAGGTGGAATAGGGGCTCCAGTTGCTCGGAATAGCGACGTAAGACATGCTTTGTTGAAAACATCGTTCTTCTTATACGCATCAAATTCTTCTCTGTGCCGCTTCTCTTGGGCTGCTATCTCACTAGCAAACGCTCGACGTTCGTCCGCTAGCTTCGAGGCAAGTATCATTGCCACTTGTGCCTTCGTGAATGTTTGATTCGCATCTTCAGCTGATGTGGCAGTGCTCTTGGCAGGATCCGACATTGTTGCATCCTCTGCAGCCAATTCTTGGTTGACTCAGCAGGTCCTCGAATTGTTTCCAAAACCGAAAAACCGGCCATGTCTATCTTCTCCATCTACAGCAAGCTCCCATATCTCCTCCTCTGACATCACCCTCCCGTAATTGTACCTAAGGTCCTCAAATTTGTTCTGCATTTGTTAATAAGTACAATGTAAGTCCGTTGTTGCCATATAGGAAATTCTATGTTTTTAGAACTAAAATTAAGTGAATTTTAATTTCGCATACCGCATAACGTTCTGCCTTCTCATTTACATACACCGAATCCTTCATGTGAATCCGGTCGAAAACCTCCTTTAGTCCCACGGGCGATCCCTTCTTGGATACCTGCAATTTATATGTTAATATAAAACCGTCAGATCTGATTTATATTATCTTCTATACATTCACAACAAAATTATCACTTTTGTTACAAGCTCTTGAATGTAGGACTGTAAATAATCACTAAATTTTAGGGATATAATGAAGGGAAAATTGTAGGGACTGCAAATTATCACTCCTTTATCACTAAAAAGGTAATTTGTAGGGAAAATTATCACTTTTTTTTATGAATTGCAGGGAACATAAGAAAAGGGTAATAAATATGGTAACTTATGCAATTAAAAATATGGTAACTCATTTAGCTATCACTGATTCCAAGCCGCTGTTTAAGTAACTAATTATCACTCCTTATGCTATCACTGATTCCAAGCCGCTGTTTAAGTAACTTATGCAATTAAAAATATGGTAACTCATTTAGCCCAAAAAAATTGTGTAACTTATAAAACCAAAAACAGGTAACTTATGCAATGAATGGAGCAATAAAAAGGGTAGTAAACCAGTACCAGTGCTTGCTTGTGCCGAAACGATGACCTCGAACCAGCGACATGATGGGTGACTCTCCCTTTGTATGTTTTGTTATTACGGTTGGTGGTTGACATTTGGTCCCATTTCCCCTTCGACCAAATGAGACACAACCCCTTCCAATAGTCTGGATTCTTACACCACTGTGGAGGGAAGTCTTTCCAGATTTCCTTGTCTTTGCCGTATTTCTTCGTGTACTTCCTCCTCAATTCTGTCATCTCGCGGTAATATGCTTCTGATGCTATTCTCTCAAAGACATCCAGACATCGTTGCACATCTTCCCCCTCCCCCCACGAATACCTCTGTAAGAATTTCTTTAGTATCTCCAATCGCGCCTTGATAGGAAACATATTGTACGTCCTATATGGTCCCGGCAGGTTCTCTAAGGTTAGGACCCGTACTGTGGTGATCACCTTTGTGCAAAGAGGAGTGGATGTGAACTCCGCGTCACCGACAACCATCAGTTCAGGCTGCATGTCTGCTGCTGCTGGTTTACGAGGCTTGGCCATACCCCGAGCCCGCCCCACCTCAGACTTCAGTTTCACATTTCTCTTTCTCTTTGAGTTGCATTCACCATCCCGAGCGTTATCTTCGTCAAGTGGTCTGTTGTTGGCCTCCTTTGCTTCATCACAGTTCCGGAGTGGGCAGCATCTGACACCTCTTTTACCGCCATCATCATCCTTGATTGCTGGATGTGCGGAATTAAAATCTGAATTGGTACCGTCTCCATCACTCCCTGTCTCTCTATCCAGTGGGGCAGCATTCTGGGTCCCACCAGACCCCGCTCCCTCTGGGTCGGACTGGATGCCAGTGCGGATGGTACTGAATCAGATTACACTGACTCAGATCCCGCTACCTCTGGCTCGGACTCAGATGCTAAATTTAAATATGGAAAACCAATTAAAAAACTACTATTGAGTTATTTTCATTTAATTAATGCTGAAAAGATTAAAATTAACTCTGATCAGCACTCAAAAGAATAATGTTTAACCTTGACCAGCAATTTTCAATTAATTAGTACTTTGAAAATGTAGCAATTAATAAAATTAACTCTGATCAGCAATTAGTAAAAATTTGGGACCTTGATAAGATGTTAAAAATAACCCTCCACTCCGTTGACAGCTTAATTGTACGAAAAAAAAAATTGGTACCTTCATCAGCAATAACATCTTTCTGCACTGTGTTCGCCGAGTGGAGCCTTGGTGAGCGGCGGGTGGCACTGACTCCGGGATATTTTTTTCCAGTGGGGATAGTCAGATCGCTGATCAGAGGGTGGAGTGAGGCATTTGACATCGACTTGGGAGGCAGGGATTCGTTTCTCTCGGACTCGGTGGGTACTGATTCGGTTGGCTCGGACTCGGTTGGGACTGATTCGTTTGGCTCGGACTCGGTTGGGTCTGACTCGGTGGGGACTGACTCGGTTGGGACTGACTCGGTGGGGACTGACTAGGTTGGCTCTGACTCGGTGGGCGCTGACTTGGCAGGTTCTGACATGGGAGGTAGTGACTTGGCAGGTTCTGACTCTGTGAGGACTAATTCGGACTCGATGGGGACTGACTCTGTGGGGACTGATTCGGTGGGGACTGACTCTGTGGGGTGATAGGTCTAAAATACATACATATTCGATCCGATTTTTATCACAAAACAATACCAAATATCTTGTATTTTCATACAAAAATGATAGAATACACCTAGAATCAAGTTACTGCGTTTGTTTGTTTTCAATCTACAGAAAAGGAGGCAAAAAGAGGAAAAATGACCCTAAATGCGGACGCACTAGCCATTGATGCGGCCGCACTCAACACTTAGGCAAATCCGGAGCCCTCAGAATACAACAGGAGAAAAAGTCCGAGCCCAATGCGGACGCACAAGATCCCAGTGCGGACGCACTCCATACTTAGCCAAAATTTGGAGAACCAATGCTTACCTAAATGCGGACGCACAGACCCATAATGCGGCCGCATTCCAGACTTAGTCAAAATTCAACACACTCCCGAAGAAAAGGAAGAAAAGTCCGAGCCTAGTGCGAACGCACTGTGGCCAAGTGCGGACGCATCCAGGACTTAGCGAAAAATTCAGATGTGAACCAAATCCAGGATGCGGCCGCACGGACCACTAGTGCGGACGCACTTATGCCGCAGAAGCAGAAATTGAAGCATCTAAGCACAGTGCAGACGCACTGCGGTCGCACTAGGGTCGCATTCAGCCTAAAAATCAAGTTTTCTATTTTCGGCGCTTCTAAAAACGACCCAGGAGTGAAATATGAAAAGTGGGGACGTGGGGAAACATGTGGGGCAAGTATCTAATGACTCTCCACGTCCATTGGCTCCAGATTAAGCAGTACTTCTCCTATAAAAGGGCTATAACTTTCCCTTCCAAATCATCCACTACCAATCCACCTACAATCTTCTTTACAATCAATCTTTTGGAGGCGAATCAAGGAAGAAGAAGGGAAGTTCACAGCAAACAAAGGCAAGATCAAGGTTCTTCATCTAGAGAAGGGTGTAAACTATTTCTCTATTTTATTTCTCTTTGTTTTAGCCATGTTTTGTTTTAATCTTTTAATGAATACTTGCATCTCCATGAGAGGCTAGTCTTCCTCTCTAGGGGTTTAGGTCTTATGCATGAACTTGTTTAATTTTATCTTACTCGGATCTTAGCTTTTATTATGATTATTTGATTTGATTGTTAATTTCTGTGAATTATTCTTTATGAATTTCATTAGTACTTGACTTATAGTTCACCTGGTTAGGGTTAGTAAATTGAAGTAGCTTGAAATCATGCTATGTCTTGTCTTTCCGCCTTAGTTTATTAAATTCTGGCAAGGGTCAAGATAGGGAAGTACTAATTGAAATCATAAATATATATCTTAGGATTTAGTTTATCTTACTAAAAATTTGATATCTAAACCGGATTTCCAGAAATTAAGGTTAGGAGGATGGGAAGAAATCACAACCTAATTAGGACACCTTAGAATAAATATTGATATATACTTTGAATTATGTGTATTAAATATCCCGATTAGGTGAGTGACAGCCCTAACAATGGAGGAACATTAATCCGTTCACCCAAAGTATTTATATCAATATTTGTTCATAGGCTAACACAAGTTATAAACCATTCTTAAGCTTTCTTAGAATAAATATTGATGTTCGTCTTGAATTATGTGTATTAAATATCCCGCTAGGCAGTGTAAAAACCCTAGAATTTGAGGAACATTAATCCGTTCACCTAAGATAATAGCATCAATATTTATTCCAAGGACGACATAAGTTAGAAACCTCGTCAAATCATACATGAATTTAAACAACCCGAGTAGATAGAATTAACAAGGGATTGTAGACCGAATGCCCCTAGACTTCCAAACCTTGAAAAAGCAACCAAACCTCTCTTTTAATTTTTAGTTTTAGTTTAATTATTACAATCTCTCCTTTTAGGGTATTGAACCCAACAATTAGGAAATTAGAACTAAACCCCCCCAAATCAACTTTACTTTCTTGCACAATCTGAAACGAATTAATAGAGTTTAAAATTAGTGTTTCCCGATATCCCTTGGATCGATACCTAAATACTACAATCGATAGGTTGTGCGCTTGCAATCGACCAATCTTTGAGTATTAGGTTTATAAATTTAAAAGTTCAAAGAGTATAAAAAATAAGCGTAAAATCCTATACCTAAAATACTCAACAAGCTTTTTGGCGCCGTTGCCGGGGATAACGGATAAATTCTAGTTTTTACTTTAGAAATTTATTTCAGATTTTTTGTTTCTCTTTATTTTTTGTTCAAAAACTCATCCTTGCTCTTTCTTTTTCAGCACTACATGCCAGTAGAAACAAGGAGTCAGAAGAGTAAGACCGCACACGAAACATCTTCTTCTCAATTGAATCCTCTATTCGATATGGACACAGAAGTACCAATCGTGGAAGGCTTTGATGAAGAAGACCGAGTCTCGGAACATGGAAGCCATCGTAACAATGACGGACGTGACCAATCACCACCTCGCAACAACAACAACAACAACAGAGGCCGTCAACACCACTTCAGTTTCATACCACAAGGGGGAGATATTCCTAATCTTAAACCTTCTCTTATTCATTTGCTAAGGCAAAATCAATTTGGGGGGGCTTTAAATGAAGATCCCCATGCACACCTAGCAGTTTTTGAGGAACATTGTGGAACATTTGCATCCGAAGGGAATGAATTGGATAACCTCAAACTGAAATGCTTTCACCTCTCCCTTAGGGATAATGCTAGGTCTTGGCTTAGAATTGTGAACCGACAAAACATTAGAACTTGGGATGACATGGAAAAATTGTTCTTAGGAAAATATTTCCCTCCATCCAAAACACAACACTTTAGGACCAAGATCACCACATTTTAGACAAGCCGAGGGGGAGTCTCTAACCGAAGCATGGGATAGATGGGCGGAGCTCCAACGCTTATGCCCGAACCATGGCTTAGACATGTGGTTGTTGTTTCAGTTTTTCTTTGGTGGTTGCACTATTGCCACAAAAACTCACTTGAATTCTACTGCAGGTGGAAACATGTCAAAAATGGATCCTGAACAAGCGATGTTGATGATCGAAGACATGGCAATCAATCAACGAGAATTGACAGCAGAACGAAGTGGGCGAACTAGCGCAACCCCTGGAATTATGAAGGTCGATGAGGTCACCGCCCTACGTGCCAAGATGGAAGCCATGCAACACCAAATCGCGCAAATGCAACAGGTGAAATCAGCAACTAAGAAGGCTCCATGCGGTTCTGACTCAGTGGGGACTGAGTTAGCAAGTTCTGACTCGGTGGGCGCTGACTCAGGAGGTTCCGACTCGGTGGGGACTGACTTGGCAGGTTCCCGACTCCGTGGGGAACGATCTGGCAGGTTCTGACATGGGAGGCAGTGACTTGGCAGATTTTGGCTTGGCGGGTTCAGGCTCAGGCGGTGTTCCTACATTAGCGTAAATGTCATCTTTTTAATTTACCTACTTTCATTTCTCAATTACCTTTTGTATAGCTTCATTCAGAAAATTGGGTATACATGATATTCTATATATGATTTCTCTACTCAAAATTGGGTATACATGACCCTTACTGTACTCAATTTCTACGAGTACTTGAAGCGCTAGTACAGGGGCAAATTCTAACTTATTAATCTCTCTCTCTCTCTCTCTCAAGCTGTTGGTATACATGAAATTCCGCCAATTCAACTTAAAAAATACCTTCATCAGATGGAGAATCTTGCAGCGCTGTGCTCGATGAGTTTAACCTTGATGAGCGGCGGAGGGGCCGGCATGTGCTCAAGCTGTTGCGTTTGGCTCGGCCCCTGACAGACTTGTGAGATTGTTGTGCCGGAGCTGGATTATGTGGTGGCTCTGTTGCCTCTATCTCAGGGCTTCCCACAGCGTTGGAAGCTTCGTTTGGGATGCATCTATTGGCGAAACTGGCGGGCTTTGGGATGGATTCAACCGTCGGATCTTGCTTCCTACAATGTCGGCCTTGGTGAACCTCGCTTTGCGTTGGGGGACAACCCTCTCGACTTGGGAGCCATCATCATTTTCTGCCATGCATTATGTAGAACAAAATCGACAATGGTCAAACTACATTAATACAATTTCTGCTCAATAGATATTAGGTAAAATTTCCGGTATACCCATGAAAACTTTCGAACTGATAATGTGTTTAACTCTCTTGAAAAATACCAGTGAAGTTGGAGTCCAACATGCAAAAATGTAAAGTCTGAGTTTTCTATATCATTCATTCATTCAACTGGCCATATATACATATATCTCTACTCAAAATGTACATTTAGTAATGTATTGTCCCAACATGCAAAATACATTATGACAGTCTCCCAATAAAAACCAACTAATAAAAAAAGAAAAGAAAGAGAGAAGATATAATGAAACAGGAACTCAGTTTCGAATGGAGCTCAAATCGAGACAGCTACATTCACTAATTTTGGTTGCAGATGTAAATCACCTGTGCACTAAATCAATAAATCAATGGTGGAATCACTAAATCACCCGCAAATAGGGGCAATCAATACTCTAGATTAGAGTCAACACTAGATTAACAAAACCCTAGACCAAGTAAAACCCTAGATTAACGGGTCCCTAGATTAACAAAGCCCAAGATTAACAAAACCCTACAAAAACACCTCAAAACCCTAGATTAACAACACTCCAACGTAATCAGGTTTTCTCTACCAGTAGCAGTGAACAAAATCGTTCATTAAGTTAAAGAACCTACCACTAGTTGGGGTTTGCCCGATCTCCGATCGATTGGGACTGTGCGAGCCCTGGTAGAGTAAAGAGAGACGTCGGTTATTCCGGTAGGCGGCAACACTAAGAGAGGGTGGTGGGAACTAGTGGCAAGGAAGAGCGACGGTCGAAAGTTTTGTAGAGAGTGGAGCGAGAGCGTAGAAGGGAGGAGATAAACCTTTGAAATGGATTTCAAAATTTTTCCTAAGTCCGATGTTCTCTCTGGTGGAGACGGAAATAAGTGTGCTGTTATTCCAAAAGAATAATGTGAAGTGCAATTGGGATCCCGACCTTCAGCGATTGATAGAGATTTGCGCCTGTTATTTTCATTTCGTTGAGATTTGGCTATCAAAAATTTTAAGGGCTAGGATCGTCAGAGTAGGTTCATGAGATGTAGGTTACATAGCATACTATTGTCTCACATTAATGTAGGAGACCTAACCCCGAATTCTATAGCCTAAGGTAACATGAGATGTGGGTTTAGATCGGAGCCATTTCAGCAACTCCACTTGTGAATTTTAAAGCATCACAATCAGTATCTAGCCACGGATTTAAACGTAAATATATCTTTACTTCAGAGTTTAGTCACTCTCTACCCAACGGCTGTCGAAGTGAGTAGATCATCACCATTAATCACCGATCGGAGGGCATGGGATGTATAGCTACAATTAATCAGGTGCTGGTTTGTACACAAACTACTTTGTAAAAATCCCAAAAAAAATTGCAATTACTATATATAATCTTAAGTGGACATGTCATGCTTAATAACATCAATTTTGTGTACTTTCATCATTTTTTGCCCCCTCTAAATGTATAAAATCTTTTCGGATCGTTCATTTGTATATGCAATTTGGACGGTGGATCTGCGATGAATAACTCAAAATATATTTTAAAATGATCAAGAGGTAACAATGAACGTAACCAATGCAAAATATAGTATGTTTTCTTATGTATTGGTTTCGATCCACCGCAAAGTGTTTGTAGCCATTTGATGCTTCAATATTCGGTCATATAGATGGAGGGCTAAATGAAAACCTTTCTTGATCAAACTTGCCAGCAAGACTGTAAATGTAGTGGTCTTCAATTTTAACGGTTCCGATCGACCATTCGACGATTTATTTCATTTCATCTTCATTACCTTGCAATACAAGGGTTCAAGTTTCATAGTCATACATGGCATATGTGATCCATGTATGCAAGATAATATAATTTAATGTGCTAAATTATTCCTTTTTTGCAATAAACTTCAACACTTGCATTTATTAATGTGTACATTTAATTATTATTATTTTGCATGTAAATTTTTTTTTTTTAATATTTGGTGTACATCTCAACTATTTCATAAATTAATAATCATGTATTATAAATAATATTCAATGAATCACAAGGGACACTTTTAAATTGCATCTACAAATTCAACTTAAACAATTATTTTGTAACAGATATTTTACTTTCAAAAAATACATAGAATGCATAATATTTAATTTTTCAAGTCAATAACAAAGTAAGTTAGACAAGTCATTCCACTGCCTTATCATTTTTAAGAATTTCTTAGGTTTTGACCGAATATTTCAGAAGATCTATTTTGACTTATTGCAGCACACGACCTATATAATACAAGGGGACTTCAATACGGTCATTTACTTGCAACCAGCCATAACCGCTCTGTCTCCAAGCAAGGTTTGGGCGCTTAGCCGAATTTTCAATTCCCCCCATTCAATCAGATTTCTGTCCGGGCGCCCGCTCAAACTCATCGCCATTATTTCACCTGGGAAATCAGACATTTTAAGTTTACAAATTGAAAATCTGAACCGTTCAAAGACAGTGCCAACAATCTCAACTCTCATAGAATCTATCGGATCAAGACAACATGGTCAAGCAAAATATGAGATACCTCAGAGGAAACATTACCAAGGCAATATACCCTTATTTACCAAATCGATTGGATTTCACAGAGAGAAACTCATTTAGCCCATCTTCTCAAACCCTCCGCCCTCTAGCTCTCTCTATCCAGCCTCTCACTTACCACACGAATTTCGCCAAAACTGTCAAAGTAATTAACTCTCAAGCTCCAGGCTGTCATTTTTGTCAAAAGGAAGGCAGTAGGTACATCGTGTCCTTTCTCTTTCCGGCATCTTCTCCTTGATTTGAGGCAGGCATTAGGCTCTCATTTTCTCCTTGTCGGAGGCAGGCAGTAGGTACATCGTGTCCTTTCTCCTTCCATTCTCTCATATTAGTTTGAAATTAGGCCCCTTCTACTAATAATTGTTATAAATTAAGCTAATTTGGTACTGTCAGAACTTAGGCAAAATATATGACTATGCTAGCTTTTGTTTGCTTTTTATGTAAGACTTGTGAATATCTAAGTTGAGAGTTGGTAAGCACAATGATTAGAATTTGGGGACGTTTTGAAACTGGTCATCTCTTCTTTTTACTAATATTAAACTGTACTTTTAATTTATTACAGTAAGTGATGGGGATATTATTAAATTATGTGAGTTTAGATGGGAAAATAACAAATTTTTAAATTTCGATGGGGAAATATCTAAATCTTATAGTTATGATGGGTATATATCTAAATTTCTGTAGAATTTATTTACCATTTATTCTCTGTTAGACTTGATTAGAGTGAACAGTTTATTAGAATAGAGTAAACACTTGTTAGATTCCTAATTGATTAGTCTTGATTAAATTGTGAAGGCTACTTCTGCCTACTCTATTTATGGTGAACCCATGTAAAATTGAAAGTAGCCTATATCCCCATTGGGTAACACCACAATACCCAATATAATTAGGGTCAAAACTGGATTTTGTTTCATCTATCTCCTTTTATTTATTTAACTGTTTTTTAAAAATATTTTAAAAAACAAAAAGACAAGTATACCAGAAAAATACTAGCCTTTGTCAGCAAGAAGTGAAAGGAGCTAAGTATGTGTTAGATGACAATTTTGTAAAAGGGCATAGAAGAAAATATGTTATGTTCCCGATGGTGATTTTGTCAAATGTGGTACCTTAATTTCATTTCATATCAAAATTACACATTGTAGATAACATCACACTTGTTCCTTGTTAGCAAAAGAAGAATGGCTCCCCGCAAAAAAACACAAGTCGCACGAGCAAAAGCAACCAAATACACCAAGAGGAACCGTAGTGCAGATCCAACTATAGGTGTTGGTGACAGTTTGAATGCTACACCTGAAGGTGAAGTTGCACCACCTGAACCTCCAAAGAAAAAGGGACGAGGCCCTGGAAAGATAAAGCCTGTGAAAGAGTGCCCCGATGATCGATCGGAGATATGGTGAGTTGGCACACACGAGTTCAGTTGCGCGTCTGAACCAAGATTGATAACAGCAACAATCACTAGGCTTGCCCTTAGCCTCATGCCTGCACCAGTAAGATCTTTTCACAGCTTCAATGATACAGTGAAGAAGTCCTTGGAGAGGGAATTTCTGGTAACCTTTATTTTTATGAGTTTTAATTACAGATCACCTTTTACAATCACCTTTATGAGCTTCATAACTAATTGTATCACATTTAGCTAAACTCGCACTTGTTATGTAGTTGCATCAAGCACTAAGCTTTTCCAGATTTGTGCAAGAGAGGTTGTCATGATTTTCCAGCTATTAAGCACTCAATGAAGAATTTTTCCAGCAATTAAGCTTTCTATTTTTTTTTGTATCTTTAGTATTATTGTCCGTAGTACTGGTTGGATGGCAACTGCCAACTGACCTTAAAGAAAAAACTATCAAGTAAATCTTAATCAAATTTCAGCTTTTTCTTTATTGTTGCAATTATGGTTCTCTTCATCTTACGATCTAGTTGAGTTTAACAAAATTGAAATGATACAACTCCAACACACAATGTTCAACCAGGTTGGGTATATGTCAACCGTGATAAGCAAAATCTTACAGTCAAATGTTGATTGTTGTGCCTAGCATGTATCAAAAGTTAAACTCCTGAGCTTTTCATACGCACACAAACCTATTTTTATGAGTTTTAATTACCGATGCCATATTACCTACACATTTATGAGCTTCATAACTAATTGTTCTACATTAGATAAACTCACACTTGTTATGTTTCCTATTTTGACAAGATACACAATTTAATGGGTGGTTTATTAGTTGGAAATTAGGAACTTATGCAATTATGTCTTGTTCCATTTTTGTCATTCCAATTGTTTGAAAAAATAAATTTAAATAATCCCTAATTTTCTTGGATGTAGGAGAGATATAGATACCGCGGAGATGAAGATCCTGACCGTGGTCATGAAGTACTCGAGGCCATAGCAGCCAAAAGATATGGTGAGGAGCTGTGTAGAGCAAGGAAGAATCGCATAAAATTATATGGTTGGGACATTCTCGTATGGAAGGCCAATGTGCCGCATTGGTGTGTAGCCCCGGTACATTGGCAAGGTCTTTGCGATATCTTCTTCTCAGATGAGTGGCAACTAGTCAGTAAACAAAACCAACAAAATCGCAGTCTCTGGAAATTCGGCCTCCCACTACGCTGGATCAACTAGTGCTCACCAACATTTTACGAAACTGGTAGACTTATGAATAATTCTGATCTAATACTATAACTATTTCCACATTAATTTGTCATCTAACCTTTAATTGTCATTATTCTTTTTCATCTTGAGACAACCTTGAATAAAGGGAACAAGCCAACCATGGAGGACCTTTACATCCATATGCACTGTGCAAGAGAGAATGGCATATCACCGGTTGTGGCCCAAATGAGTATTACCGATGAGGATGTGACCCAAGATATTGATAACAATGATGGTATTGGGGGAGAGAATCCAACAGCCGAGGAGAGTACAGGGCAGGTTCACGAGTTCGATATCAACTCCTTGCAATTTACAAACACGAGAAAAGAGCAAGTTTATGTAAGTTCAATTTATTATTGTACTCTTTTTTTCCCCTCCAAGTAGGGTGGTTACCACCAATTACCATTAGAAGGAAAGGACCAAGTGTTGGTACCTAAAAGGGTACTTTTACAAGTACATTAAACATGGCCTTTTTGGTGTACATTATACAGATAATATTTCAATTATTAGGGTAATTTTACAAAAGGGTAAGGATGGAAGGGTAATTACCATTAAGTGTAGATTTGTATGAAGGGTAAGGATGGAAGGGTAATTATCATTAAGGGTAGATTTGTATGTACATAAAATTTCAGTCATTAGGTTCACTACAGTAGGCTTATAATTCATTGCCATCTCAATTACAACTTCATTCCATGGCTCCATATAAATAGTGTTATATGTTACAACATTAGTCTCTCTCCTTGTATACATCTGTCATTTGTAGAAAAACTGTTTACTTCTCAATTTTCTTTTAAATACATATTTCTCATATGCTACCATTACTAGAGGAAGGTTAAGGCAATGAGGGCTGATCAAGCCAATGCTACCTTGGACGAGAGCACCTTCTTTCTGGCAGCCGTTGGCGGACCCAAAAAAGGCCGCGTCCTAGGCTTTGGAAGCTTGCTTGAACAACATATGCAAACAACAACCACCCGAGAAAGGCACAGCCACGTAGCATCTTCTATATCTGGGTTGACAAATACTAGGGTGCAGGAGAACTTCTCTAGGGCAGAAGTAGACGCGATCATTCAAGAATGTGATCACCGTATCACCGAGGAGCGCTCCGAGAGGATAAGAGATCAAGCCCAAAATCAATTATTGTTCTCACAGTTATTCAAAATGCATGGGCTACAACAGCCTACTTCACAGGTTAGTAAACTCATATTTGGGGAAATTTTAGGGTTTTAAATTAAAAGGGTTGTGCTCACGGATTTTCGTTACTAACATTTGTTCTTTCACATTTCAATTTAGGCACCAGCTATCAGTCCTGAACTACCACCAGATGGTATAGTAGGGAATATGGGTTATTTGCAGGTATCATTTTTATAATAAAATCTAAGTGTTGTTAATCTTACAACTCTGATAGGATTTTGTGCTCTCCAAATTCTAACATTGCACTCCAAATGCTTAGGTTGAAGATCCCACCTCTCAACAATCTCAGGAAGTACCTTCAAGACTACCAAAGGAATTCAATCAGGTAAGTACTTTTAGAATGTTGGTTGAATTTATAAATTCTTATGAAATGAACTTCTAAGGTAAGTGTGCAATGGCAGGAATTATGTGTTCAACAGTAATGGGTACAGCATTGAGAACTTAATAGTAACTATCAAATGTTTTTTTTAAGATAATGATAAGGTGTAATACAAATCTAGAAAGTACCAGTAGTGGGTAATTCATGCCTCAAAACACACTAATTGTTATACACCCAATAGAAGGACTGCAAATGACCATGTCTCATGAAGTACCATCATATGTTTTTCGGCCAACTATTACTACCTCATTTTTATTGAAAAAACAAACTCAAGTTAAGTGTACAACAATAATGGGTAATAGTACTGTATGATCAACAAACAAGTTATTTCGAGGCTTGAACTACATAATTAATTTTTATAACAATAACATGTTCTAACATTATAAATTGATCTACATAGGATGTTGCTGGTTCTTTTCAACCAAATCAGGAAGGGTCATTCCAAGTGATATCTCGTATTCATATCTATATTTTGACCTTAAATTTGTCCCAAAACCTGTGTTTAAATCTATTAATTCAGTTATAATTCATTGAATATATATAGAATGTGGTACTGCTGCAAGTTTATTCTTATTCTGCAAGAATCGGGCGAAATCGAGGAGGAATCTGGAATTTAGAAGTCTCTACACGGTCCGTGTACCACCTTACACGGACCGTGTCAACCTCGACTCGACCGATGACACGACCACAGACAACCGCTGACTCAACCACAGAAGGAACACAGGCACACGGTCCGTGTATAATTCCACACGGGCCGTGTCAAGCAATTCTGGAAACAGATCCAGAAATTGGAAACAAAGCTAATTGATGGAAGTCGGCCAGAAAAGCTTATAAGCGGGATTTCTTGCACCAGGGAGACATTCTGGAGCAGAGAAGCAATTCCTAGGGTTTGGACTTGACGGCTAAGCTTGGAGACGAAGTTGAGAAGCGAAAGATGCGAGTTTTCGACGGATCTTCTTTGTTCTTCGGGTTTTGTCATGGCTAATCTTTTTATCATTTCTTTTATCTGTTTTAGAACTATGTCTGAGTAGATTTCTTAGTTTCTAGGGTTGTGATGTAATCAAATGTTTTGTTTTGCATGTTAGTTATTGGATTCTTTTGTTGAAATTTGTGTTTGCTTGATTGGGATTGATTTTAATTGCTTAGTGTAAGTTATTTGATTTTTATTGGTTTACCACTAGATGAATGATCACATCTAGAAGGTACTTTGGCCCTTATAATCTCTGAACCAAACTAAGTACATGAGGTAGGATTAGTGATTCGAAAGGTGAAACCAAGTAGTAACCGACAGGTGAACATTTCCTCATATCGACGGAATGAGGTTACCTTTAGTATACCAAACAAGCAACTAGGTAATTCGGACCAACATACGACAGTTGAGGTCTAGAACCCGACGAGGGCACATATTGCAATTCCATACCAAGTTAATAAACCAACAGACGACAGTTGAGGTTTAGAAACATTATGTCTGGTCAGTAGAACCCTACATAAAGGAACAACACAAAGAAACAATAACTGCTGCATTCACTCGAGGGCCACACGGACCGTGTACGACAGTACCCGGTCCGTGTACATTGGACACGGCCCGTGTAGGACACTACACGGACTGGGCACCTCGAGGCAGAACTAAGATGAAGTCATAACCCTGGAAACGCCTTTTTACATCTGATTTAAACCAAGTTGATTTACTTTCTTGCATTTTAATTACTGTGATTGAATTGTTAGGAACTTTAAGAACCAAAACCAACCTTTTCCAACTTCTAGTCTTTATTTAATTTAGGTAGAATTCTAGTTAAAATCTGAACCGTCCCTGTGATCGATACCCGATAATATACTACTCGATAGGATTGTATACTTGCAGTCTGAGCCGAAAAGTGTATTTAAGGTTAAAAAGTACAGTTCACTGTACTGAAACTTTGTACTATACCTTTTGGTGTAACACCAAGCACTGCTGAGTACTCAGGTTGGACAAGAAATGGCAGGGAATGAGGCCGCAATGACAGATTGGTGGGGCAATCAAACTTCGGCCTAAACCCCAGAGGTCTAGTGTGGATGTCAATATTTAGGGTAAAGTTTTTTGGTTATATTTTGGGTATACTTTGTTAACTCATGGGGTTGAGTTTATTTTGTGAATGCTTTTTTGGGATGTTACATTTTGGGTATATTTACAAGTTAATTCTTTAATTATCAATGTTGTTTTAATGCTTTTATAATTTTGGTTCTATGTATGACGATTATATTATGTTGGTCAATGTTTATTAGTTGCTCTCTTGTTTATTAGTTGCTTTCTACAAATTTCTCAAATGTGATTTATGTAATTCTTGTTGAATGGGAACTGGAAATTTTAAAACAGCACTGGGCTCGTACCAGATTAGCACAGGGAGGGAGGATTGTACAATTAAAGCATGCTAATTTGCACCCATTTCATCTTATTATTACCTTAGGTACATCCACGCAAATAGTTACAACTGCAGTGCATGCAAAAAATGTAATTCATATCCTTGCAAATAATCACCCATGCAATAACGCTTTTACACCAAAAGGTATAGTACAAAGTTTCAGTAGAGTAAACTGTACTTTTTAACCTTCAATACACTTTCAGTTCAGACTGCAAGTATACAATCCTACCGAGTAGGATATGTTCGGGTATCGATCACAGGGACGGTTCAAGTCTTAACTAGAATTCTACCTAAATTAAATAAAGACTAGAAGTTCGAAAAGGTTGGTTTGGTGTTTATGGTTCCTAACAATTCAATGACAGTAATTAAATGCAAGAAAGTAAATCAGCTTGGTTTAAATCAATAGTAAAAAGGCGTTTCCAAGGTTATGACTTCATCTCAGTTCTACCTCGAGGTACCCGGTCCGTGTAGTGTCCTACACGGGCCGTGTCCAGTGTACACGGTCCGTGTGGCCCTCGAGTGAATGCAGCAGTTATTGTTTCTTTGTGTTGTTCCTTTGTGTAAGGTTCTACTGACCAGACCTAATGTTTCTAAACCTCAACTGTCGTTTGTTGGTTCATTAACTTGGTATGGAATTGCAATATGTGCCCTCGTCGGGTTCTAGACCTCAACTGTCGTATGTTGGTCCGAATTACCTAGTTGCTTGTTTGGTATACTAAAGGTAACCTCATTCCGTCGATATGAGGAAATGTTCACCTGTCGGTTACTACTTGGTTTCACCTTTCGGATCACTAATCCTACCTCATGTACTTAGTTTGGTTCAGAGATTATAAGGGCCAAAGTACCTTCTAGATGTGATCATTCATCTAGTGGTAAACCAATAAAAATCAAATAACTTACACTAAGCAATTAAAATCAATCACAATCAAGCAAACACAAATTTCAACAAAAGAATCCAATAACTAACATGCAAAACAAAACATTCGATTATATCACAACCCTAGAAACTAAGAAATCTTCTCAGACATAGTTCTAAAACAGATAAAAGAAATGATTAAAAAGATTAGCCATGACAAAACCCGAAGAACAAAGAAGATCCGTCGAAAACTCGCGTCTTTCGCTTCTCAACTTCGTCTCCAAGCTTAGCCGTCAAGTCCAAACCCTAGGAATTGCTTCTCTGCTCCAGAATGTCCTCCCTGGTGCAAGAAATCCCGCTTATAAGCTTTTCTGGCTGACCTTCCATCAATTATCCTTGTTTCCAATTTCTGGATCTGTTTCCAGAATTGCTTGACATGGCCCGTGTGGAATTATACACGGACCGTGTGCCTGTGTTCCTTCTGTGGTCGAGTCAGCGGTTGTCTGTGGTCGTGTCATCGGTCGAGTCGAGGTTGACACGGTCCGCATGAGGTGGTACACGGACCGTGTAGAGACTTCTAAATTCCAGATTCCTCCTCGATTTCGCCCGATTCTTGCAGAATAAGAATAAACTTGCAGCAGTACCACATTCTATATATATTCAATGAATTATAACTGAATTAATAGATTTAAACACTGTTGATTCATATAGTTATCAACTCAATTATGAGTTGTTACACACAAAAAAAAACCTTATTCTTTTTACAAAATAGTAAATTCAAATACATACATATATATGGCTATAACCCTATATACTACTAGTTTTACAAAATATATAAGTGTTATTTACTATTCTGTTATTTACTATTCTTTCTACCCTTCGTAAATCCAAATTCGAAGCAACAAAATAGTAAATTCAAATACAAAAACCTTAATTTATTAAAAATAGTAAATTCAAATACATAAATTATAAATTGTATTAATATTATAAATTGAACTGTGCAAATAAATTTATTAAATCCCTATACCCCTAATAAAATAAGCAATGGCACAGCAAATGATTTCTGAAAATTGATAACATGTAATTAACAGAACAATAATAGCTTTGTGCATTGCACGTCATACTCTTTTAGAGCTCCGAATAACACTACCAGTGCATTACATGAAGTGAAACCAGCTCCCTATATAGCTGCGAAATTAGGATCCCCCCCCCGCACACTTACTTCCCCCAGAAATTTCATTTCCCTCCAAAGTATTTGGCATATTGGATCCCCTAATATACCTCATATCATACGATATAAACTTGAACGGTTGAGATTGGCGATGGCGCACGTGTCCAGATCATGTTCTCATCATGATTCGTGCCCAACTTAATATAACGGCCAAGATTCGATAATTTACCTGTCGCCTCCGGTTAGATATCTCAGAGGAGAAAAAGACTTCCCCCGAGGCCCCAACTAAAACCCCTTTCCCCCGCTTCTCTCATCCATACCCTCATTTCACATCGACCCCTAATTTTTCGGAGAAAACCTAAGTAGTTGTCGCGCCTCTCCAACAGCACCACTGACGACCTTGCCGGACTTTTAGGTCTCATCAGATCCGACAACATTGCAACAACAGCACCTCTGGTTGTAAGTAATTTGTAACTTGAACATATTACCTCAGGTTGTTTATTTCTTGTTTAAGTACTCTCTGTTGCAAACCATCTCGAATACTTTTAAAAAATGTGGTTTTGTTTTCAATGTATGCAAGTGCTAGAGTTTATCTGAAATGAGTTTTTGTTAGCATGTACCAATATTCACACACTTATCTGAAATTAGAAAGAAAGGGATCCGATTTGTATATTCTGGCAAATAACACAATTCATCAAAATTATTTTGGGTTAATTTTGCCCATCACCCTTCAATACATCTCCAATTTCTTAGTTGTTTACTAATTTGCTTGCTTTCTTAGTATTTTTTTTAGCTATTTTTCCTTAGGTAACACTCTTTCTCATGGTACCAGTATGGGCGACTTCTTTGGCATGACCAATCATGTTAATTATGACTCTCACTGTTTTGGAGTCATTCACTGCAGTGAAAAATGCTACAATCTTTTTCCTAAATCATATTGGTGTATTATCTTCATAATTAACTCTTCATTCTCTGCTTTTATTTTAGATTATATCCGACGGCTGGTTTACTACCATCACGGTTTGCGTCAACATATCAATTAAATATATTACGGTTTGTTCATGAATTGTAGTAACAACTTTCATACATTATAGTAAACCTGATGATAGCCTTAAATTATAAATGTGTTTGTGAATTGAATATAACATTAAAGCATCTTCACTGTATAGGTCTCGAATCATGATTCTAATCGTTTACCCGTTGGTAGAGCACATATATACATGCATGAAAGTTTGACCAATTAAATAATATCTCTATTTTCTCATTTTAATCATACTTTTGTCAGCGACTGTCCATCGTTTAATAGGAATAGACACCCTTGCAATAGGTAGACAGAATGATATGCCTCCATCATTTGCTCTATTTTCAACAACTCTCTTGCATCAAACTCAAAACGAAAATTAATTTTGATAACATTTATCTTTCTAAAGGTAGACAGAACAATATGCCTCCTCGGAAATCGGCTCTGAAAAGGTCAAAGGCAGCTACATACAAAAAGAGAAAGCAAGCAACACATGTCTCCTCGGAAATCGGGGAGAGTTCAATGGTTCCGACAGTAGTTGAAGTACCACCACCAAAGAGAAAGGGAAGAGGCCCTGGAGTTGTGCGAGACGTGACAGAAGTTGTCGAAGATCGTCCGATCATATAGGTGGTTGGGAAAAAGGAGTTCACCTTGGAAGAAACAGAAAAGATTAAACCAAAAGATATCATTGCATCGATCACTAGGCTAGCTCTCAACTACATGCCTGGACCACTAAGAAGTTATCACAGCTGGGAACTCGATTGGAAGAACGAACTGGAGAGGGCGTTCTTGGTAACAAAAAACTTTTTATTAGCTTTGACAATAGTAATCATAGTTTCTGTTAGTATGTGCTATAATCTGTGCTACAATCTAAAATTTTTAGATCAAGAATAATTTTGATAGTTTTCGTGTTTTCAATCTCTTTGCAAATTTTCTAGCTGCAAACAAGTTCAGTTTTATATTTTGTCCGTGAAAGAGAAGGGGAAGAGAAGTGGATGGTATATTGGTCATTTAAAAGCTCTGGTACTAGTTAAGTCCAGTAATTGTCCGGTCTAATCTTAAGCAGTTCTGACTTTTGATTTTCAATTGTCACATGAATATCAAGAATTCTATTTTCAATACTTCTGATTTTGTTGGGTATGCACTGATTTCTCACATGAAAGGAAATCCATGCATGTCATAATAAGTTTATTACAGGCCCTTTGTTTTTAATTATAATCCACACACACCCCATGATTAAAATTGTTCTCCAAAACAATTTTACTTACAAATATGCGTGTTGGATGATGATCCTTATTTACAATTTTTGACAGGAAAGATACAGGTATAGGGAAGACCAAGACGTTCGCCTTTGTCGGACCGTTATGGATGCCATTGCAGCCAAACGATACACTGAGGAGCTGAACAAAGCGAGAACTAAATGTGTTCTAAAATTTCCAGACGATGTAAAAGCATGGAAGACAATGGTTCCTCACTGGTGTCTGGAACCCTCCAATTGGGCTGCTCTGTGTGATATATTTGACACGGAGGATTGGAAAGGACTGAGCAAACAAAACAAACAGAACCGCACCAAGTCTGTCACTGTGATCCCCCACTACGGTGGTTGTTCAAGCGCACACCAGCATCTTAACAAACTTGGTAAGCTGAAGTGCATGTGTTAAAAACATATTATACCGCTGTAATTTAGTCATTACTCAACTCGTGAATGTTAATTGTTTACTGTTTTCCCATTTGGAGTCCAAACTGAAAAAGGGAGATGTGCCAACTATGAGGGAGCTCTTCGTCCATCTTCACAGTAGAGGAAATCGCCGGTGTTGGCCAAATACAAGGAGGAGCAGGCGGAGGCTGCATCTGAAGCTAATGAAAAAGATGATGGCAATGTATTGCTAGAACCAACTTCCGAGGAGACTGGCGCACAATTAGAATCTTTCGACATCACCTCCTTGAAATTTACCACTCAGAAAGCAGAAAAAGTTCTTGTAAGTTTCAACTTGTATCACCTATCAAATTTCTATGTTAAGTATAATAACTATTTATAAAAAACTTGAAATTAAATTGTTGCATGGAATTGATGCTACGTGCATGGAATTGTTGCAGGTCATGTTTTCAAACTGTACTTCAAATGATCAATTATAATAACTATTTATTCCCTCAAAGGTATTGAACAACTTGAAATCGAAGAATGCAACTCAGAACAACTGGGAGCAATGGAATTTGTATATACTAAGAAAAAATCACTATTTATTACCGAAGGAAAAATAACAATTGATAGAAAAATAACTATTGCATTAGGACCTGATAGAAAATGTACATCCAAATGTACAACTACTTAATGCTTTGCTCATAGGCTTTGTTGTTTTCTTACTTAAAATGTACAACCAAATTAACGAGTTTTCACAAATTGTGCTTGACCAAAACTGTGAGTACTGAACACTTCAAACTCCCCAAATCCGATCATGACATAAATTTTGCATTGTAGACCCTGACATTTACCAGATTTAATTCAGAGTATATAAAGCTCATTGTAACAGACTACACAAAGGATGATGTTACCTGTTTATAGCAGAAACAAATGAGAAACACACAACTATACATCACCACTATTAAAAATAACGCAATGCCCTTACAATTTTTAAACCCCTTTTTAGCAATAATATATATTTCTCGGCTATTGTATATAATAGACAGATGTTATGGACATGACGACAAACAGTGTCAACGCTCATATGGATGAGGCCGACATGTTTATTTTAGCGGTGGGCGGTCGCAACCATAGCCGAGTAAGAGGATTTGGATGCGTCCTAGACCCAATGTTGCCAAAAACAATACTAGGTTGGGCAAACCCTACACCATCCGACATTTCTGGGGTTACAAATCTTGGAAACAAAAGGGTCTTCACGGATGATGTCCTAGTCGGAATGTTAAACGAACGTGATATGCGACTGGCTGAGGAAAGGCAAGAGAGGAAAAGAGATGAAGCAAGATACAACATGCTCTTCAACACATTATTCACCCGTGTTGGACACCAAAACCCAAATGTACAGGTTAGTAAGACTAGCTGGGTCTTCCATTTTATAACTCCGCTCACTCCATTTTATAACTCCACTCAATTGATAGTTAAATAAATATTTCTCGATGACCAATTCAATTTGACAAGCTTCAGAGGGGACTGTGTAAGCACAATGAAATTTAGTGTACTGTTGCACTATGATGGTTAGCTCTTATTGGTTAATCACCTATGTATTTTAAAAAGTAATCACTCATTGATCCTGTTAATTACTGATCTCATACCATTCTACATCCTAGTACTAACCTTTCCTCTTGCGAATTTTTAACATAGGAACCACTTCACAGTTCTCATGCACTGCATGAGGGGGTAGTGGGGAATATGCAAACTCTGCAGGTGACATCTTTCAACTTAATTTAGGACTTGATCATTACAATGTTATTCTATGATCAGATGTTGTGCTATCCAAATGCTAACATTGCGCTTGCATATGTAATTACTAGGGTTAGCGTCCTACCTCTCTACCTCAATCTCAGGAAGGAGGCTCACTGATGCAGATTCCACACTCTTAGGTAAGGAGATTTACTAGTACTTGCATACTTGTATACCTTAAAATTTTCAAGCAACGACAAGCACTGGTAGTGTAAAAAGACCAAATAAAATGACTATGGTGGAAACTATAACATCTGAAGGACAAGCTAATTAAGAATACTTATTCAGCTTGTCCTTGTAAACATTTATTGCTTTATTTTGTAGTGATTTCACTTAATACAGTGACTATGCTGCAAAATTGATATCATCGAGGGTGTATATGGAAATCTAGCCTCAATAACAAGAACATTTTGTTTCAAGGGTTAATTTCTTATGTACCCTCCAACTCTTACTAAGTTTCTTATTCATCCCTCAAGTCTTGAGTATATTACATTTACACCTCAACTCTTCCAAGTCTTTCTTATTTATCTTTACAACTCTTGGATGGGGTATAACCCACTGGGAATGATACATGGTCAAAGCAATATGCAATTTTGTCACTGGGAATAGAGGAGATCAAGAGTAAGAAAAAAGAAGGGTATATTGTGAATAAATAGATTTTATTAATTTTCAAATGTAGTTAACTATTTTTAGGATTAATAGAGAATAATTGTTACACCAAAAGGTATAGTACAAAGTTTCAGTACAGTAAACTGTACTTTTTAACCTTCAATACACTTTTCGGTTCAGACTGCAAGTATACAATCCTATCGAGTAGTATAAATTCGGGTATCGATCACAGGGACGGATCAAGTCTTAACTAGAATTCCACCTAAATTAAATAAAGACTAGAAGTTGGAAAAGGTTGGTTTTGGTTTTTATAGTTCCTAACAATTCAATCACAGTAATTAAAATGCAAGAAAGTAAATAAACTTGGTTTAATTCAAATGTAAAAAGGCATTTCCAGGGTTATGACTTCATCTCAGTTTTGCCTCGAGGTACCCGGTCCGTGTAGTGTCCTACACGGGCCGTGTCCAGTGTACACGGGCCGGGTACTGTCGTACACGGTCCGTGTGGCCCTCGAGTGAATGCAGCAGTTATTGTTTCTTTGTGTTGTTCCTTTGTGTAGGGTTCTACTGACCAGACCTAATGTTTCTAAACCTCAACTGTCGTCTGTTGGTTCATTAACTTGGTATGGAATTGCAATATGTACCCTCGTCGGGTTCTAGACCTCAACTGTCGTATGTTGGTCTGAATTACCTAGTTGCTTGTTTGGTATACTAAAGGTAACCTCATTCCGTCGATATGAGGAAATGTTCACCTGTCGGCTACTACTTGGTTTCACCTTCCGGATCACTAATCCTACCTCATGTACTTAGTTTGGTTGAGAGATTATAAGGGCCAAAGTACCTTCTAGATGTGCGCATTCATCTAGTGGTAAACCAATAAAAATCAAACAACTTAGACTAAGCAATTAAATCAAACACAATCAAGCAAACACAAATTTCAACAAAAGAATCCAATAACTAACATGCAAAACAAAACATTCGATTACATCACAACCCTAGAAACTAAAAGTCTACTCTAACATGATTAAAAAGCAAATAAAACAAATAAAGATAAAGGAGTTCATAGAAAAACTCGAAGAACAATGAAGATCCGTCGAAAACTCGCGTCTTTCGCTTCTCAACTTCGTCTCCAAGCTTAGCCGTCAAGGCCAAACCCTAGCAAATGCCTCTCTGCTCCAGAATACCTCCTCTGGTGCAAGAAATCTCGCTTATATACTCGTTTTGCCGACCTTCCATTAATTAGCCTTGTTTCCAAATTCTGGATTTGTTTCCAGAATTGCTTGACACGGCCCGTGTGGAATTCTACACGGACCGTGTGCCTGTGTTCTTCATGCGGTCGAGTCAGCGGTCTTCATGCGGTCGTGTCATCGGTCGAGTCGAGGTTGACACGGCCCGTGTGGAATGTTACACGGACCGTGTAAAGACTTCTAAATTCCAGATTCCTTCTCGATTTCGCCCGATTCCTGCAGAATAAGAATAACTTGCAGCAGTACCACATTCTATATATATTCAATGAATTATAACCGAATTTATAGATTAAAACACAGGTTTTGGTACGAATTTAAGGTCAAAATGTAGATATGAATGCGAGATATCAATAATAAAAAGAGTTTAAGGGGTATATTAAATATAATGAATAGTACAAAGGGTAAATAGAAAATTGAAGAAGTTTTGAAGGGTAAATTTTCATATTAACCCTTGTTTCAATGCTTATACTATATGAACAGTACTAACTTGGTGATTATGCCAATGTATACATAGGGTCTACCATCTTTGCTGCCATCAACAAATCAAGTGGGGGTTTTCCAAGCACTACTAAAAGCAAATTCTGGACCAACGGTGGAACCTTTTAGGGGCCGGAGCGTCAATGGGTGAATGGTTCGGGCAAGGCAACTCGGACACCCCCCCCCCGCTTTAATAGTCTGGGGTATTGCCAACCTTTAACCGATAATTATAGATTTTTGGATTTTCAACAGGAACATAGGGGATGTTTCTTTCTTGTAAATTTGTGTTGATGGGTGGTGCTCATATTTTGGTATAGGTAAATGTTTCATATTATCTATGGTTGTAATGTTATAAGTTCTAACACATGTAATGTTATAACAGTTTTTATTTCGGTACAATGCATGCTTTGTACATGCTTGATTTTAATACTGTCATTGCTATTTTCAAGCTTTCCCATTGTATTTCAATGTGTTTTGTTATGGTTTATTTATTTCAATGTTAAATGTATCAAATTACATGGTTGGTACCGGGTTGGTACAGGGTTGGTACCAGGAGAATTTTATAAACATGGCTGCTGATATGTTGGCATTAATAGTAATTTCAAATTATGTGCCGGATTATCAAAAAGAAATATGATTAAATTATATTGTATTTGCAAATAATTTTTTGGGACCCACAATAAATACCCATGCAAAAAAACATGGGGCCCACTACCCAGACCCTTGCTAATGTCATGTGGGGTCCACTAAAGTTAACCTTCCTAATAACCCGGTGGGTCCCATGAGAGTCACGCTTGCTAATAACCCAAAGGGACCCACGCTGGATACGCTTGCTAATAATCAACTGGGACCCACGCGGGACATCCTTGCAAATAATACGTGGGGCCCACAAATGAAATCCTTGCTAATACTCTGTGGAGCCTACACTACATATCCTTGCTTATACTCAGTGGGACCCACAAAACGTAACCTTGCTAATACTCAGTTGGGCGCCAAAAATCAATGTATTAGCAAGCGTGCTATTTGCAAGTGCTCTGCTTGCGGATACCCTAGAGAATAATATTAACAAGCGTAAGCCCTTGCAACAAGTCTGAAACTGAGTATTAGCAATGGGGCTTTAACCAACGGTAGTTATTGCAAGTTAATAAACTCCTCTCTTCTACTATCAAAGCATTGTACTTATAAACTCCTCTATTCTACTATCTACTATTCAAGTTAATACTCAACAAGTGGTATCAGAGCAGGTTAGGTCCTGTTAGCTAGAAGGTTTGTATAACCCGTTAGTCTGTCGTTGTGTCGAAGGTCCTATTGGCTAGGAGGTTTGTGTAACCCGAGTCTTTCGTTGTGTCGGAATGTCAGACTTGAGTGGCATGAGTGGTCTGATTGAGAAGTTGAATAATTAATTATAGAGACTGGCGTACTTGCATTAAGTCATATTTGCAGGGTCAGGATTTGTGGGAGATCGTGGGTGGTGATGAGATCGAACCACCACTGAATTCGATTCGAGCTTACAAGAAGTGGAAGGTAAAGGTGGGCCGAGCGTTATTCGTGTTGAAGGCTACGGTGGATAAGAGCCTACTATCTCACATTGAAGATGTGGAGACACCAAAAGAGGCATGGGATGTCTTCGCCGCGTTGTTTTCAATGAAGAATACAAGCTGGCTGCAACTGCTCGAGAGGGAGCTGATGAATATATCTTAAGGTGACATGGCTGTAAGTGAGTACTTTCTTAAAGTAAAGAATTTGTGTAGGGAGATTGAGCAGCTAGACGCCAATGCAAAAATTGGCGAGGATAGAATGCGGTGGATAAATCCTGAATGGCATGAGACCGGAGTACAGCGCCTTCATCACAGCAATTCAAGGATGGGCAACACAGCCAACCCTGCTGGAACTGGAGAATTTGTTGGCCAGTCAAGAAGCTCTTGCCAAGCAGCTGGTAGGTTTGATGGTGAAGCACAAAGAGGAGAAGGCCCTGTATAGTGGTCGACGTGAAGAGTCAAGCAGGAACCGATATCGATGACAACCTGAGACGGAGAAGGTATGCCATGAACAATGCAAGAGGTGCTCATGTTCAAGGGGAGCTCCTAGAAGCCAAGAGGGCAAATGAGACGAAAGTGGTGAATACCGGAGTAGAAGAGTGGAGTGCTACAATTATGGACGACGAGGGCACTATGCGAGAGAGTGCCAGTTTAGAAAGAATGAAGGAAGCTTTGTGGTTACCACGAAAGAGAAGGCACCGGAGGAGGTCCCAAGTGAAAAAGAGTGAGACGCAGTGGCGGCTGTTGCGATGCAGTCGGTGGCCAACGTAGAGGACGTCAAAGAGGCTGATGAGCCTGATGATGAGGAGATCGACTTCGAGTCATGGTTCTTTGAAGAACCATTTGATGAACCGGTCAAGAAGGAGACCGGAGTTGTAAGGTGTGCGGTGGCTGATGAGGAGAAGCCACAAGAGAGCACTAAGCTGGAGGCCATCACCAAGAAGGGTGATGATGACGTGAGGACACAGAGGAGTGTCGCTATTGTGGATAAGACTGTAGGACGCGAGTTCGCACAAGGACATGCAGTTTGTCAGGTAAACCATCAAGAGAAGAGAGTTCGACGACGACCTGTGCCAAGGCAGCGTGAGAAGAAGATTCCAGAACCTTCTCATCTGAAGAAGACTATTCTGGAAGATCGACCGCAGACGCCTGAGCAACTTCAAGTTCAGAAAATTGAAAGAAAGAGCAAGAAACATGATGATCCAGATAAACGCGGAGTACCGAAGATCAAGACAATGCCAAATTGGTGCTGAGGGGGAGTGTTGAAGTCAGCACCAAATTAAGGCCCAAGCCCATAATCCATTCTAGAATATTCAAGAGATATCCAACTGACTTATTATGTCGGTGAATGTACTAGAGTTCACTATTATATTGTTGTATTTTATGGAGTTTGCATTATGTAGTCTAGAAAGCCAAAGTCGGTAGTCAAAATCCAGAAAATTCCAAACCGACTTAGTAGTGTATAAATAGAGGCAGTAGCAAGTGTGTCTGTGATTGAGAGTAAGGAATTAGATAGAGTGAGAAGTAAGAAATATATCAAAGCATTGTACTTATAAACTCCTCTCTTCTACTATCTACTATTCAAGTTAATACTCAACAAAATATATCTAATTTGCCTCTTAACTCTCAAAACTCTTTCCTTTTTACCCCATTACACATAATAATTTTGAAGTTAACCATAATTAAATCTCTGGTTAAAATAATAAAAGACAAAAATATACTTTCTGTTAAGATTTAAGGAATGTTAAAAATAGTTTCACTGACCTAACGGAGTTTTTCTTGTCGTCACATTATTTAAGGGTACCACTATACTAGGGTGCTGTTGAACCTGAGAAGTATTTACGTGTACGTGATATTTTTATCTTATTCCCAGATCACATCTTTTATTTCTACTTTTTATCCTATCAACAGGTGCTCGTTTTGAGGGATAACAAGCTCAAAAACATACTGGACATGAGCATTTTCAAGAGTCTCGTAGTGTTTGATGTCTCATTTAATGAGATAACATCTCTGATGGGACTTTCCAAGGTGTATTCAAAAATAAAAGAGCTTTATGTCTCCAAAAATGAAGTGCTGAGAATGGGAGCGTTGAACCATTTCCATTCCTTAGAAATTCTTGAACTTGGTACAAATTGGCTCAGGTTTAGTTTCCAAATCTCATCTTGCTATTGTAAAATGGTGCTTCCATACTGGTACACTGAAGTATTTCAGTGATCCCTTCTACTTTGCTGGTTAATAAGGGTACAATTGGAAAAGATAACTTCTGACTATGGATAATTGACTATAAGTGTAAATAAGAAAAGGTAAACAGAGTTGAGGGATTTATTGGATATCATAAATACTTCAAGAGTAAATAGAAAACAAGTTTTTAGGAGTAAATAAAAAATTAACCCTATTCTTTAATTTGTCCCATGAGATAAGCTTACATCATACCAAGATAGGGAAACTGTCCGTAAATCATTAGTTTTCATTTCTCATGTTAGGTTATTAGTATGTTATCACCTAGTACTACTTATTTATAAAAAAGTCATATATTAGTTCTAAGAAATTACCAGAAATGATCATAATCTTGCTTGATATATATTAGAATTGTTAATGGGATTCACTCTGATGTCCTGGATCGCATAAGAGCAGAATTAAGGAATATATAGTCATCGTCAGCAAAGAAATCCTTCGGGGAAGCGTAGTATAGCATTAATTGATGAATCCATACTATTTATAGCTATTACCTATTCCAGAGTAGCTCTACCATCCCTGAATTAGCTATCTGATATGATACAATTGCATGTAGCAGCTGGTCGATCGGATATATAATGGAGAATATCATTTTTTGTAATCTAAATTTTTTATTAATTTTCATTTAGAGTACTCAGGTACAGAGATGGCACTGTGTTATCTGGATAGACTGTAGAGAAACACTAGATGGAATGATAACTTTTTTTATATGTCAGTAATGACATTATAAATTTATAATAATGGCATGCCATGTTTCATTGCAACTTCATTTATATAATGTTGATTTAAGCTTGATTTCTTTTTTTGGAAAGATCTACAGTATTGAACGTATGTATGAAAAAATTTAACTGTAACACACTTATGACATGAAATAGTGCAAAAGATCAAAGAAGCGATCCACATAAACTATTTCTTTATTTCCTTATTATATATATTCAAACAAAAGCCCTGGACTTCTTTAATTATTGCCTCCTGGATTAACTAGCATCCTTATTTCATGATACAATATATAGTTATTTTTACCCTTTTAATAAGGACTCTGTCCAACGTAATTTCCCGGAGGATAATAATTGCATATTATAAATACGCCAGCATTATTATCACACACAACCCTTGCACACCCAATTTGGTTCGAGCTGCGCCATACCACTTGGGTGTAGTGACCACATTCATGTCCAGATGCACATGTATTTGTACTATGATCGTAGTATTGCTTTTCATCTACCCAAGAATTCACTGCATCTACCCCTGTAAAACTCGTAGCAGAGCCCCAAAAAATGTTCTCACCATATGGACCACCAGAGTGGATCAATTTGCAATCGCCCTTCCTTGAATTGGCATAAGTTTGTGCATACGTTTGCACTGTGTTGTTCCAAGAGACATTGCCTACACCAACAGCAGCTCGTGCTGTGTTGTGGGTGTTGACATAATCTTGTTGGGTATTTTGGGCTAGTGTTGTGTGCGCTAATATGGCAAGGACCATAGCACAAGCCAAAGAGAGAGCATTCATGTTTGTTGCTAACTCGTGGGAATACTATAAAGATAATATGATTGTTGATTGGTAAGGATGAACAAATGGCTCATTGAGGGTACGTATTTATAGCGAGGATGGATAAAGAAAAGTCTAGGTATTGCTTGAAAAACGAAAAATATTTCTTTGAAAGATGAGGATTATCGTTGTTGACTTGATTGGATGACCGTTAGTTTACACGAACCGCACTCTAACTTTCTTATCGGGACCATCTTCTGCAAGGTCACCAGCGAATTTACAACTAACAAAATGCGAGTGTTCATACATATTGAATTTTAGAGGAATTAGAGAAATTATTTTTCTTATTGAAAGGTTCTTATCTTTACATAGCCTATACATGGATATTTATAACCTAAAATTCCTATGTATTCCTACTAGCCGTTAGGCTCATTCCTATTTTACAATAGGAAGATCTGTTGCCTAATTACACCCTAATCATATCCCTAATCATATCTTATTTACATATATCAGGCTAGGTACCATACATGGATGCTAGCTGATGTGTTGCCTAACTATACCTATGATGAATATTTTGAGGCTAACATTCTAATTTCTCAACAATACATATGCGCGCAAGTGTCAATATTTAACATATCAAGTATTTGTATCTAACATATCAAGTTTATCTAAAAAAACTAGACATAACAACTCTTTTATTTTCTCTCTCATCGCCACACACATCTTTTACACATTTTTAGAGGTGGGTTTTTTTATCCGTTCAATCTCACCCATATTTCTAATTATCTGTGAGAAATTTTGCGAATCTAAAACCACGAATATCTTCTACATGGTTTTATCTTTCAAATGAGGTTCATGATGAAGTACTTTTAGGTTATTCATCGCGTAAGTATTTATATCTCATCGTGCAAGTATTTATACCTCGTCATGCAAATATTTATATATCATCACGCAAACGTAAATAGTTCACGTGTCAAGTGATTTTACCTAACATATTCTATGAAATTTTAATTTTTTTTACACATGAACTATTTAATCTTGCATAATGAGGTATAAATACTTGCAAGACAAGGTATAAAACTTGTACGACAACATATAAATACTTGCACGATGAAGAACCCAAAAGTACTTCACAATGGATCTTATTTGAAAGAGAAAATCGCATAGAAGACGTCCTTGGTTTTAAATTCACAAAAATCTTCACAGATCATCAAAAGTATGAGCGAGATTGATCTGATAAAAAAAAAAAACTCACCTCTAAAATGTGTAAAAAATGGGTGGATGATGATAGAGAGAAAAGAAAAGAGTTTATATGTCAAGTTTTTTAGTAAGATTTGATATGTTAGGTATCACTTGGTGCATACGTATCAACACTTGCATTTTGTCAGTTGTAAATTCACTAGTGACCTTCTATAAAGTGGTCCTCGCAAGGTAATTTGAGTTTTGAGGAATTAATTTCATATTTGAATCTAGTGAACTTGGAGGATTTTTAGGGGACTGGAGATAGAAAAATAGCATAATTATTCTAATAAAATTTTCAAAAACTTAACACACTAAGAAGACTATCCGACTTATGCACGTTGTTTTAACAAATTTCAAGACTGTTCTCATATCAGCATCTTAATTTGCATACTAAACTATAATACTTATATATCCTTCAAATAGATGCCTTAGAAACCTGCATCGATCAGCAGTTCAGCAAAGATATCATTTCTTATGGAAGTTTGTGGAAAATACATTAAAGATATCATTTCTAACGATACATTAAAGATACAAAGTTCAGCAAATATTATTATTGTTTATTTATTTTCTCAACATCTACCGACTTCAAAACAAAAACAAATAGAAGTTAATTTTGTGGAAAATACATTAAAGATATCATTTCTACCGACTTTTCAAAGTCTCATACTCATCATTTTTATCTTTTCTTAAGTTACAAATATGTAAAATTACATTTTAGACCAATTGAGGGAGAGACGTATTGAAATTTTACACAATAAGTTAGAAACTGATGCAATTAATGAGTAGCGAGAATAATTGCTTTTGCAAGCACGCTCAAAAGAGAGAAATAAATTTCTTAATTTTTAAATATGATGAAAAGATATATCCAGTTATTCCTAATAAGGCTCTATCGGTTCATAATAGGGCTGCACAAAAAATTCGTAATTCGATTCGAGTTTGATTCGAAAAATTTCGGAAAAAATTCGATTCGAAATTGAGTTCGTTCGAAATTATTTCAAACCAAACTTAGTTCGAAATTAATTTAAACCAAACTCAAACTGGACCTAGTTCGTTCGAAATAGGTTCGCAAACCAAATTTAGTTCGAAATTAACTCAAACGTGAACCGTTAATTTCTGCTGATAACTTATGTTCACTGATGAAAATATAAGCGTCCAGTCCATAATTGCTTTGAATTCTGACTTCTGAAACAGAAAGCCCGGTCTAATTACAAGCTCAAATAAAAAATTCACATGTTTATACTAGAAATTTTGTTTTTTATGGTAGGATTCTGAGTTTTTCGGATAATCCAGTCTCAACTCTCTCATTTTTTTCTTTGTTTTGATAAAGTTATTATTAATTTGATAAACTTGTTCAATTAATTTCAGCTTTAAGAAACTATTAAATAATAAAAAATAATAAATAAATAAAATAAATATTGTACCTTTATCATTTTTTTGACAGCAATACATTTTTTGGCATTTTTTGCATTTATTTTCGGACCGTTTGTTTTACCGCGGGAATTCAACGGTCGATCTACAACAAAATCATTCCAAATCTGATCTAGAATGATCAAGGTACAATATTGAACGTAACCAACATAAAAGTTCGGAAGTTTTATTATGTATGAACTTTGATCCAACACGAAATGTTTATGGCCATACGATGCTTCAATTTTCGATTAACTAGATGGATGGGTAAATGAAAACAAAATTTTATCAAACTTTCATGGAAGATGATAAATGCAATGCTCTTTGATTTCAACGGCCCCGATTGGTCAACGGACGACATGTTTACGTGCGCCTTCATTAACTTAGAAAGCAAGAATATATGTTTCATGAGACATAAACTTTTACCTTGTGAGTTAATGAAGGCGCACAAAAATATATCGTATGTGGTTCGATCGGGACCATTGAAATCAAATAGCACTGCATTTATCATCTTCCACGAAAGTTTGATAAATTTTTGTTTTGATTTACCCATCCATCAGTTGATCGAAAATTGAAGCATCGCATGGCCATAAACATTTCGTGTTGGATCAAAGCTCATACATAATAAAACTTCCGAACTTTAATGTTGGTTACGTTCAATATTGCACCTTGATCATTCTAGATCAGATTTGAAATGATTTTGTTGCAGATCGACCGTTGAATTCCCGCGGTAAAACGAACGGTCTGAAAACAAATGCAAAAAATGCCAAAAAAATGCCAAAAAATGCAAAAAAAATGTATTGTTGTCAAAAAAAATGAAAAAATACTGTCAAAAAAATGACCAAGGTACAATATTTCTTTTATATGTCTAAAAAATGCAAAAAATGCTGTTATTGATCAGCTATTCATTTAGAAAAAAAAATTATATGTATTGCTGTAAAAAAAAAATTAAAAAATGCAAAAAATACTTATTTATTTGATAAAAAAATAAAAAAAATAAACATGCAAAAAGTAAAAAAAATGTAAAAAGTTTGAAAATATATATTTTTATTTTTTTCCAAATTATTTGCTGCCTAATTTTATTTTGTATCACTGCAATGCACTTTTAGACTCACTCAATAAAATATTAAATAAAATATTAACTAAGCAAGTGACCCCACAAATCCTGCAATCCGATCACCTCAATAATTTCACACCCTTAGATCTATCCTCTTACCAACGTCTAGATCTCTTCAATGTCATCAATCCGCTCCCTTTTCATTCAACCAATTAACCCGCTATTTTTTCCGCCACTGCCTCCAATTTTTTTCCCTCTTCCCGCTAATTTATGCCAAAATCGCTCGCCCAAATTCCTCTCCCGCTAAGTACCAAAATAATCTCCCTCACGTCTTCTCTCTCTCTCTGGTGGCCTCTCACAACAAAGACTCATCTCTCGCCCAAATCCCATGTTGCGTACATTCAAATTGAGTGTGATATTTGATTATAATTAATTTTGGAGTGCTTGAGTTTTTATTTAAATTGTACTTCTATTGATATTTGAGTTTTATTTAAATTGTATTTTGAATACTTTGGAGTGCTTGAGTTTTTATTTAAATTGTACTTCTATTGATATTTGGGTTTTATTTAAATTGTACTTTGAATACTTGAGTTTTTATTGAAGTGCTGTAATTTCGCACTACGGCCCAGTCAGAAGTCATAAATCGTAAGTCGTAACAAAGTTCGTAAAGGTTCGAAATTGAGTTCGTAAAAAATTTGGTTCGAAATTGGGTTCGTTCGAAATTGAGTTCGTTCGAAATTAATTCAAACCAAACCTAGTTCGAAATTAATTCAAACCAAACTCAAACTGGAGGTAAGTTCGATTCGGTTCGGTTCGTTTGCAGCCCTAGTTCAGAATAACAGAAAATATAAATAACTGTCTAAAGAGATAAAACAAGAAATTTGCATCCTTCCACTGGCCATCCTCTGTTACACTTGCAAAATATATATTTTGCAAGCAAAACTTAATCGGAAACTTCAATTTAAATTTGTTTTTCTTCTTTTGTCGTCTTGACCCATAAAATCCTCAACAGCCTATGACAGATTGTAGTAATACTTTTTCATTTGAATTTGTTTTGTTTTTTAATTCTCTTTTTTTTTTCTTGAGACGAAGCAAGAGAAAAGAAATGTAAAAGGACATGAAGATATATGACAGATTTTTTTCAATTTAGTTTCTGAGATTTATTACAAGGAGAGATGGAAAGAAGACGGGAGTTAAAAAGAAAATAGTAGTAGCGATAACGAACACAAATTTAAGAGGAAAGTCATGCATGATCATTTAGAAGCAAAACGAAAGTATTAAATAAGAATATATCTGAAATGATGAAAAAAAGCTTATAGATGGTTTTCTAACTGTGTCTACGGGAGTCGTGTACAATATATAGAGTCGGTAAATTGTACACAGTTCTAGAACCGTGTATAAAAACACAAATCATACACAATATTTTTTCGTCAAAATACATCATGTAAGTATTTTAAAGTAAAACTATATGTATACAAATACACATCCTACAACATTTTTTTGGAATAGTGTTTTTTTGCTTTGGACACAGATTTAATAGAAATTTTGAGTAAACGTATATAATATGCCGTGTATATTTTGCATTTTTGTAGTAGTGAGTATATATTAAGAAAAACTTATATATATATTACCAAAGAATCAAAACGAAACTTAAATAAATTAAAAATGTTCAATTCACCATGCATGCAACATGCAAGTTCCTGGATAAAAATTGTTGTGAATTGTCTACTTTGTCTTTTTGAAGTAGGAGAAAATATTGTTGCCAAATGTCGAAGTTCTCTTGGAAAATTTCCCAACGAGAGACGCACGTACGTCATGTAGAAAATTGGAAATTTAAACCAGTATTACGGGCGAAATTTATGCTGAGATGGTACGACTCGCCACTTAATTTCTTTCCAATTTTGTTTTGTTTTTATTCTTTGATGTAAATGTAATGCATGGTACTGGTTGACTGGTTGTTCTGAGTTCTGGCGATGACTAGGGGTGTACCGGGAGTCCGAGAAAATTTATTTCAGGTATTGTTATTTTTGAAATAAAAGAAAAACTATCAACCTCGTCTTTTATTAGAATATAATTTATATTTGTTAAAAAAAATATCTCTTAAAGACACCCCCCCCCCCCCCCCCCGACATTTTTAAAAATACCCAAAATTAAATATAAATTATTAAAAATACCCACGGTCTCAAATCTTTATTAAAAATACACATACCGGCTAATTATTAGCCGGTACCGATTAAAAAGCCCTACCGGCCAATTATTGGCCGGATCCCATTAAAAGTCCCAACCGGCCAATTATTGGCCGGCCCCGAAGTTAATCCGTTCCTATAAATAAAGGAGCACACTCCCTCTTCTCTCTCACAATTCATTTTATCAAAATTTACATTATCTCTCCTCGGTTGAGCAATTTCTCCCGGATTTCTCCTTCTCCTCCCAGATTTGCAAGTAAGTCCCTATCCTTTGTAAGAATTTATTTTTTAGAGTAAAATAGTTGTAAAATGTTAGAATTTGTTAGTAATTGCTAGAATTTGTATAATGTGTAGAAATAGTTGTAATTAGAGAGTAATTAGTCAAATTTATGGTATACGGTTTATGATTTAGGCCAATGTATTTTTAATTAAGTATAATTAGCATTGTTGACTATATTTTTGCGAAATTTAGAATGTTTTAACATGATTAAAAAAATTAAGCCCGATATATGAAAATTTAGCATAATTAGGTAAATTAAGCCTATGTTGGTACATTTAGGATATTTTAGCGTACATAATTATAGTTTTGCGTAATTAAGCCTATTGTACCAAAATCAAACACATTTTGGCATATTGTACCGTCGTGAAGCCTATTTGATCAGATTTTACCGTAAGTAAGCCTATTTTATCAGTTTTTACCGTAAGTAAGCCTATTATTTTCGTTTTAAGCGTAATTAATCTTATTTTAGCTGTTATGACCGTTATAGAGCATATTTTAGCCGTTTTTAGCGTAGTTGAGCCTATTTTAGCAGTTTTTACCGTTATTAATTATTTTTTAAACGTTTTTAGCATTATTAATTATACTTTATCCCTTTTTAGCGTAATTAAGCCTATTTTAACAATTTTTACCGATATAAAGCATATTTTAGCGGTTTTTACCGTTATTGAGTCTATTTTAATCGTTTTTAGCGTTATTAATTATACTTTATCACTTTTTAGCGTAATTAAGCCTATTTTAACTATTTTTACCGTTATAAAGCCTATTTTAGCGGTTTTTACCGTTATTCAGTCTATTTTAAACGTTTTTAGCGATATTAATTATAATTTATCCCTTTTTAGCGTAATTAAGCCTATTTTAACTATTTTTACCGTTGTAAAGCCTATTTTAGCGATTTTTACCGTTATTGAGTCTATTTTAAACGTTTTTAGCGTTATTAATTATACTTTATCCCTTTTTAGCGTAATTAAGCCTATTTTAACAATTTTAACCGTTACAAAACATATTTTAGCGGTTTTTACCGTTATGGAGTTTATTTTAAACGTTTTTAGTGTTATCAATTATATTTTATCCCTTTTTAGCGTAATTAAGCATATTTTAACTATTTATACCGTTAAAAAGCCTATTTTAGCGGTTTTACCGTTATTCAGTCTATTTTAAACATTTTTAGCGTTATTAATTCTACTTTATCTCTTTTTAGCGTAATTAAGCCTATTTTAACTATTTTTACCGTTGTAAATCCTATTTTAGCGGTTTTTACCGTTATTGAGTCTATTTTAAACGTTTTTAAGCCTATTTTAACCGTTTTTTGCGTAATTAATCATACTTTATCCCTGTTGAAGCGTAATTAAGGTTATTTTAGCTCTTTTTCCGATACTAAGCATATTTTAGCCATTTTTAGCGTAATTGAGCCTATTTTAGCGGTTTTCACCGTTATTAAGCCTATTTTAACCGATTTTAGAGTAATTAATCATATTTTTTCCTTTTTTATTGTAATTAAGCCTATTTTAGCTTTTTTTACATTTCTTACTGCAATTATGATTTACGGTTCACATAGCGTCGGTTAACAGAATCTTATTAATGAAATTAGGATGGTTAGAGGACGGCCTAGGCTTCGTCCACTGTCACCTATAGTTGACGAGCCGGTTGCGACTAGCAGCACAGATCATTTCAGTCCTCTTCTGTGGGTGCCCCACCGCGATCACCGGGTCTCACTGGCTTCTCGTGAGGTATGTTTTTTTTTCACTTTTTCAAATTTCTTTGAATTTAAGTGTTGATGTGCTAACCCCATGTGGATTAAATTTGTCAATGTATGACAAGTCTATTTTAGATGTGAAGCTGCGGTGCGTTCACTTGCCATACTACCCGTTGATGGACCGGTATCTTGTCAATCTAGGCCTCTACCAGATGGTAGACATCTTGCGGACTGGGAGTGGCGTCATCAACGCGTCTCTCATCGCGGGATTGGTTGAGAGATGGCGTCCCGAGACGCACACGTTTCACATGCCGTTCGGAGAGATGACAGTGACTCTCCAGGATGTGAGTTCTTTGTGGGGTTGGCTATCAGTGGCACCCCCGTCAGTGGCATTCTACGGCTATCCCGGAAAACATTGTTGAGGCACTCAGAGCCGTTTGTTGTCATTATACCAAACCGGAATCCTCCATCACAAGTTTGGAAAATCTTCTCATAATTAGACGGCTCCGTCGGATCATTCGGACGAACTTTGCCAACCTTCCGCAAATATGCATTACACCTTGGATTTAGCTGTACAAAACAAACAGATGTTATTTCACTTTCAAAGTAGGGGCTAGAAAAAATAAAATGAAATGTTGTACATTACAAATACCTTAGCAAACTCTTCAAACATCTCTTTCAGCTTTCTTGGCTTCTTCTTCTTTGCTCCTTCCCTGAACCTTTGGCCGTACCACCTTTCTTTTCCACAGTTCTGTACCAGGTTGTCAGCAACATGCTGCATGCAAAACCTGTGCACAAAGAGCTCTGGAGGCCATCCGTATTCTGCTGTCAGTGCAGCTTTGATCCCCTTGTGCTGGTCAGATACAACACAGACGAATTGGTTATATCCAAGAACTTCATTCCTCAACCATTACAGGAAGAAACCCCAATTCTCGGCGTTTTCCTTGTGCACGATTGCAAATGCTAAAGGCAGCAGTTGGTTCTCGGCATCATAGGCACAAGCTATCAAGAGCCTCCCCTCGTACCGCCCTGACAAGAAGCACGCATCTATGCTGATCACCGGTCTCAAGAACCGGAACGCCGCAATGCATGGACCAAAAGCCCAGGCAACGGCCCTGAACTGAACTTGCCCTTCCTTTATTACTCCTGTGTCTTTGTCTCGTATCGGACTGGTAAGAAAATGGTACTTTGATCCGGGATTCTTGGCGCAAATTACCATCAATAGTGGTCTCAACAAGCCGTACGAATCCTCCCAACCCCCAAATTCTCGGGCTATTGCAAGCTCACGACCCCTCCACAGTCGGTTGTATTTCGGGGTGACTTTGTCATACACAGCCATAACACAGTTTGCCACCGACTGAATGCTCATACAGGGGTCAGTCTTAATGCTGTTCCCAATGACATCGGCAATGATTGATGCCGTCAGACATTCATTGTCGATCCTTGTATACTCAGTCCTGCATGTGTGAGGCTTGTCTTGCATCGTTATAACCCACGCATCTCCATATCCCGATGCTTTTCCCCTTAGTTCGTAACCACAACGCCGGTCTTTGCACACCTCATGAATCCGGCGGGTGTCACTCCTACTCATTCTTATCTCCTGATTCTTGTGGACATGGTGCTCCCTAATCTTCTTCATTAATTCATCCTTGCTTTTAAAATATTGGTTTGCGGCGAGCTCACCCGTGCGCTCGATTCGTGACCCATAGGAACCAGTATCTGCTTCTCTGAACCGAGATACTGTTAGTTTGTAATAATCTAGAAGTCAATAATACGATAAAATTTGTTATATAAAGCTTTGTTCATGAATTGAATGTTTAATCATTTTGTTACCTTGAGTATTATTGAATTTATGAATCATTTCGAGTTCATGACTGGAATTGTGAAACTTCATAATATAGATGATAATACTCTTAAAAGTCTCTAACCAAGGTAATTAGCAGGAACACTAATTACCGCGATAAGGTTAGTGTGTGGATTAAATGATGGTTAAGTTTTACAAACCATAGACAAAGAGTTGTCATTTTAATCACACAGATACATGTTAGAGAACATGATATTTGACAGACCCCAAATGAAACATTAAATGGAATTGTGTTTGTGTCATTAATGTTTTCATTTTAGTGTTAAGTTCTAAAGTATGAGATATTCATTTTTCCTACATAAGAAATGTATATGTGTGATTGCTATCTAACGCTATCCGTAAAAAGTAGCTATAAGGATAGTTCTTCGGTATACATAGCTTATGCAGAGGAAAAGATGATTTATCAAAAGTACTATTGTCCCTCGTATCTCAATACGAGCTATAGCGTCACTGGGCCCCTTGATAGAATATGATTATCTGGATCCAGTATGATTACAAGAGTAAACATATTTGATAATCTATTCAGGATCAAGAAAAGATTAAGTTTGCAAGGATGACACACACCTACCTTGAAACTAATCTGATAGCTATGAGACAAAAGAATTAACACGAAGTAAATCGTTTACTGGATCATGATATTGTACGGTACAGCATCATCTGTGTAATTGGTGTCATAATGTACTTGCCAGGTGCCACCTATGATAAATAGAAGTTAAAATAGTTTTAATTCTATTTGCCAACATAACACAGATCCTATTGGGTCACACCATATAGGAGCTAGTCGGAGAATCTTGTTGATTAATTATAATGATTATAATTAATAATAAGATGGATAAAATTAATTATAAATGTCATTTAAATGACAAGCAGAAACATTGGTTAATTTGTGAACGTGTTTGACACGTTGCATAAAAGTTACCGAACGAACGATCGAGAAAATATGTATTTGATTTAGACTTAGAATATTTAATTATTGGATTTATATTTTGGGCTTGAAACCCATTAAGAATAAATCACTAATTAAAGATTAAAGGCCCAAATCAAAAGCCCAAATCAAAAGCCCAAATCAAAAGCCCAAATCAAAGCCCAAAATTAATCAAGCCTTAATGGGCCAAGGGCAAAATGGTAATTTCATTTTGCTAAAACTTTGCCGATTAAATTTGGCCGTTGATTTTTTGCCGACTCAATTTGCCGACTTGAAAATTGAAAACATATTAATTATCAAAGTTAATATGGCGGTTGTGAAATGTATATAAATACATGATCATAGTTGGAGAGAAAATCATTCAAATTCCTGAATACGATTCGATCCGATCGAACGATAATTCTCTCTTTTCTCAGATTCATTCTAATCAGAGTTTACGGGTTTTAGAAATAATATTTTACGAGAGTCGTAATTATTATTTGCTTTTTCTCGTGAATAGTGTTTTTGTCAGATTCCGCAGTTTACGGTATTTCTGGTAAAAGAAATAAACCGCTCTCTCGATCAGTCCTGGTGGATAACCGATAGAGGCACTATAATTTTGGTGCTTGCTTAACCGGGTCAGACTGCATTCCAATTTGAATTTGGAAGCAAGGTAAAGAAATGTTATATTAATCTATTTAATTGTTAAATAGATTTAATCTTTTAGAAATCAATCAAAGGAGTAGATCTATAAACTGATTAAAATACAAGTAAATACGGTTTTACTACTTTGGGTCTATACAGGATTAATCTGGTATGTAACTCTCGGTTATTATCCGACATACTACTTAATCTATGATCTGAATGAGTAAAGTTTTACTTACGGTTTTTAATCTAAGAAAAAGATTGAACAGGTATGTAACTCTCGGTAGATTATCCGACATACCACTTCAATCCTGGCTTAAGTTAGAAGTAAAAAATTTTGTTTTACGGTCTTTCCGCAGCTTAAGCCTAATGGCTTTGGGTAGCCTCAAAACCCAACAGATACATCATTGAAGTCTGGGAACGAGTGCGTATCACTCCGCCCGCTAAGCGGCGCTGAGCCAGAGCTGCTCCGAATGGGCCCTTCAGCTGTTTCAACTGGGCCGTCTTCACCAGATCCCTCTACGTGATCAGAGTCCCAGTCATCTCCATCATACTCATCCCCACTTTGCAAGCGTTCACTCGGGATATCATTGATATTTTCAAAATCCGACCCAACTTCATCGTATACTGAGCCTGGGAATGGTAAAGGCGCCTCAGGCAGGGGTCTAGGTGGGGAACAAATTCGGAGTATTGGTTGAGGTCGTGATTGCGGCGAAGTTAGATAGTAGTTTTCTGGATTAGTAGTTGGATAGTATGTTTCTTGGTGAGTAGGTGGATAGATGGTTTCTTGGTAAGTAGGGGGGTAGTTCGTTTCTGGGTAAGTAGGGAGATAGTTTGTTTCTGGGTACATAGGTGGATAGTTGCTTTATCGTTCTGTTAGGGGCACGACGGGAGTCTCCATTGCAACTGAGCATTGACTAGAACTACCACCCCCTGCCTCTCTCAGAACTCTTCTAACATAGATCTCTATTACAAAATCTCCGTTGGCCTTAAAATACCCACACAACCCTCTCCAGGTATTTTCATCGGTTATTTTCGCAAGTGAATATTTTTCGGTTTTTCCATTACAAACTCGGGTCCCCAATTCAAGGTTGTATCTTTCTGGATTAAAACGGGTGTAATCGAAAATTGTGACTTTCAAGTCCAACAGAGATATATTATCGTCAACCATAACCGAAGCAATTGGTTCTCTGTTGTAATAAGGTCCGTCTGCATTATGTTCAAGCTTACCACCACAGTGTATAGAAATCAATGGCATTGTGATCAAACTACATTTTGAAAGTGATACTCATTTGTCAGGTTACTAATTTACACATTGACTGAATAATAAAGAAAATTAGTTTAAATTAAGTTCAATTAGTTTTAACTAATTTTAGTTAATTAAAATTAATTTCGATTAATTGTTATTAATTAAAATTAATTAAAATTAATTAAAATTAAATAATAAAATTAACTACAATTAATTAAAATTAATTAAAAGTAATTAATTACAATGAATAAAAATTAAATTTTTTTAATTAATTACTTAAAATGAATTAAATTTAAATTAATTTATCAAAATTTATTTATTAAAATTTATTAAAATTAAGTAAAATTAAATAATTACAAGTAAGTAAAATTAATTAATTACAATTACTTACAATTAATTAAAATTAATTAATTAATTACAATTAATTAAAATTAATTAATTAATTACAATTAATTAAAATTAATAAATTACAATTAATTATAATTAATTAATTACAATTAATTCTTTGTAATTAATTACAATTAATCTAATTAATTAATTGAAATTAATTCTAATTAATTAATTGAAATTAATTAAAATTAATTAATTTAAATTAATAAAATTAATTAATTGAAATTAATAAAATTAATTAATTAATTAAAATTAAATTAAAATATATACATCTTAAAATTAATTAATTAAAATTAATTACAATTAATTACAATTAATTACAATTAAATAAAATTAATTAAAATTAATTACAATTACTTAAAATTAATTACAACTAATTAAAATTAATTACAACTAATTAAAATTAATTACAACTAATTAAAATTAATTACAACTAATTAAAATTAATTTTAATTACAATTAATTACAATTAACAACTGAACTAACATTAATTAAAAAAATATAAAATTTATTAAACTTAACTGAACTTAACTAAATTAATTTAAATTTAATTAAATAAATATTTAAACTAACTTAAATTAATTAAACTTAATTAACTAAACTAAAATTACTTTAAAATAAGTAACATTAATTACACTTAACTAATTTAATTAAATTAAAAAAATTAAAACTAACTAGAATTAATTCAAATTAATTGAACTTAATCTAAAAGAATTTAAACTATTTAAAACTAATTAACATTAATTTTAATTAAATTAATTAACCTTAATTACAATTAATTACAAACATTTAAAAATAAAAAATAAATTTTTTAAAAAAAAAAACCATACCTGTTGGCGCTGCTGCTTCTTCAGAAGGTGTGGAAAGAAGAGCGTCAAATTTGGGGTTAATATAGGGGCTGAAACAGTGAAATTGGAATTAAGCACGGGGCCGGCCAATAATTAGCCGGTTGGGACTTTTAATGGGATCCGGCCAATAATTAGCCGGTAGGGCTTTTTAATCGGTACCGGCCAATAATTGGCCGGTATGGGTATTTTTAATAAAGATTTGGGACCGTGGGTATTTTTAATAATTTATATTTAACTTTGGGTATTTTTAAAAATGTCGGCACCCCCCCCCCCCCCCCCCCCCAGTATATATATTTGAGAAACCCCCCAACGGCCCAGAAGACCCACGATTTTAGCCCACAAATGTAGAACTGTTGAGCCCAATCACTAGTCCAGCCACACAAGAGTAAGATGAAGCCCAAGAATATATCGTCACCTAAAATGACAAGTCTTGTTGTGTCTGGTCTAAACTCTAAAGGCAACACTGAGCCGAGGCCTCAAGCTCATCAAAACACAGGAGATATTTCCCAAATATTTATCAATTACGTGAGAAACTAATTTACCAATAAAAACAATACTAAATATATAACGATTACGTGAGAATAAAAACAATACTAAGTTTAGAAGATTACGTGAGAAACTAACCATTCGTTGCATCATGCATTTTTAATTTTTTATCAATTACCATATATAACGATTGATACCACATTGCAAAACAGTCAACCACCAAACTTCAATAACAACTAATTAAAAGATCAGATTTTATAATCTTTGAATTAGTGGATATGAGATTTTAACATGTGATGATGGAGAAAACTGAAAATTATTTCAATAATTATATTTTGGTAAAAAAAAGTGAAATTTTATATAAACCAAAATATCAAAAATAAACACATTTAAAATATATAATACTATTAATTTCGAATTAATGATTTAGTACTTTTTAATGGTATACTTCTTTTCATATCATTTGTTCCGGTGGACTTCAATTCTGGAAAGTGTTTTCATTTTTCTTCTTATCTATTGTTTTTATTTTTTTTCATTTGAGAATAAGACAAATATAAAATTTAGGAAGTGTTGAGAAGATGTTATCGTATCGTATATTTCTATTTTTTAGTTGAAGCGTATGAGCTAAATAAGTTCTTTTTTATATTCTTAATGTAGATTTATATATTTTAGTTATTGTTCTTTTTTTTTTTAAATTTTAATGTTGTAGTGTTTTAAAACACAATTGTATGGACCATATATGCTTATGTGGTACATGAATCGTATGCATAATAGCGTGCATCACATATCTAATAACAAAATAAAATTTTGCTAAATTTTCATCTTTTGGATATATAAAATTAATAATATGATATTTATTATTATTAAATCTAAAGAATATGTTATATGTTAATGTAATTTATTATTTTTGGCTAATTTTTTTAGAATATAATTTCAAAATATTTTTAAACTATTACAAAGCAGTATCAGTCGGAGTCAAAATAAAAAATATATATATATATATATATATCACTTTATTGAGGGAGTAAGAGAGTGTCTGTAAGATTTCTAGACTTCTTGACTTGTTTTACGAGTCCGAATCTGCTGCGATTCCGAGACAGATCGCAGGATTCTAAAATTCCAAATCAATGGTTCAAAATTTTCTGTGCGCGGATCTCGAAAACTTTTTAGAAAAGTAAATTTTCATGCACGCATCTCGAAAAATATCAACAGTTGAGATCGGGGATCGCAGGGTCCTGTGATTCCCGAGAATCACAACAGATTTATTTTCCTTGTTTTACATGTTTGTTTGTTCCAATATTTAATTTTTGGTTGAAATTGACACCTCAGTCAGATCCCCTGTTTTCTTAACTTCCATTTAATAAACTCAAAAAATGAGGAAACCTGAATTCTGAAGTCTAAAATTAAATAATCTATCAAATTTTATATTTTTTTTATAATTTTGTGAAGTTAAAAATTCATTAGTTGAGTATCTGAATGTAATCAAGAATTGTTCGTTTTTTATAACTCATATAAATATATATATTTCAATTCTGGATTTTTAAGAAAAATTAAAGTTTTTGAGAATAATTTGAATATAATTAAGAAATAATTTGGAAGATTTTCAAATAATTTAGGATTTTCGAAGAAAATTTAAAAATACATTTAGTTCATCTATTTATTCAAGAATTGCTGAAAATAAATAATTCACGAATCATGTTATGTTATCATGCTAATAAGCACAAAATATAATCTTATAATTCATAGACATTTTTCATCAAAAGCCCAAAACAAAAACTTAAATATGTACTAATGTTTGTGAAATATTTTAATAGAATTTGGTTTCGGTCAATATATTATTCTAAAAGATGACTAGTTATTATTATTTTTCCTTTATTTTTGCTCTTAACCAGTTTAGTTTTTGTATCTTATTTTATTTTAAATTTATATAGTATCCGACACAATATTTTAGTATGATTAGTCTGAAATTATCATCTCGAATTTCAAGCATGCAAATTTAATTGTTGTAATGGAAAAAAAAAATAGTTTTTATAAAATTGATAAATGGTTCATTTTATCTTCTTTAATCCGGGAAGAATTTGGAGAGGGGATTAGGCCGAGATTTTTATTTTTACCCAAAAAAAAATATATTTTAATATAATTATCCAAGTTTTTGAAAAATTTAAATTTATACCCAAACCGTAAGAAAAATTTACGGTTTGAATTCCGAATTCAAACCGTAAATTTTTCTTACGGTTTGAAACTCTTTTTTTTTTTTTTTTTAAGAGAAAAATAGCTAAAATGCTGAAATGAAATATAACACAAAAAAATCGAATTGTTTTTTAAAATATTTGTTAGAAAATACGCTACGAACAGAGCTGATTTTGTGCTAAAATACGGTAAATTACAATAATTATGCCAAAAGACATGACGTCTGTTTAAATACAAACCCTAAAACAGAAAATATATATAAAAGATACATCAAAGACCCTAAAAACTCTAAAATTATAAAGAAATGTTCAAAAGTCCATGAAAGAAGACTCGGATCGCGAATCTGAGCCCGCAAATGGGCGAAACAGATCATAGATTGGTTTCGGATCGGGTTTTGGGTTGTGGAGTTCCTGTCAAAATTTCAGCCCGATCCGACGGACGGATCAAAAGTTACGCTCCTTTTAGTAAATTTATGAAAGATGCCAGAAAATCGGCCCAATTCATACGTAATTTAGCGTAATTTACCGTATTTTAGCATAATTCTACATAATTATTGTAATTTCAGCATTTTAGTAAATTTACCGTATTTTAGCATAATTATTGTAATTTACCGTATTTTAGCACAAAATCGGCTCTGTTCGTAGCGTATTTTCTAACAAATATTTTAAAAAACAATTCGATTTTTTTGTGTTATATTTCATTTCAGCATTTTAGCTATTTTTCTCTTAAAAAAAAAAAAAAAAAAAAAAAAGAGTTTCAAACCGTAAGAAAAATTTACGGTTTGAATTAGAATTCAAACCGTAAATTTTTCTTACGGTTTGGGTATAAATTTAAATTTTTCAAAAACTTGGATAATTATATTAAAATATATTTTTTTTTGGGTAAAAATAAAAATCTCGGGGGATTAGGTATGAAGGAACCTATAACTTCAATCATAAAATAAAAATGTGAAATTAATGTTATGCGGTTCAATGGAAAGTATATAAAAATGTCATTGACTTTTGGAGGTCAATAATTCAGAAGATTACGTCAGCAACTAACCTTGGTTGCATCATAATTTTTTATTAATTATCACATTGCAAAACAGCCAACCACCCGATATTTTTAAAATACCCAAAGTTAATTACAGATTAATAAAAATGCCGGGACCCGCCAGTTTTTATTAAAAATGTTCAAACCGGCCATTTAATGGCCGGTCCTGATTTAAAAGGGAAACCGGCCATTAAATGGCCGGTCCCCCTATTATATATATGTAGGCACACCCATCCGATTTTCTCACAATTCATTATCTCAAATTTTACACTATCTCTCCTCGGTTGAGTCATTTCTCCCATATTTCTCCTCTCTTCTCAGATTTGCAATTAAGTCCCTCTAATTTATTAGAAATTACTTTTTAGTGCAAAATGGTTGTATAATGTTAGAATTTGTTAGTAATTACCAAAATTAGAATAATTAGTTGTAATTAGAGAGTAATTAGAGTAATTAGCCAAATTTAGGGTTTACGGTTTATGATTTAGGGCAATTTATTGTAATTTAGTATAATTAGCATTGGTGACCACATTTCAGCGTATTTTAGCATATTTTACCACAATTAGGACAATTTAGCCCAATTTCTGGCAATTTACCTATAGTTGACGAGCCGATCGCGACTAGCAGTATAGAGCATTTCAGTACTCTTCTGTGGGTGCCCCACCGCGATCACTGAGTTTCACTGGCTTCTCGTGAGGTATGTTTTTTTTTTCTTGTTTTCAAATTTTCTTGAGTTTAAATGTTGATGTGTTAACACCATGTGGATTAAATTTGTCAATGTAGGACAAGTCTCTTTTTTCTAGCTTGTATTCCATTCTAGTATAATTTGTAGGCTCTCGTGGCTTTAAAAAAAAAAAATGGGGACCGGTCATTTAATGGCCGGTTTTCCTTTTAAATTTGGACTGGCCATTACATGACCGGTTTGGGCATTTTTAATAAAAACTGGCGGGTCCAAGAATTTTTATTAATCTGTAATTAACTTTGGGTATTTTTAAAAATGTCGGCCAACCACCAATGATTTAGCAATAAAAAAATATACCAAGTATCTATTGAGTCTGACTATTCAAATTTCAGATAATAAATTAAAAATAGTTCAGAAATTAATGTTGAAAGTGTCTAGCCGGATCAATATTTAATGTTATTTTTTCTCAAAAGGGGAATTATTAGCGAATAGCAATTTGCTTGTAAACTAAGAGGTGAATAAATAATTTTGAAGGGTTCACCTGTAAAACCCGTAATATATATCTGATTGGTCCCCTCCAATTTCTAGAGCACCATCTTCAAAGTGCGCTCCTAGACAGGACATCTCCTGTTTCTTCAAAATGGAGAGTGTAATCCAATAGTTTCCCTCGTCAAAATCAACTGAAACCAGAGAATTTGTTCAAAATCCAAATCCTCTGAGGTAACCCAATATTTATGTTTAGATCGGGACCGTCCAATCCAATCCGACCTTTAATATTCGTGACGAAGCAGATCGGACGGTCCATATGTAAACATAAATATTCTGTTACCTTAGGTGATATGAATTCGTTGAGCTTTGACCTCTAGAATTTATATCCAGAAACAAGCTTGTTTGTGCGTTAGACCGAGAGAGAGAGAGAGAGAGAGAGAGAGAGAGAGAGAGAGAGAGAGAGAGAGAGAGAGATGGCGAGAGCAAATGGATCGTCGTCGTGGGGAGACGATGAAGATTACGAGTATCTATTCAAGGTGGTTTTGATTGGGGATTCAGGCGTGGGGAAATCCAACCTTCTCTCTCGATTCACTCGCAATATCTTCACTCTCGATTCCAAATCCACAATCGGTGTTGAGTTCGCTTCCAAATCCGTCCAGGTAATTCCAATTCAAATGTTTAAGTACCTTTTGCTAGTATTTCTTCTTCTTTTTAATTTCTAATATCATGATTAATGATTTTGTTTTTACAAGTAGTTTCTAGTGAAAAATAATCATCTCATCTGTCGGAATGGTATGATTGTAATTTTCAGCATATCTTAAATATATTTGCACTAGGAACGGGGCCACAAAATAGAATAAGGTAGGAGAAAATATTCGTGAGTGTTATGCATTTAGCAAGGAATGAGATTCCTAATTCAATTGCAAATTTTGTCTATTCTTGTGTGGTAGCAACTAGCAACATTACAAGAATAAGTAATGATCAAAATAAGAAGAACATATTCTCTTTTCATATCCATCAACCAACTAAAGTTTGTTCTGGTAAAAAATTAGATTAAAACTCATCTATATATGGAGGTTTTTTTGTATGGACTGAAAGTGAAATGGATAGTTTTCATAAATATGTTGTAATTATTACCTTTTTAAAATAAGTTGTATTATAAGTTTATGACCTTTTAAAGTAAGTTAGATTCTTAACTATGCTTAGAAAACCATTTTCCGATAGTTAAATTAATCCCTGATTAAGACTCAATTGAGCTTCAGTCTAGTTTTCGCTCATTTAGCGCTCAAACTAAACTCAAATCACCCTCCCCCCCCCCCCCACACCCAATTTTTGCACTGAAGGCTGTAACAACAGAGCGGATAAATTGGTCAGGTAGTTCCTCTTATGTGCAGAAATTCATGTATCGTATTGGGCACATTGATAGCTGCAGTCCTGTTAATTGATATTCCTTGCTGCAAGTAATTATCTAATGTAATATTTTCATGTATAGAAATGAAAAATACCATACCAATACCCATTAAATCGTATATTTAAGACTTTGTTGTGCAGTACATTTCTCAAAAACTTTTATCTTGCATCACTCAATCATGATTCATGCCAAGGGCAAACAGTACAAGGAAAGCATTCTTTCTTCAAAACAGCAAAATTAGGAAGTAAAATAAAAAATTCAAATAAAGCAGCAAAACTATATTTAAAGAACAAAAAAACACTTAAATGTTCCAAGTCTTCGTCAAATTTCAGATTGAGGGGAAAAACATAAAAGCACAAATATGGGATACCGCAGGCCAGGAGAGGTACCGTGCCATAACAAGTGCGTACTACCGTGGGGCCCTCGGCGCAATCTTAGTATACGACGTGACCAAAGCAAGCACATTTGAAAATGCCAAGAGGTGGTTAAGAGAACTACGCAACCATGCCGATTCCAACATAGTAGTCATGTTGATAGGAAACAAGACTGACTTGAAGCACTTACGTGTGGTCCCCACAGAGGATGGGGCCGCCATGGCCGAGTTAGAAGGGTTGTCGTTTGTAGAGACTTCTGCTCTTGACTCGACAAATGTGGAGAAGGCATTTGAGGTAAATTTAACTGAGATTTATCGTGTTGTTAGTAAGAAACCGATTGTTACGGAGAGTGAGTTGAAGGAGATTGGTGGGGTCAAGGAGGGGAAAACTATTTCGGTTTCAAGCAGTAACAATGGTGGGTACATGTCAAAGTGTTGCTCTGGTTAGTAACATGTCAGTAGAATTTGCTAAAGAACCCCTAAAAATTCTTAAGAAGTTACAAAGAGGTCCTTCCCTTTTTCAACATTTGCAAAAAGTCTCCTCGCTTTGTTCAACAAACATAGCATTGTACAGTTCCTTGATAACTTAGGGGCTGTTTTGCAAATTTCAAGGGTCAATAAATCTCTCATAGGTTCAGAGTGAAGTAATTGTACTCAGAAAGTGTATGTTAATCTCTGAATACAAAATTATTTGTATATGAGTTAAAATGTGAAAAATCACTCAGTTTTGGAGTTTGTGTAGTGGTTTTTGTTGTGTTGGTTTGTATAAAGGGAATAAAAAGGCAAATTGTACATTGTACTTCAAACTTCTGGAAAGAAATTCATGAAATTTGTTTAGTAATGCTAATATTTATTTCTGTAAATGAACAGATGTGTATGTGCGTTCTCAGATTTTATTCCTTAATTACTAGATTTCATTATATCACTCAGCATAAGCAGAGAAGTACTGTATTCCTTCTCTTTCTCAAGATGGAATTATTTTTCTGAGTGAGGCTATGGAACTTTGCAAAGCACGGACCAAATAGTCGATCTGAACCGCTCAACATAATCTCCATATGAAAATGTACTTGAAAATCAAATTTTATATATTTTAGAATTTCTTTCTATTTTTTTTAAATAGGTAGAAAATCATTATTTTTGGATGGTTCAAAAATCTTTAGACTATTCAGTGATTTTCTATCTTAATAAAAATTAGTTCAAAATTCTAAAAAATGTAAAATTTGATCTCCAAGTACATTTTTACATGGAGATCATATTGAAAGGTTCGGATTGACTGTTCGGACTTTGAAAACATAAATATAGATTCATAGCACGGACCTATTCGCGCTTTGCAAAGTACCATAGCCTCACTCTTATTTTTCTCTTCTTAATGCATCAACTTGATTTTAAAATTCATAATGTAATGGCCAGTAATTTGAGGAGCCAGTTACTATTGAGTTGGCTTAGACTAAATCAAGCTGATATAACCTTATAATCAGTGTAATTCAAGTCCATCTAATTGAACTATTTAATTAGTGTCTATCAGTAGTGCAATTGGTCTCCTTAGTGTTTTATGTCAGTTCTGCTCTGGTTCTTTCTATTTTATATTATTTTTATTTGATTCATTCAGTGTGACTTTGCACTAGTGCGCCGCGCGATTTCATATGAAAATTGCTTAACAATTAATCCTTGTCAATTTTTGCAATAGAGGTCATGCTTAATTTGTTTTTCTGTTTTTACATGCCTGCCTGAAAAATTAATTGTGATGTGAAGGTTCTGTGTATAGTTAAATGAATTAATCTGGATTACTTAGATGATTTTGTACAGTTTTCTCTTTCTTGTTAGCTACAAATTTGGATGTCAAATTATTAATTATATAAATTCAACTGTATGAAAGAAGAAATCAATAAATAAATTCAAGTGGATTAAATTAATTGAATAAATAAATCTTAGTTAATTTATCTATAAACAAATGGATCAATTTAATCATAATAAGTAAATAAATAAATTCTGTTGTATTCCTTTTTATTGTTCTTCATCTTGTATGAAAGAAATGATCAATGGATAAAATTTGTCGTTTAATTTTTTATTACAAAATAGTCAATTTTTTCTAAAATTGTTACAGGACCTTCCAAAAATAGAGGTGCCTATAAGATTATAACAAATAAAAGGGGTACAAGTAGAAAACAAGAGCGATTAATAAATTCAATTTCCACTTGAAAGGTTAGAATGCTCATTAAGTCACACACTCACAGTTGATCATTTTAGTGACGCTCTTCCTCAAAAAAAAAAAAAAAAAAGTTTAAGTGACGCTCTATTTTAAAAAAAGATGCTCTCGGTAAACTAAACGGGTGGATATATGTACAGATCATTTTTTACTTCATACAGCGGACAAGTCATATACAACGACCTTATTAATTATGCGCTGCATGAAGTAAAATCTACTCTGTCAATATCTCTACCCAACCTAACCACAGGAGGAAAAAAACAAAGATCTTTAACTCAGCTTAGCAAGAAGCCAAAGAGGAATGCTTCACACGTGTCAGCCCATCAAGCCCCTAACCCTGTCACGTGTGCATGCTTTACATGCCATCTCTCTCTCTCTCGGTACCTGTTCTTATCTCCTTTCTACTTAATCACACTCCCGAGCTAACCTTCTCTTTTTCTCTCTCTCTCTCTAAGGGGTAGAAAGATATGCATGCCTTTGATCAAATCTATTCAACCTTAGTATCATATTAACATTTATATAGTGTATACCCCCTCTTGAATTGATTTCTCTTTGCAAAAAAAAAAAAACATGGAGTATATCCTAAACAGCATGATGAATGTGGTGGTGCCGCCGGCAAGCATGGTGATGATGGCGTTTGCATGGCCGACGCTGTCGTTTCTGCGTGCCGCCGAGTGTGCTGTCAAGACCTTCTTTCGGGAAGACATGGAGAACAAGGTCGTGCTCATCACCGGCGCCTCCTCTGCCATCGGCGAGGTATACGCATCTGATTATACAACCCCAATTAATTAATTATCAGTGATCTAATTCATTTCAGTTTTTTGAAAGGGAAATTATTGTTTAATTTTACCTTGTCAATTTTGAAGGATTTATTGAGTCCCTTATATATATATGAGGAGGGATCCAATTACACCTTTTTTGGTGACACATCATGACACCGTTTTTTATATAGGTCAATTTTGCGATTTCAAAATCCAAACAGTCGATCCGAACCGTTCAACATGATCACCATATTAAAATGTACTTGGAGATCAAATTTTACATTTTTTGAATTTTTTTACTATTTATTAAGATGGTTACAAAATCGTTGTTTTTCAATGGTCTGAAAACAACGATTTTTGTAACCATCTTAATAAATAGCAAAAAAATTCAAAAAAATGTAAAATTTGATCTCCAAGCACATTTTAATATATCCATCATGTTAAACGGTTTGAATCGACTATTTGGACTTTGAAAATGGTAGGTGTCAAAGTGTGTCACCAAAAAAGATGTAATCGGATCCCTCCTCTATATATATATATATATAGAGAGAGAGAGATAGACTACCATGCTTTGCAAATTAAAGCACCTCTTGTGCTTTGCGCTCCTTTTCGGATTTTCAAAATTCAAAATGTCGATCCGACCGTTCAAGTTGTTCTCCATATTGAAATGTGCTTGGAAACCAAATTTTACATTTTTTGGAATTTTTTTACTATTTATTAAGCCACTTTCAAAATCGCTGATCCATTGGTCCAGAATTTTTTACTGTTTTGGAGCTGTGACCATTGGATCAGCGATTTTCAAAGTGGCTTAATAAATAGTAAAAAAATTCCAAAAAATGTAAAATTTGGTCCCCAAGCACATTTCAATATGGAGAACAACTTGAACGGTCGGATCGACATTTTGAATTTTGAAAATCCGAAAAGGAGCGCAAAGCACAAGAGGTGCTTTAATTTGCAAAGCATGGTAGCCTATCTATATCTATATATATATATATATATATATATAGAGTATGGCTAATTTGCTTCCGGAAGCATTTCGGCCGAGGTGCTTACGGGGGCATATCTTGCAATTTGATGTTCAAACAACAAATTCAAACTGTTAGATGTTCAATCTATATTAAAATCTACTTGGAGACCAAATTTTACATTTTTTGGAATTTTTTTACTATTTTTTAAGTTGGTTTGAAAACCGCTGTTTTCAATGCTTCAGAAATTTAATAAAAACAGCGGTTTTCAAACCAGCTTAAAAAATAGTAAAAAAATTCCCAAAAATGTAAAATTTGGTCTCCAAGTAGATTTTAATATAGATTGAACATCTAACAGTTTGAATTTGTTGTTTGAACATCAAATTGCAAGATATGCCCCCGTAAGCACCTCGTCGAAATGCTGCCGGCAGCAACTTAGCCGCTCCCTATATATATATATATATATATATATATATGAGGAGGGTTCCAATGCCTCATCTCCTCATACCTCATTCATACCTCATGTTATATATCTCTATTTTCAAAGTCTAAACTATTGATCCGACCGTTCAACATGATATTCATACTAAAATATGCTTGGGGATGAAATTTTATAATTTTTGCAATTTTTTTACTATTTTTTAAGATAGGTACAAAATCACTGTATCTGGACCATTCAAAAAACAGTGATTTTGTACCTATCTTAAAAAATAGTAAAAAAATTGCAAAAATTATAAAATTTCATCCCCAAGCATATTTTAGTATGAATATCATGTTGAACGGTCGGATCGATAGTTTAGACTTTGAAAATGGAGATATATAACATGAGGTATGGATGAGGTATGAGGAGATGAGGCATTGGAACCCTTCTCTCTCTCTCTCTATATATATATATATATATATATAGTGAGTGGCTACTCTACTTACATAAGCATATGAGGGCATATGCTTATAAGTCATTTTTGTATTTCCGAAGTCCAAATAGTCGATCTGAAGCGCTCAACGTGTTCTCCATATTAGAATGTGCTTGGAGACCAAATTTTACATTTTTTGAAATTTTTTTACTATTTTTTTAGAATTTTTCAAAACAGTGTTTTAATATGACAAAAAAAATAAAAAATAAAAAATTGAAAACACTATTTTGAAAAATTCTAAAAAAAATAGTAAAAAAATTCTAAAAAATGTAAAATTTGGTCTTCAAGCACATTATAATATGGAAAACATATTGAGCGCTTCAAATTGACTATTTGGATTTTGAAAACATAAAAATAACTTATAAGCATATGCCGTCATATGCTTATGTAAGTAGAGTAGCCAACCTCTATATATATATATAGAGAGAGAGAGATGGACTTAGCTAGGCCATGGAGTAAAACGCTTTGTACTCCACGTCATATTTTCATTTTGAAAATTCAAAATACCGATCCGAACCGCTCAAGTTGTTCTCCATATTGAAATGTGCTTGGAGACCAAATTTTATATTTTTTGGAATTTTTTACTATTTATTAAACCACTTTGAAAATCGCTGATCCGGATGAACAGTAGCAAAACAGTAAAAAATTCTGGACCAATGGATCAGCGATTTTCAAAGTGGCTTAATAAATAGTAAAAAAATTCCAAAAAATGTAAAATTTGGTCTCCAAGCACATTTCAATATGGAGATCATGTTGAGCGGTTCGGATCGGTAGTTTGGATTTTCAAAATGGAAATAATGAGGCGTGGAGCACCAAGTCGTTTTACTCCATGGCTTAGCTAAGCCCAGCTCTATATATATATATATGTTGTTTGATCCTTGCAATTTAATTAATTATCATAGGTGGTGACTATGTGAATTTTTTATTTATTTTTGGTTTAGTGGTAGCTACCTAGCTAGGTTAGTTAGTGCATGCATGCATAATTCAAAAGGTTTGTCTCCTTCAATTAGAAAATTTGGATCACATCTTCCTTAAATTAACAGTTTGTGTATACTTAAAAGTTGTTGATATTCCCTTCTTTGAAAAGTTTGCATGTGTGATTTTGCTTTTGTTGTATCAATATAACAATGATCCATTCAGAGTACAATTGTGGGATTTAATTGGTTGATTTATAAGCTCAGAGTTCATTTTGTTCAACAGCATTTGGATTATTTAATCAAATATAAATACTTATTGATTGATCATGCATGCATATATGCATGCACTCATGTTGCCACGCATAAACCATTTTCCCACAAATGCAGCAAATAGCATATGAGTATGCTAAGAGAAAGGCCAATTTAGTCTTGGTGGCGAGGAGGGAGCACAGGCTGTTTGGCATCAGAGAAAATGCACGCATTCTCGGTGCAAAACAAGTGTTGGTTATTGCGGCAGATGTGGTTAAAGAAGACGATTGTAGGCGCTTTGTCAGCGACACCATTAGCTACTTTGGACAGTGTAATTAAGTTCTTTCTTTCTTACAATTTGGGCAAATTCATGCATTTCTACCCCTGTAAATTATGAAAAACATGCAAAGGCCGGATGGGCAGAAGCAGAAAATTGAGAAAGGGTGGACTAGATGAATAGATGTCATGTAATTTCATTTTAATTATGAGGTGAGGAGGGCGCACTAATGGTAACAATTTTTGTAAAAATTAAAAAATTTGAAGGGTTAAATTGAAAAATTACAATTCAAAGGGTATTATAGGAAAAAGGAGAAAGTAATTTTAAGATATAGTTCTTTGTTGTGGATAGCATTTCTTATTTTGATACTAGTTATATATATTTTGGCAGTGAACCATCTTGTCAATACTGCAAGCTTAGGCCACAACTTTTATTTTGAAGACGCAGTCGACACCTCGATTTTTCCTCATTTGATGGTAAAAAAAAAGATGGACAAAGAATACCATGTTTTTTATTTTGTCATTAATTGGATGCATTTGAAAAGGAACGATTAATTATCTAATGTACTTGTGCTAGGATATAAACTTCTGGGGAAACGTATACCCAACCTATGCCGCTCTTCCTTATCTCCGAGAGAGCCACGGTCGTGTGGTTGTTAATGCATCCATCGAAAGCTGGTTGCCGATGCCTAGAATGGGCCTATATGCGGTTAGTCCACAAGATAATTTGATTTTGATTAATAAACCAATACACGTTACGTTGCAAAATTTTAATTGCAAGAGATGTAATTCTTCTTTTGTTTTGGGTGAAATTTGATAGGCGGCCAAGGCGGCGGTGATAAATTTCTATGATTCACTAAGGTATGAGGTGAATGATGGTGTCGGAATCACTCTTGCAACTCATGGGTGGATAGGAGGTGATATGAGTAGAGGCAAATTCATGCTCGAAGAGGGATCCGAGATGCAATGGAGAGAGGAAAAGGAGGTAATTAAGATATATGCTTAATTAAGCTTTTTAATAAGAGAACATTAATTATTTCAGGGCAATAAATTCAATCTTTTAGAAGTGTCATAGGTTTACAAAAAAATTGAAACAAAATGAAAGAAAATAAAAATAAATTCAAAATTTAATCAAATAAAAATTTACCGAATCAAACAAAATTTCCTCAAATTAATCTAGTAAAAAAAAAGGCACTTCAACTTTAATTGTTTCATCTTTCTGAGGTTGATTGTGCATGGTAGGTAATAGAACCCTCCTAGCTAGGCTAAATCAACCATTTAATTATAGATCATATTATGTGCACTTGTAACATCTTTGTGCAGGTACCTTTGACAAATGGACATGTCAGGGAATTTGCGCGAATGATGGTTGCCGGCGCATGTCGCGGTGATACTTGCGTGAAATACCCTACTTGGTACGACACATTTCTCTTGTACCGCGTCTTTGTCCCGGATGTGCTTGGATGGACCTTTCGGCTTCTATTCTCCTCGCCCGGGCCCAGACGTCATTCTCTCCTCCCAGATGCCAGCATTGCTGCTGGTCGACCGCTTCTTCTAGAGGCCCCACCTGTCAGAAAACCGGCCACAACATCGCCTCGTAGGGCTGAATGATAAATGTGTGCTGTGTGAGATAAGCTACATATATATATATGTATGCTGTGCAGTTATAGAGTATTTGGTTGTTGGATGTGTTTGTGTATGGTGGTGTTTAAATAAATTATGACAAGAAAATGGACCTAATTGAACTTTCGTATTTAAGTTTGTCAATGCTTGGGATATTGGAACCAAATTTTAGAATTTATCTTTTTTTTTCCGGATGCATTTCTATTTTCTTTTGAAGATGTTTAAATGCTTTCAATTTTGGTTGGTTGTCTTCGTCATTCCTTTATTTATTTATTTTATTTTTAATAATAAAATTTTAGAACTATATATTAGTCTATTATGTTAATATAAATTATTATATGCGTTCAAATAAAATTGTTAGATGTTAAAATAAATAATTCGTTACTCTTCCTATTTTACATATTTTTCTGTATTCGATAAATTTGAGGTTTAAAAAAAATGTATTTGGGGAAGCTAAACGGACATACAAATCTAACGAATTCGTATCCTCTGCATTAACATTAATTAACATTAACAGAACGTGCGTTAATAGATCTGAAAACGTCTCCCTGCATGCATCATATGATCCTGATCAGACGATTCTTGTCTAACTCGGATCAAACAGTTCCATTCATTTTGGGCCGGGCTAAGAAACCCACAGCCCATTCTCAGTCACCATAAATTTCTTTCCTTCCTTGTGCTTTGTTCCCAATCTCAATCTCAAGTTGCAAACAAATCGCTGAATCTGATGATGAAAGGCGACTCATCTCGGCCGTCCAAGCGCCTCCTCTTCGACCGCCGCTATGGCTGGATGTACGTCGTTGTTTGTTTGAGTAATTGAGTTCACTAAGTCTAAATGAGGAGAGGGAGAGGTATATATTGTTGTTTTCTCTCTTGTAAGTTGTGTTCCAATTTGTTTCTTTATTTTGTAATTCAGAGTTGACGAGTGGAAGGATCCCGCTGAAGAAGCATTAGCTGGTGGAAGAGGAATGTCTGTACCTTATTCCTTAATCCTTCTCCTTCTCCTTTTTATATATATTATTTTTCTCAATATTTATTGCAATTATGTGAATTTGGGACTCAAATTTTGCATTTATATTGCTTGTTACACCCTGAAAATCAATCAAAAAGCTGCCTCAAAAAAAAAAAAAAATCCTACTCCTGAGTCCTGATTCAAAAAAAAAAGGCAACAATTATTTACAAAATTGAAATTCAAAATCTATTCAACTCCTAAGGTGCAGAGATTAGCTTTCTTTTCTTGTTTTGTTCAGAGAATCTGTGACAGAGAACAGTCATTTGGGGGTTGCAGGGTGTTTATGATATTTGTAAGTTTATAATGAATCGATTTGATATTGTCTGTGCTTTGGAAGGGTGCATATGATATTTCTAGATTTGCAAAGATATACTTGATATTTGATGTTTTGGAGGACCTCACATGAAAATGCTTTTCCTCAGTTTGGTACATACTAGTTTCTATCCCAAAAAATAACTGAATATATGATTCATCATTTTTAGATTAAAATCCTGTTTATTTACCTTGGCAAAAATTTCTATTTATCTGCCCTGGCAAATTTTGTGGTGCAAAGCTTTCCATGGATTTTAGGTCAAGACCTTTTTGCACTCTAGGATATACCTTTTTTGAGCTATTCTATTTCAAAAAACAGAGTAACATTTATTTGATATTCGTCATGTTTACAACAAAGTTAAGAGGTTTATGTTTATTTCAGGTTTTGTGTATTGCCAATTGCAAAATCACTCGTCAACTTCTCCTCTTCAATGGTAGAATCCATGGTGTGTGTTTATTTTTTATTTTGTAATTATTTGTGGACTGCTATGTGTTAGAATTTCCAAATTCTCTCTGATGCATTTCTTTATCCTGATGCAGGTTAATTATGGATTAGACTCTACTAATCGGTTTCTTAAAAACTCGAATCAAACCAGCTTGACAGCATCAAATGCAGATAAATCCGATTGGTTTGGTGAAATAAAAAATACCGCATGCACAGCCGATCTGAAGTTACCAAGTTCTGAAACTGGTATTTCCACATAGCAGTGCCGGAGCATTAAATAATATTTTGGGTATGCTAAATAATATTTTGAGGCATAAATTTGAATTTCTGTAATTATTGATCATACATACATAGGTCCACAAACTAATTCAAGCTCCATTAGACCTAATTTCATCTAGCATTTTTAAGTTGCTAGAAATCATATTACATGCTCTTTTTCTCTGTTATAATTCAGTTTGTAGACTAACTAATTAAAAAGTTGAAAGATATATTTATATGAATTTTTTTTATTGTATGTTCATAATGCAGTTGGCAATGTATAATGCACCTAGAAATCTATTTTTGTAAGAAATAGTAGGTCCGATGGGCATCAGACCTACTTTTAGGTTCAATTAACTTTAGCACCGTACGATTAGCATTAAATCTGTGCGCACGGAAATTGATACAGACTTGTATGGATTTTGATGCGGATGCACGAATCTTAATGCAGATCGGATGGTCATGACAGGCATCGGACGGACCTACTCTGAATTCTTTTTGTAAATGCTGTTAATAGAAGTTGAAAAGAAATATTCTTGTCTGTTGGTCTTTTAAAAAGTAGTCTCTAGGAACATTTTGTAATTTGACGAGGCGTTTTACTTGAGAAACTGGATCTTATTTTGGTGTTGCTTTAGAATATGTATGATTTGAACGGACAACAAAGAAATTAAATCTTAGAACAGTGCATTCCAGCTATACAGAAATTAATATTAATATGGGAAATTGGAATTTTAATGTAATAGGAAGAATAAGTGAAAATATAAGTTCCATGGGAAATTGGAATTTTAATGCAAAAGCATCTAAATTGATCACCAAACTATTTTCTACGAACAAATTTGAACATTTCCACCTCATGTACTCTCGTCTGTCTCTGAAACTCTTCAGCTGTTTTTTTTTTTGTTTTAATGCAAAAACAAACTTAATCATCCTAATTACTCAAAAACATTAAATGTTCCAAGTAACTTGAGAATAACTCGGTTTGAATAATTTTATCCCCAAAATAATAAATTGACAAATTATCACAACAATAAAAATTCTCCAAAATTTTACTTGTGTTCTACTTGCTAAGCAAAATGTCAAGACAATCACACATAAAAATAAGATAATAATTCAGCTTAAACAAGTGTATTCAATTTTTCTCCATGAAAGCAACAAAATATCTCATCATTCTCACCACATATTATATATAACCAGCCCCAAAATTTCAAAACCCTAAACCCAGAAATTCGACACTCTAAGAACAAAGACTGACACAACAACTGGGCTACAAAAAGAGGGTCTCTAGGAATTTGTTTTGTTTGCCTTATAAAAAGTGGTCTCTATGAACATCTTGTAATTTGTCAAGAAGTCGCACATTCTTAAAATACTTTTTGTGTTTGCGAGTGAGGCTAGGCTAGGGTAACTCTGCATCCGCGCTATGGATTCAAATTTTCAATTTGTAAACCCTTACAATCCTAACCATTCAACATGATCTCAAAATAAATATGTACTTGCAAACTAAATTTTACATTTCTTAGAATTTTTTTACTATTTTTTTTACAAGGGTAGAATATCAATTGATCTAAAAATTCTGGACCATTTTGGAAGAATATGTATGATTTGAACGAACAAAAAGAGAAATTGAATCTTAAAACAGTGCATTGAACTATACAGAAATTGATATTAATATGAGAAATTCCAATTTTGAAATTAAATCAAGCATTTGGTAAAAGCATCTAAATTGTGCAAATCTGAACAGAGGCACAATTTAGAAGTGCACAGGACTTGTGAATTGACAAATTATCACATAAATAAAAATTCTCCAAAATTTTAATTATATTCTACTTGCTAAGCAAAATGTCAAAGACACACATACAAATAAGATAATAATTCAGCTTAAACAAGAACATTCAATTTTTCTCCATAAAAGCAACAAAATATCTCATCATTCTCACATATTAACCAGCCCCAAAATTTCAAAACCCTACACCAATAATTCAACACTCTAAGAGTTTAGAAAGACACTAAAACTGGGATAAAAAAAGAAAGGGGGGGCATTAGGAAATGACTTAATCGCCCTTGCGGCGGAATGAGCAACCCTCGGTAAGACGAGCCTTGCCACCTGTCGGCTGGCACAGCACCTGTTGACAGTTGCCGCACACAACCACTGTCTGAGAGTGGCTGAACACAGTCGTGCTACAAATTTTCACAAGTTTGTAATAAGAACACAGTTGCAAAATATAGAACTATCTGAACAATTTTTTAAAACAACAAGTCTTAGTATGAAATTGAAAACTATCATACATAATCCTGGAACCAAATTCCCATCCCCTAAGATACAAAATCTAAACCGTTCAGCACGAATCTTAAAGAAAGACTTTTTATATTAATACTGCCCCGTGAATCCAAGTTGGCACCGAAAATATGTTTTGGTCCGTTTTGACATCAACCAAAAATACTTTTTGGTCCCTCCCTCATTAGTGTTAATTTCCCATTTGACGTGTTTTGATTTGACAGACAAGAAAATACAATTGGTTTTGAAGTTTAAATTTAGGAAATAAGGTCTCGAGGATAAATACAAATGCAAACTATTGCATAAACGGCATTACCTATGAATGTTTTCTGAACATATATGAAATTAAAGGACAATGTTTTGTGAAATATATATGAAAGTAACTTACATGTTGAAGCATCCCTGGCATTTAACATCCTACACAATCAAAACATAAACAAAAAAAACCTAAATTAGAAATACAATACCAGAGAGAACTGAGGTAAATCCTTAACCGTACAGGCATGACTTGACAATATTAAAGCAAGTTGCAAGTAATTTGCAAAATCAATCACATTATTTTTTACTTCACTGTAGACCCTAAATTATAAAGGGGGTGGCATCTCCTAATAACAAGAGTATACTTAAATGTTAAATGTACTTTTTCCATGACATAACAGTATACACAACTATGCTTAGATAGCATCTGTACAATATTCATTCATGCGAGAAATTGACAACTTATAAGATGTTTAAACAAATATTTGAAATACCAGACATGAAAACTGTACAATTTTCCAACTCTGAGATGCAAACAAATTTGCTATCTATAAGAGTATCAATTTGCCAGGAAAATTCCAATGAATCTAATTACAATTATAGATAATTTCACCAGTTTTATGGTAATTTCTTACAAAGGAAACATCAGAGAAATCATACCATGAAAAAGGAATTGGGAGATTGCACAAGTCTCTTCTTCTTGTGCTTCTTCTTCTCCAACTCAGCTGGTGGGTTTAGCAGATCAATATCGTTTTGGAGAACCTTTTCACAAATTAAAACGAAATATTAACATCATAATTCAAATTCTCCAAATAAAAATTCTCACCACAAAATCAATGAAAATCGAATCCAGGTTTAACATGGGAGCACAACTGAAGAGATCCAGGAATATTCAAACCAAACGGCAGATTGGGGTTCAGATTCAAAATTCTCTAATCTAAAACAAAACCCACCATGTTGATTTCTCGAAGAGCGTTAGGCGAAGCCTCGGATTTCTCTCTGTTTAGAAATTGCGCGGCGGCGACCAGAGAAATCGAGCAAGAGAGAAAAACCCTAGCGATGAGGAGTTTCTCTTATAGGATGCAAGAACAAATTATGACCGTAGATCAAATCAAGACCGGATGAGGTCCGTTGGATCGCATCCGAGGAATCCTGATTTTCTTTATTGGGCCTGGGCCTGGGCCTAACCGCCTTATTTATAAAGGTAGATCCCTTCGGCTAGAGCTTTAAAAAGAGCAATTTTCGCTTCATGCAGCGCATGGTCTATTGAATTAAAATGCACTGGATATGATTTGTGCGCTGCATGAAATTAAAACTGCTCAGATGTTTTTTTTGGCGTGCTTTGTGTTATGTTTGGATGTCCGGAAAATAGCACAAACTCTGCAATAATACGTCCATTTTTATTTGAACATAATTTAATTATATTTTTCAATCTAAAAAATTTGTTGAATTGGTATTATTTCGTTAACTTCATATTTTGTAGCTTCGAATAAAATAATTGAAATAAACATTTGTACTATTTTAAATAGCAGAAAAACAGCACTATTTTGATACTATATTCTCACATTATTTCTTAGATGCAAACAAATTCGTAGAGAAGTAACGAAACATAAACATGAATTCACATTGCTTACGAAAATGCCGCATAATTTATTGCTAAGCTGTAAATTTGGGTTTTGTCTAATAATAATAAGGTTTAATATTTTCAATTCATAATTAATCAATCAGAAATTGAAAAAAATCCAACTTGTGTTATCATATTATGCAAATTTCTTTGAAGAGAAATCCGTATAAATTCAAGTAACAATATGTTATACATAAAAAAAATACAAATGAAAGAAATAACATATTTTGACTAAAAAAACTTCCAAAATTTTTATTTATACCATATTCCCAAAAAAATAAACCAAAAAAATCATGTTTTTGGGAGAATTCCAAAAACACCCAGGCTGCCAAGCCAATCTGCGGCCCTAAAAACGAAGGGCCGCCAAATGCTATAGCGGACCCCGACAACACAAACTAAACCTCAGAATTTGATTTGAATGAAAATAATAATTGTTTAATACTTTTCATAAATAGAAAGAATAATTAATAATTTAAATATGTTAGAAAGAAAATAAAATAAAATAAATAAAACATCTTATAATTTAGATGTACTAGAATGACTTCGAAACATTTTTCAGGTAGGATTTTTTCCGGTTGTAAAAAAAATTAAACTATTTATTGGTGTGTGTTACTGGAAAAAAAATGAAAATACTTTGTATCTGAATTATTGATTCCGGTTCAAAAGTCACTTCTAGTAAATATAGAAATTATTGTGTTCTTGCTATTTCTAAAATTATTAAACAATTATTATAAAATCAAACAAATTTGTTGTTTATTTGGTCCGCTATAGCATTTGGCGCCCCCCTGTTTTTGGGATTGCAGATTGACTTGGCAGCCTGAGTGTTTTTAGAATTCTCCCAAAATCATGGTTTTTTGGTTTATTTCTTTTGGGAATATGGTATAAATAAAAATGTCGAGTAGAGCAAGTTTTTTTAAACTGATATTAAAAATAACAATATAGAACGTTGTTTGTATGATAATATCACTACAATAATTATATATAAAATCAAATCGTCCCAAGGAAAATAATATATATGGTTTGCTGAGACAGAACACATAGTTAAAGAGTTTGATACCATCAAGTTAGATCTAAACAATTTAATTTAAATTAGCACGACTTTTAAAGTGAGCTTCCTAGAATTTCAAATAGGTCCGGAAAAAAAATTAGCTTGATTTTGACTTAACCTGATGCAATCAGATACTGGTTACTGGCAAGGGGTACTACCTAACCATATGTTATGTTATGTTATCCATAGTAACAAAATTTGCAAATTCAGATTTAAACGGTTGCCGAATCAATCCGTGAATTATTCAGATTTCTGAAATTTTTCCAAATTATTCGTGAATAATTCACAAATTTTACGAATTATTTGCTATTTTTTCAGAATATTCTTTTCTCTTTTGTGGAATTTTTATTTTTTTATTTTTACTCTCAACGTATAATTCTGAATTATTCCTGATAATACCTGAATTATTCTTCGATTATGAACTTTCAACCCGCTGAACCTCTCCCGATTCACATTAACATTAAGTTGTGATATGGTGTGATAAGAGACGAAGATAGGTAGAGGGAAAGAGGGGCTAAGCCCGATTCATATCACCTAAAGCAACTCAAATTCTTTGTTTAGATCCTGACCGTCACATCTGTTTTGTTTTGGCACTAATATTAATATTAAAAGTACATTCCATGTCGGACCGGATTTGTTCGGATTCAGGCGTTCCAAATCTGAACTCAAATTACTTCAAAGGATCCCGACTCGGCTAAGACCCCCTATAAATTAAAAAAATTCATTTTTATTCTTTAGAAGTTTTAATTTTTGCAAAATATATTACTATTAGCTCCACTCATAAAATAAAATTATATTATGTGACACTTATTCATTTAGCCTCCGACTATAATAATATTCTGATTTCGCCCCCAGCTGTGATCCAATAAAATAATAATAGCATGCAATCAAGAACAGAGACATGGGTTTGTATATGCTTTCAAAACTGGTGCACCTCTATGCTTTGATTCAGAACTGCATCTGATATACTGGTAACAAGAGTTAAATTGGTAAAACCTCTTTTCTCGGTCAAATTTTTTTACTAGAATAAAACGAAATTAATTGTTTATCACTGCTACATTGGTACATTGCTAGTCCAATTTAAGCTTTTACATTCTAAACTCTGAAACCCAACTAGTCACAAAAACAATTCTCCAAATCCGGGGTTATTCAAGAAGTATTTCCCTAAAACTTTATTCACTGGAAAATACGAAAGAAAATACACTGACTATTCTACAACCAGGACATTATTCTGCGTTAAACCTTCTCCCGTGGTTGGAAATTCGGGGGAGAGGTGCCACTCACCATCCACCAAGAACTTTATCTCATACCTTCATTTCAACAGAAAAGGGGGTTAAAAAGAAATAAAAAAAACCATGCATTATTATCGAATGGGTTAAAATGCCCCATTATTTCCGTGCCACAATCATGCCTCACATCTTTATCTCCGTCTTTAAAGGCCAAACATTCGATTCAAACCACTCAATATAATCTCCGTATTAATATGTGCTTGGAGACTAAAATTTATATTTTTTGGAAACTTTTACTATATCTTTAGATAGGTACAAAATCACGATGGTCCAAAATATTTTGAAATACAGTGATATTTGTACCTATCTACAAAAATAGTAAAAAATTTCCAAAAAAAATAAACACATTTTAATATGGAGATCATGTTGAGCGGTGCGGATCGACTGTTTGAATTTTGAAAATGGAGATGAGGGGATCGACTTAGTGTATTATTGTCTCCAAACACTTTTAATATGGAGATCATGTTGAGCGGTACGGATCGACTGTTTGAATTTTGAAAATGGAGATGAGGGGATCAACTCGTGTATTATTATCAAAGTTGAAAATTTGATTCCAATCAAGAATAAAAATTGGTGAGGATCTGAGATACCTTCCGGGTCTAAGTTTTAGTGTGGTAGAGAACTTGGCATAGGCTCCGGAATATTCCGGAGACAACTCTTCACCGAGACTCCAACCATCAAAAGAGCCCATTACTTGGACACTCTGTAAAATAATCGATTTTAAGTTAAATTTGGGAAAAGACATATATATATATATCCTTGCAAAATGGCAACTAGTATGCACCAGCAAAACATTTAAAATTATTAATCTGTACACCTTCATTGTTTAATTTGGACGAGTGGAGATTACCCATTAGCTGCTGTCTTAAGAACCATAGAGAGGGTATATTTGGCAACTTTTGAAAAGATTATGCGAGGACAGGAGTGCCATAGGTGATATTTATTAAGGAGTGAGGCTTTGGTACTATGCATAGCGCAAATTGGTCCGTACTATGGATATATATCTTTGTTTTCTAAGTCCAAATAGTCAATTGAACCGATCAACATGATCTCCATATGTAAATGTACTTGCATACTAAAGTTTATATTTTGTAGAACTTTTTTTACTATTTTTTTAATTAGGTAGAAAATCACTACTTTTAAATGGTCTAGATTCATTAGATTAAGTGATTTTCTACCTATCTAAAAAATAGTAAAAAAAATCTAAGAAAATGTAAAATTTGACCTACAAGTACATTTTCATTTGGAGATCAAGTTAAACGGTTCAGATCGACTGTTTGGACATTGAAAATGAAGATATTGATCCATAGTATGGACCAATATGCGCTATGCATAGTAGTATAGTACCATAGCCTCACTCTTTATTATGATATTTATTGCGTCAAAACAGGATACAAGGTATTTCTCGTTTAGAGAAGAATATTTATATTGATTACTAAACAAACCTGAAATTGATCCTTAAAAATGTGCCCTAATCCCTTTTTATTAAATTTTAAGTTGTTGGGATGATTTACCTCAGCCATGCCGACCCATGTCATAGTGACATCTTGGAACTTGAATGAATCAACATCCTCAATCTGTTCCTTTATTTTCTCATGCACAGCTATACAGAGAAAAGCAGTTTTTTACGGTTATCATTCACCAGAAAAAGATGCAATACAACATATTTACCCGGTTAATTAGAAAAAAAAAACCTTGTAATCTAGAGAGGAGATGTGAATGGATATAATTTCCATTAATCTTTCTAGAATTTGGCGGAATGCCTGAATTAACCACCTCTTCTGCTAAGCCAACCAATGTCTATCAAGAGAAACAAACCGAATATTTTCCAGGTTAACTAGCGAATAACCAAAATGTAAAAGGGCAAATAAAAAAATAAAAAAATGAGTTAACCTGGAGTTCAAGTTCCAAGACAGCTAATTCGCTTTTGAAATCCACTAAGGCATCATCTTTTGTTTGTAACTACAATTTACAACAAACAATTTAGCAATAAACACCTTATTAAAGAACAACTTATTGAATAAGAAGGGGCTATTTTTTCTAAAGTCCCTAACTTAGCTCGGTATCACAAATCAGTGACCGTGCTTTGATTTGTGCCCCCTCAACACACTGAACATCAATTTGAACCAATTAGGTCACGCCATATAAATGTGCACATCTTTTGATTACATGAACAATTTTTTTTTTTAGTTGACCACCTTTTTTGCAGCATACGGACATATTTTATGCTGACATGGATGTTTTTTTTGCTAATGTGAAATGAACTTATTGCTGACATGAACAGCATCAATTTATAGACAGAAAACTAGTGACTTTATTCAAACAATATAAATGTTTACAGAACAGGAAATGTATAAACCACAAACTCCCATCATTACAGAATTTGAATTCGGATTACAACAAAATATAACTGAACTTAAATTTTAGTTTTTCAAAATTTATGAACAAAGGCAATCCGCACCCCTGTCCCTGCCAACATTGGTGTCAGGTTTTGTTTTATTGAAAACCACACCAGCCCAACCCCCCCCCACAAACCAGCACATTCTTTTAGGAATGGGGCTTCTTTTAATTACCAATTGATACTCTTTAGCATGTTCAGTGAAGAAGCGAGGAAAGTACCCCCACAGTTTTTTTTAATATTATGCAGTTACACTAATTTGGTATTCTTTTTTGTTTTGTTACATAGAATTCCAAACTGATATGTAATTAATTGCAACCTAAATTTTTCATTTCTTCCAAATGATAAAAGCATAAAAAAAAAAATTCCTATTAGCAATATGAAACGCTTTCCATTAAAATTATGAAGAAACTTTTGTCATTTCTCAAAGTTCTGAATTAATGAAATTAAACTGATTGTGAGGGGGTGAGATGAATGTCAGAAGCAAAAATATTTGATAGGCAGTGATGGCATTACCCCTTCTGCACAATTATGATTCTCTAACTATGACAAGAATGTAATGAAGTAAAAGGAAAAAAAATAAAGGAAAGGAACCTGTCTTTTGAGGAATCGGTTATACTGATTAGCTTCACTAAGTTTCTTTGTAAGCTTGAGTCTTGCTGAGTCAGCCAAAAGAGCCTTCATCTGCATATAATTAATTGGAAAAAAAAAAAAATTCAAACAAGTAAGAAAAAATTTGGTTTACTAATTTATGTGTTACAGCTCGCAGTAAAACGCAAAAGAGGACCCTTCCAATTAAATTACAGTTCAATTTAATGTCAATTCCATACGAGATATGAGCAGATGATATAAAATAGAACTAGTCATACAACAAGCTGCTTTTTGTCTCTTATATTATTATTTGATTGCACATTTAATTGTGAATTGTGTGAAATCGAGGTGTAAATGCATAACCAATTGACTACTTGACGCACAAATAATCAAATTGAGGTTTAACTGCACACTTAAGGTGCACGGTCGAGTGTGAATTGTGTGAATTTAGGCACAATTGCATAATAATTTACTGCGTAAGGCACAAATAAATCAAATTGAGGCTTTAGGGGGACAATATACTAATTGAGTCTTCATTGGAAATTGGGGGAGCAGGTTTCTTATCATACAATTACTAACAAATGCAAGGCAGAAATAACTATTCAAATAGAGCAAGGTTCATACATCTCATGTCTTTCATGCCTCAATTGTAATTCACATCCTTATCTCCGTTTTCAAAGTCTGAACAGTTGATCCGAACCGCTCAGCAATATTCAGTGTTTTTGTACCCACCTAAAACCATAGTAAAAAAATTTCAAAAAATATAAAATTTGGTCTCCAAGCTCATTTTAATATGGAGATCATGTTGAGCAGTTCGGAACAATTTGGACTTTGAAAATGGAGATAAGGATGTGAGGCACGATTGAGACATGAAAGACATGAGGCATTTGAACCCTACTCATTCAAATATGCTCACTTGATTTATTTTTTTTAAAAAGAACACACATATTACCTCATCTGAAGTGAGCCTTCGTGAGATGACGCTACCAGAAGCATCCATGGAAACAACTTCTGAATCAGTACCAGGTGCATCAGTTAGATTTGGTTCCTCTTCCTCCAAATCAACTCTAGCTGCAAATACTTTCCATTTCTTATTTTTTACATAGACCGGGTGCATCGGACACACAACACTAGCGAGTTTGAAACAGAAACTTGTATCCTTAGAAGTGTAGCAAGGGATGCGGGAAATTCTTCTTTTTAAATGATTGGGTTCCATAATGTAGCAGCATTGCGGCCCAAGTTGTCTGTAAGCAGCATAAGGAAAAGGTTAATTCAAAATTAGGAATTCATAAAGCAGCCAACATCAAAATATGAAAATTAAGAGCAAAAATAAAAAATTAGGAACAGTTTTGGCTAAATTACAGAAAAAGGGAAAGTTATACACAAAGATTACCTCGGCATTGCTTTCCAATTACTATTAAGATCCTAACTTTTCTTGTAACCCAAATCGACTGAAACCCATGCAATATTGACCCAACATAAACCGTAATGTTTTATTTTATAAATTAATACAAAAATTATCAATAAATAGATTGAGTATTTTTGTGTTTTAATTCATTTGAAGGGACCGAATCATTGATTCGGTGGCGTGTTTTGGCATTTCTAAAGGATTTTCTGTGACCATTGGCCAAGGTACACCACTGCATACATTTTCTAAGGAACCAAATCGTTGATTCGGTTCCTTTATATATGCCTAAAGGAACCGAATCAATTCCGAATCATTGATTCGGTTCCTTCTATGGAATAAAAAAACCAAAACCTTTCATCCATTTTCCTATATTATTTTTGGTGGATTTATAAAAATAAAAAATTCTGAGCATAAACCCAACAAAACCAGCACAAAGCCTACAGCACTGGGACTCACAAGGCAGCGATTCCCTTTCTACTAGGGTTCTACTTCTATCAATTTGTCAAATTCAAACCCACACTTAAGAGATATTGCAAAGCTATCAGAAGAGATTGATTGTTACCTCGTGAATTCGGTGCGTAGCCACTCCATGGGGGATTGAAATCGCCTAAACAACAGAGACAAACGAAATGTCGTAAGGTCGAATTTAGTATCGTTTTAAGTTAAACTCGGAATCAAAGATCGATTAATGTGTGTATATATATAGAGAGAGAGAGAGAGAGAAAAGAGAACGCACCGTTCTTTGCTGGAACTACGGTTTCTTCAATGGCAATCTTCTTCTTCCCCAGCGGCTTCTCTGACAAGGAAAGAAATAGATTGTGTGTGGGAGAGTGTACTTGCGCTGTTCGCGCTCGAGAGCGAGTGCGAGAGCGAGAGAGAGAGAGAGGCTGAGTTGTGTGGACAGTGGAGACTGGAAGGAGAAACCTTTCTCAATCGGAATTTGTATCCCTAAAGTAACCAAAATTTTGGGTTTGGATCCATACCGTCCATTCTGCTCAAACACGAATATTATAGAGCCCGGATTCTGATCTGACGGTTTATATCTAAGCCCAATATTTGAGTTACTTTATGGGAACCTTCTATTCTTTTTCTTTTTTTCTATTTTATTTGATTGCGTGTCCACGTGGAGACAAGCTGATGTAACGGAGTGTCGGAGTTTCTCTGTGTGCCTTCCTGGCTCAGTAAATCTACGTAGATTACAGATGGCGTTTGATTGTGGACTAAAGCTAATCTAAATCTCAAATAAAAATAAAAATCATATAGTATTATCATCTCTTTCTCATGAGTGTAAGAAATGTGACACAGAGAAATTTATGAGCATAACTAGGATTTTACAAACCTTTTAATGTCTATAAAAATTAAATTAAAATTTGACATGCCCCAATTTCCTCGTTCACGGAGAACATTACATACAGAAGCGAATGTAACTTGTATGAATGGGGTTGACCTCCATTTTTTTGAAATTTTTTACATTTATGTTAGATTTTCTATATAAATTAGAGTAAAATGTAATCGGCATTGTAAATTAACTCTATTTTTAGCATGAAAATTTTATATGATTGATCTTTATTATGTGCTTGATCCCCATAGTTTGGAAGTCTGGCTCTGCCCCTGATTACATATAAACATATTTTAGAATTTTACTTTGTTATCTTAACTATAAAATTATTATTACTTAATGAAGGGTGGATTGGGGGTGGATGATAATAAGAAAAGGCAGCTAAGCCTTCCTATATATTAAAAACTTTATAATTTATATATTAAATTTTATAATTTTTGTGTGTATTAATGTTTTCAGCTCTATTTGAAAATGAAATTATATTACATATAACTTTTTAAGCATTTCAATCTTAATTTTCTAGTTTTATTTAATTTGATTAAAAAAAAAGTAATGTTAATTGATTGTATATCTTGTAATTGTTAGCATCACAACACCTTACCATGCAAATTAATCATTGTAAAATTATTGTTCCCATATGATCTCTTGCTCTTAGAAAAAAAAAAAAAAAAAAAAATCCAAACCCAAATCCAAACTGTAACAGAAAAGGTCTAAGGCCCAACTGAGATTCTCAGTTCAAAAGAGAGAAAGAGGAGTTGAAATTTGTTTAGAGAATTTGTATAATATATTAATTTTGAATTTTGAGTGAGAGCTTTGTTTGATTACTATAGCTATGATGTTAATTAGTTGTATTTCGTAGCATTAGTGATTATAGGTCACTAATGGATTGAATTGTTTGCAAAATTAATTAGTTGTATTTTGATTACATATAATTAATATTGAATTTGTGAATAAGAATAATTACTTTTCCTCTAATATATCCTCGTCTAACATAAAAAGGCCATGTAGAAATGTACTGTTTACTAAGCTATGATTTTTGAAATTTGAGTATTTCAAGTTTATAATTAATTAATATAGATAACTAGATTTGAACTTTATCTTGTTTGTACATGCATAACAATTTTATTAATGATAGTCTAATGAAAATAACTACTTGCAAGCATATGCTACCAATAAGAATAGCAACAACATATATATGCTACCAATAAAAATAATTAAACAATTAATAGCTTGTGAGTAGAGAATAAAATTACCATTAATCCAATGCTTGGGTGGCCAGAAATAATAATGGTGGGTATCAAACATGTTGTGTACCCCAGATCAGTTCTAGATTCTAGCCAGTGATAACATACATACATATTAATTTCTACAAGCTTCGCTAGAACATGTATTTCATGTTGTGTGCCGCCGTCTGCAAACTTCATCGGTTCTAGATATATTCGAGCTGACAAGGTTAGCAGACAGTGGCACACAACATGAGATCACCACCCATATATACTCTTGAGCACAAAACTCATATATATTCAGAGAGAGAGAGAGAGAGAGAGATTGAGAGATTGAGAGATTGAGAGGTTAATTTGTGGGTTGTTTGTGTCTGTTTCGGTTGGAGCTAGCTAGCTAGGCCTTTAATTAATTGATGTACTTTGTGTGATGATGTAATTAATTTCTAGGGTCATTTTCTTTATTTTATTTTTTAAATAAGCACACAACTATATATCAATTTTCATTACCGGAAATGTCAAACTACGTACAAAATTGAGACAAATTAAGTAGCAAACAACACGAAATAAAATCTCTATCTTCTCCACTCCTAACAATTAATACCTTTGGGTTTCCTATATATAATTAAAATCCATTATCTAACATTAAAATCCACTACCTAGCTACATATATAATTAATTAATGAGCTAGGGTCACGGTACGTAGTGGGTAGTAGCTAGCTTTTCTATTTACAACCAATTTAATTAATTTTGATTTGCTTTCTGCTATTTATGTCTTTTTCTTCATCTAGCTAATGACATGCCTTAATTTAGAGAACTCCATTCTTTTTACTGAACAACTAAAAAATTAAATGTCTTATAATTAAAAGATAACAAAGAAAAAAACAAAGAAAGAACAGATAAATTAAAGATAACAAAGAAAGATTAATTAAAAAGAAAAATTAATTGTTTAGTCCATGCTTATATTAAATTCATCTAAAGAAATTATTTAAGATATTCGAAGTGATTCCTTTATTTATTTTTCATATTTTCGAGATTTTGTTGGTTTGAAAGTAATACAAAGAATACTAAATTTAAAGAAATTAAGACATTCACAAAATACAAGTACAATATCTCTACAACTTGCTATATTTTTCTGTCTTAATTTGTTTAAAAGTCTGTGGTTGGTACAAAATCCATTCTCAGTGAACACATAAAAGTAAAAGTAAGAGATAATTTCACATAACCTTTAATAACTTCGGCTTCTTAATCCAATACTAATTTAATTCTCTCTCATAACTATATATCCTGCTTGTTTTCCCCCAAAATTATTCTAACTTAAAAAAAATGAAATAACATATATATTATCAACAATATTTATAAATTGGAACCTGATAGCTGCCCCAGATTCAATCCCCGATTAAATCTTCCAACTCTAACTATCTTTGACCGAAACCATCTTCTAGAATATCGCTAGCTAGTGCATTTACAACTGACGCTAGTTGACACGTGCAAGTATTTAAACCTACGTGTGCAAGTCTTCAAACCTAGCATATTTTAACACATTATTTGTCTAATCATTTTTTAAAATTTTATTCTTATTCTATACATATGAGAAAATTTAAATATATATATATATATTTAAAATAAATCAAAATTTCCCACAACTAATTCCATGACATAACTTAATATTTATTTTAACAATTCTCATATTCATTTCCGTACAGTCCCATACCCATGGGTTCCTATAAATTTAGTATCGCATTCCCATTCTCATTAAATCTCATTCTGTGTAATCACGTGACAGATGAACACACCCTTAATATCTATAAAATTAAATTAAAATTTGAAATGCGACAATTTGCTCGTTCACGGAAAACTCTGCATCTAACAAATTATACGATTTTATCTTATTATTCTATTTTTTTTGTTATTTAATTCGATTTAAAAAAGCAATGTCAATTGATTATTTGATTGCATAACTTGCAATTGTCAAAATCAAACATCAGTGAATGATATTTTGCCTTAAAAAAAATCGGAATTGTTCTCATAAAAAGGACGTCTCCTGTTTCTTCAATGACTGGAGACAACTGAACTCCACCGTGCATCCAATCCATGGTTTGACCGACTGAATAGAGATCCCGTAACTCAAACATTGAAATCCAATCTAGACCGTTCATTTCTGATCGGACGAATATTAAAAGATTAATCAGCATGATCCGGATCCACTTGATTGATTAGTCAGATGACTCAGATGAGATCGCTCTCAGTCTTCGATTGAAATTCGAGTCAGGATCCCATCAAGTAACACAAATTTTGAGATTGTATACGAACCGTCCGATCATAATCGATTGGCCCTAGGTAGAATGCACGGGTCCTTCAAATTCGTGCCGAAACAGATCTGACAGTCCGGATCTAAACTCAAAATTTGAGTTACTTTAGGTGATATATTATTGAAATTCAAGGGACAATCAATACTCGTTACAAAATTATCAAAAGAAGCGAAGAGAAACAACTAACAAGGGAAGGAATGAGGAATCATCTCCTCTTTATACTATGAGCTTGGAGCCTTGGACAGTACGAAGAGAGGGAAAGAATAGCAAACTCTTGGGTGGTCAAATGGACTGCTCCAGTTCATCTGCGCCGGATTACTACGGGTTTCTCGATCGCATGCGCCGACCCGCCGCCGCCGACCTCATTCGCTCCATCAAGAGGTGTCTCTATCTTTCCCAGCCTAAGATTTCGATATTTTCAATTTAGCCCTTCAAAATAAATTTCTTTTTATTTCCATCCTTCCGATTTTTTAATTGTTAATTGAAAAACCATACCTTACTACACATTGATTTCAGAAATTCAAACTGAAAAGTAGATGCTTTTAGTTTTTACTAATTGATTGCAGATGCAATTCTAATTTTATAAGTTTCCATATGCAGTTTCATTGCATCATTTTCATTAGACGCAACTGATGCGGAAGAAGATAGTAAAAGAGTACAAGAATTTCTATTGACCATGGAGGGTACAATCAAAGATCATCCTTTGTGGCTTAATGCATCTTATGAAGAAATAGATAATGCAATCGAGGTAATTCTGTTGCTTATCTATATACTCAATTTCGCTAACGGAAATCTCTAAATAGTTAAGGGAAAATCCCCTAATTCTATCTGTTGATGAGACATCTATCTGTTGAGGGTACCAGTAGTTTTCATCGTGAATTAAATTTTTTTCTTTACTTTCTGATTTACATATTTATGTTTAAAAATGTGATGAATTTCTTTTGTGCATGTAGGGCCTTGAAAAATTTATCATGACGAAATTATTCAATCGCACATTTGCCTCATCACCGGAAGATTCTAAAATAGACTCAGATATTTCGGAGAAAATTCGATTGTTACAATGCTTTATCAAACCCAATCATTTGGATGTGCCTAGACTTTTGCATAATGAGGCCTCATGGCTGGTATATTTCCTTGTTACTTAGTTTAATACATGTTTTCAAGGCTGATACTTACACTGTGTGTTTATGTCTTAATTGCTGTTATCCTGCTATTGTCGTAGTATCTTGTATACCCCTGCAAAATGTTGAAATCATGCATACCTCTGAAAATGGAAAAATACAATTTCTTTGAATGGGATAAAAGGCAGATTAATTTGGGTATATCAAGAAATCTGAGAGGGACATATGTGGTGTTTTGGCAGTTTCCAGACGAGATGATGTGTTATTTCTAATTTATTTGTAGAATTATGCTTTTATGCTTTTCTGGGGCCGCATAAAATTATTTTATTATCTTATATACCCCTGCAAAATGTTGAAATCATGCATACCTCTGAAAAGCATAGGAATGCCAAATATGCCACTACAGATATGATTGCATCTGTACCCTTCAATTTTTCCATTCGCATCCAGAAAATGGCAAAAAAACAATTTCTTCCAATGGGATAAAAAGCAGATTAATTTGGGTATTTTAAATGAGATCATGAGTTATTTCTAATTCATTTGTAGGGTTATGCATGATATTTGTATGCTTCACAGGGGGGGGGCGCATAAGGGGGGCGCATAAAATTAATTTGTTATCTGATGCTACAAAATTTTGAAACCAGTTAGCGGTGAAAGAGTTGCAAAAGATTAATGCTTACAAGGCTCCAAGAGAGAAGGTGATGTGCATCATGAACTGTTGTCAAGTCATAAACAATTTACTACTGAATGCATCAGAATCCGTGCACCATTCTCCAGCTGGTGCAGATGAATTTTTACCAGTTCTAATATATTTAACTATCAAGGCAAGCTCCTCCTCTTGGTAACTATCATTTTTTTTCATATACCTCTTGGTAGCTGTATCTGCTAGGGTGTTTAAACAGTCGGTTCAGTTAAAACCGAATTAAAATAGTCAAACCAAAATTTTATTTGGTATTCAAAATCTAACCGAACCAACCGATAACAACTGAACCAAAAAAAAAAAATGAAGTAAATTTTGGTTTGTTTGGTTGAACCGAAATAAGAGATATTAAATTTCAAAAGGACAAAACTCACTGATAATTTGAAAATAAGAGTTTTTTTTCTGATATTTTTTCCAGAAAGTTTGGTTTTTTGTTTTGCAGAAATCTTTAAAGTTAGTAATAACATCACTGATAACTATATAACATGTCTAAATATTTATAGGCAAATCCACCACAGCTGCATTCGAATTTGAAATATGTTCAATTATTCAGAAGAGAAACAAAGCTCGTATCGGAGATAGAATATTATTTGACGAATCTCATATCGGCAAAAACATTCATTTTAAATATAAATATGCACTCTCTTTCAATGGAAGAAGGTGAGTTTGAAAAACATATGAGAGATGCAAAATTGGCCATTGAACAGTCGACAACTGATGGTGGGCCCCACTCGGCAGATAGGGACGGTGCTGCTGGTTTAAAAAGGAAGGGGAAGGAGATCATTAATGAAGGTACATTTATCATAAGTTAGTTTCTTTTGGTTTGCAAATGAAACCCTGTGTTTTGCCATATTTGCAAAAGGGTAGTGAATTCTTCTGACATCACAATTAATTTGGTGAGATACATCCTATTAAAAGGTGATGGGATCTCCTTTGTCCCTGAAATATGTCTTAACTATCTATTTATTATTTACTATTTAAATTAAATATGAAATCAAGGTTTAGAGAGTTGAACAAGAGACGGTTATTTCTTCCTTTGCAAATAATCAAGACAAGTACCTAGTGTTAGGGTTGCATTTGTGACACATGACATGTGTAATTTGCAACAAACCCTTTTTTATTTTATAAATATTGAGAGTAGATACTTTTACCTGTTAATTTCAGAAATTAGGTTTCCATTTATGGATGCAAATCCAGAGGAATTAAGCCATGAAGATGTGAGCAACCTACTTGGTACATACAAGAAATTGGTGAACCGGTACACCTCTCTCTCAGCAGCTCTTAAAAGACTCTCTATAGATGAAGACCGACTTCTCACTATGGGGGACCCACCTGTAAGAAGATAGTTTGTAGGGTGCCGAATCATTCTTTTAAGAGCTGGTACAATTATGTGGTACATAACTTCTCCTGTTCTTTTAAGATGCAATGATGATAATGTTGCATCCCAACTTGTATAGTTTTTTTTTTTTAAATTTACTACATAACTTGATTGTTGAATTGTAATATTAATTTCTATAAAAATTTTCTTGATCCCATTTTTTTGCTAATGAACTGATTGTACTTTTAAGGAATGGAGAGGAAAAGAGATGCCAATTACTAAAAAGGTGTGCTAGCTTGAAAAGAATTAGTGGAACAAGGCTGATAACATTTTAATGGCAGGAAACATTTTCATTATTTTTTTCTTGTTGTTAATAAATACTTGGAAAAAAAATAAAACGATGATGAGAGAATAATCTAAGATTTTTCCGTTATTTATGAATGAATCCTCTGTTTGTGATTTACTGGGAATTCATATCCTCCCGGTACTCTAAAAGGGAATCTTTTAGAATTAGTAGATCCGGACCATTCTTTTAACCTGGCACGAATCTTAAAGGACCTCTACATCTCAAAAAAAGAAAATAATAAAAATATAGTTAATGTTTAAGATAGTGACAAAATTATCCTTGAATTTAGTGATGCCATTAATTTGTTGTTTGTCCAATACAATAATGATCTTCTCCAATGATACTCGATCGTATTGTTTGACTATATCATATATCCATCCTGTCATGTAAGTTGTAACGGACTCGATCTCTAAACTGGTTTATTCAGAGTATAATATGCGGACGACACAATTATATTCTCTGAGGCGCATTCGACCACGCTAAAGGTAATTCTCTGAGGCGCATTCGACCACGCTAAAGGTAATTCTCTGAGGCGCATTCGACCACGCTAAAGGTAATTGTACATATCTTGCACCTATACGAGCGATTGACAAGTCTTAAAATCAATAGAAACAAGAGCAACTAAATTCGTGCCAATTGCAATACCAGTCACCATGGTGGGTACCATTGAGCGTATCATTGGTAGCACTAGGGCTGAACTCCCAATTCGCTATCTCGGGTTGCCACTCTCGGCCAAAAAACCGAGAAAGATTGATTTCCAACCGTTACTCCAGTCGGTACAGGGAAGAATCACATATGGGGGTAGGGTTGTTCTGATCAGATCGGTCTTGACTGCGCTACCACTACATTACATGCAGGCAATAAAGTTACCGAAAGGTGTTATCAAATATGGTTTGCACAATGAAGCAAAATGGGGGAATGGGGTTGCTAGACCTCGAGACGCAGAATAACGCTTTGCTAACAAAGTGGCTGTGGAAGTTAGATAGAGATACAGATTGACTTTGGGCCCAGACTATGACACTCTTATATGGAATCAATGGTGCTTCTGATGCACTTCAAGAACCAATCCTTTCATGCTTTGTACGGTCTCTCAACCCCCTGAGACCATTCTATTCGGTCTCAACAACATTTGATGAGTCAAGCGGATTAACACGTGGAAATGGACGACCAATGAAATTTTCACTACGGTCTCGGCATACAAGGTACTACATAACAGGGGAGAAGTTTGTCCTTTTAGGTGGTCTGACTCGGTTCTGAGACTTTGGGACACGGTATGGTCCGTAGGGTGTTGGGCATTGTGGCGTGAACGTAACATACGGCTCTTCACACGTCAACACAAGATGGTGATGGTGACAGAACTAGTAAATAATGTTTCTTTAGAGATCAGTGACCGAGTATTAGAGTAAGATGGATGCTTTGATTCATTTTCTTTTCTTTTTTAATTATGTAAATATATAATAAGACTTTGTAGATAACTTTTTTTCTATTATCACTGACCTTAAATATATATTTGCGATGGCATCACAACTTTTCATATGTAGTTTGGCTTTTATTTGATTTGGATCTAACGTACAAGAAATTTCATTCATATGCCAAGAGAAAAAATGAAGAAATATCGCAATAATATCAACTTTAATTTGTGCGGTATCGAATTGATAATTTTAACAGAGAGATAATTCTGAGGGGATTTCAACATATGAATCTTATTGCTTACTTTTTCTTATTACAAAGTTCCTATTTATAATTACAAAGGCACAATATAGCCGTTTGTACTATTTTTCTATTTATGGTAATGACGGTACACGTTACCGTTTTATTTATTTCTATTTTTGTTCTTTAATCTAAACCCTTGGATCTTGGATTAATGATCAATGATGATACTTCTGAGATCAATCTTCAACACTCCCCCTCAAGCTAGGATTGTAAATGTCGAGTAATCCTAGCTTGCTTGTGATATTCTCGAATGGTTTCGGATCTAGTCCCTTAGTGAAGATATCGGCTAGTTGATCCTCACTTCGAACAAAGGGTGTCTCAATTTCTTTCGATTGCACCTTTTCTCTAATGAAATGGCAATCGACTTCTATGTGTTTGGTTCGCTCATGAAACACGGGATTCGATGCAATGTGTCGTGCCGAGTTGTTATCGCAATACATCTTCATGGGTTGATCATACATGACACCCATATCCTTGAGTAATTGCTTGAGCCATACTAGTTCACTCGCGGTCGATGCCATGGCTCGATACTCCGCTTCCGCGCTTGATCTTGCCACGACATTTTGTTTCTTGCTTTTCCATGTGACTAAATTTCCGCCTACAAACGTGCAAAAGCCGGTGGTGGATTTTCTATCGAAACTTCCGGCCCAGTCTGCATCAGAATAGCCACATATGTTGTTAGAATTATTATTTTTCATCCAAATACCTTTACCGGGGTTTCCTTTCAAATATCTTAAAATTCTATTTATGGCTTCTAAGTGAGGGGTTCTAGGTGAGTGCATAAATTTACTTATTTGGCTTACGGAAAAAGAAATATCCGGACGGGTTACCGTTAGGTATATTAATTTTCCAACAAGTCTTTGAAATTGGTTTATATCTTCTAATGGTTCACCATCCTCAATATTTAATTTGCACTTGTTGTCTATTGGTGTTGAGATAGGTTTACAACCTATTTTACCGGTTTCTTTTAACAAGTCAATTGTGTATTTTCTTTGTGAAATAAAAAGACCCTTCTTTGAGTAAGCTACTTCTATTCCTAAAAAATATTTTAGGTATCCTAAATCTTTAATGTCAAATTTATTTTTTAATTGCATTTTGAATTTTTTAATTTCTTCTAAGTTATTTCCGGTGATTATGATATCATCTACATACACCAAGATTAAGGTGGTGTTGTTTCCATTATGGTTTGTAAACAAGGAATGATCGGCATTACTAATTTTAAAACCACAAGAAATTAAATAAGAGCTAAGTTTGCCATACCATGCCCGTGGAGATTGCTTCAACCCATAGATTGATTTATTTAACCTACAAACCATGTTAGAGTCGGTTTCCAATTTATGACCGGGTGGTAATGTCATGTACACCTCCTCTTCAAGTGTTCCTTGAAGGAAAGCATTTTTAACATCCATTTGGTAAAGATTCCAACCATTATTTACGGCAATGGAGAATAAAACTCTAACGGTATTCATTTTGGCAACCGGTGCAAAAGTCTCGTTATAATCAATACCATAGGTTTGAGTGAATCCTTTTGCTACTAGTCTTGCCTTATACCGTTCTATTGTACCATTACTTTGATACTTGGTTTTATACACCCATTTACAACCGACGGGTTTTTTGTTTTTTGGTAACACAACAATTTTCCAAGTTTCATTTTTTTCTAAGGCATCTAGTTCTTCCTTCATGGCTTTACACCAAATTGGATTTTCAATAGCTTCTTGGTAATTCTTTGGCTCTAATTCATTTTCAACACAAGTGAGAAATGCATGGTATTCGGGTGAAATTTTGTCATATGAGATGAATTTTTCTATTGGATATTGCACGGTATAGGTTACATAGTCTCTAAGTCTAGTGGATGGTTGTGGTACCCTATGTGACCTTCTAACAACTTGGTCATCTTCCATCTCAATTTCACTTTCACTCGTGTTATTGTTAATTTCATGAATTTCTTCATGAGTATTTGTTTCCCCTTCATGATCATGAGTTAATTCAAAGTATTGGTCACCTATATGAGGTACTACCATATTAAATTGGTCATTTTTACATATTTGGTCAATTTTTTCTTTTTCTTTAAAATATGGTTCATCCTCCCAAAATATGACATTCCTAGAGACAAACATTTTTTTATTAATCGGATCATAACATTTATAACCCTTTTTGTAATGTGAATATCCCAAAAAAATAGTTTTTTGAGATACAAAGTCAAGTTTATCTTTCCTTTTAATATGTACAAAACTTGTGCATCCAAATACTTTTGTGTGATCATATGTAATTTTTTCTTGATAAAGGATTTCTAATGGACTTTTGTTTTTTAAAACTAAACTCGGCAATCTATTAATTAGATGTGTGGCACAAAGTATGGCATCCGACCAATAAATTTTTGGAACATTATTTTGAAATAATAATGAACGTGTCATTTCTAATAAGTGTCTATTTTTTCTTTCCGATACTCCATTTTGTTCGGGAGTATTTATGCAAGTTGTTTGATGTATAATTCCTTTTTCTTTAAATAATGTTGAGAAATTTTTGTTTATAAATTCCGTTCCATTATCCGACCTAAAAATTTTTAGTTTTGCATTAAATTGATTTTCTATAAGACATAGAAATTCCTTAAAACAATTAAACACTTCATCCTTGGATTGAAGTAAATATAACCAAGTGGTTCTAGAAAAATCATCAATAAATATAACAAAATATTTGAATCCATTATATGAAATAATTGGGGCCGGTCCCCATACATCGGAGTGAATCAAATCAAACATAGCTTCACTTTTGCTAGTGGAAAGGGAAAAAGGAAGCTTTGTTTGTTTTGCCAATTTGCATGTTTCACAATTAATACAATTAAAAATTTTAAATTCTAAAATACTATTCAAAATCTTGTCGGATGGATGCCCAAGTCTCTTATGCCATAAATCAAAATTAATGGATCTTGCGGAAGCACAAAGTAATTGTTTTGATTGCAAAAGATAATGTCCATTTTCAAGAAATCCCTCACCAATCTTCTCGCCGGTTTCCCGGTCCTGAAATACGACATTTTTACAAGAGAAAATTGCATTACAATTTAATTCTTGTGTCAATTTATTTATAGAAATTAGGTTTATGGGAAATGTATCTAAATAAGGATATTTTTAATTTGTCTATTATATAGGTTAATTTCTCCTACCCCATTTATATATGCTTTCATACCATTTGCAACAATCACATATTGATTTTTATTGCTCAAATGTAGATTTGATAAAAGTTGTTTATTTCCAAACATATGGTTCGTTGCACCGCTATCTAAAATAATTTGATCAAATAAATTAGATTTGTTTGAGTTAGAAACAATACCACATGTTGGAGCATTTTTACCAAGCAACATACTTAGCTGCTGAAGTGATAGCGTCACTTGATCCTCTGACCCGCTAGATCCATTCTCTGACCCGCCTACACCATATTTGTTTGAGTTAGAAACATTTGGCTGAGACAGACCCGTTAAGCCGCTGGATATCAGACCCGCTTGGAACCCAGATCCACTTTCAGCATTCGGACCCATTAAGTGAGTTTGCGGACCCGGACCCATTAGAGTTCTTTGGTTCGGATTTAAATTCGGACCCGAACCATAGAACCCCTTAGCCTCTCCCTCTTTCTCCCATTTCCGCCTCTCTTCTTCTCTGTCGCCGCCCCTAAATTCGCCCTTCTCCGCCGTTTTAAACTTTCTCGGCTTGAGATGTGGGTAGAGGAACCAACACCGGTCTTGATTGTGGCCCTCTTTCTTACAATGCGTGCATCTCTCGGTTGATTTTGGCCGGTTTTGAGTTCTAGGGTTTTGGGAGAAGTTCGGGTTTTTCACGGCGAAGCCATGGGTTTCGTGCCCCTCGCCAGTGCTGGCTTGTGGACCACCCATGGCCAGTCTGCGACTTTCTTCCTGTTGGATCATTTGGGTGATTGAGGCATAAGAGGGGACAATGGTTGTGAGCAAGAGTTGTGATCTTACGGCTTCGTAACTGGGGTTTAACCCCGAAAGGTAATCAAAAATATCATCTTCTTCGATTCTTTTTTGAATTACCGATGGATCTGTTGTTGGAGGTCGGTAACACCGAAGTTCATCTTTTTTCTTTTTTAGGGCACCGATGTATTCAGTGTTGCTCATTGTTCCTTGCTGTATTTTTTGAATCTCTTGTTTCAAATGGTAGACATGCGAGAAATTGTTTTGTTGACCGAAATGCGCTTGAACTGCATCCCACAGTTCCTTGGCTGTTTCGGTTGTAATGAACAAATCTGCGATTGCGGGTTCCATTGATCCCAAGAGCCAAGTCATGACTCGATCATTCTTGGATTGCCACTGTCTCATTGCTTTTAATTCTGGTTCGGTTGCCTCTGCTGGTTTTGCTGGTTCAGGTTTTTTAATTTCCCCTGTGATGAATTCTAGTAACTCTCTGCCGCTGAGAGCTCGTTTCGCTGATCGTGACCATGACAGATAATTTCTGTCATTGAGCAGAACATTGGTGATTTTAGAAGAGTTAGTAGCTTCCATTGGTAGCTGCCCTTCTAATGACATCTTGTCGATGCTTGTTGTTGTTTGTGTTTTTCTGGTATTTTGCTGGTACCGACTAGCTTTGCTAGTTTGGATGGCACTTGTGCGGAAGTTTTGAATCTAGTGCTCTGATACCATGATAATTTTAACAGAGAGATAATTCTGAGGGGATTTCAACATATGAATCTTATTGCTTACTTTTTCTTATTACAAAGTTCCTATTTATAATTACAAAGGCACAATATAGCCGTTTGTACTATTTTTCTATTTATGGTAATGACGGTACACGTTACCGTTTTATTTATTTCTATTTTTGTTCTTTAATCTAAACCCTTGGATCTTGGATTAATGATCAATGATGATACTTCTGAGATCAATCTTCAACACGAATGTTGGCTAAAACTTGATAGGTGCCTGGCTTTGCTTTGGCAGTAGCTGTTTATATTCCATGATATTCCTATCTAGTTTATGATAACATATTTGCTCCTATATAATATAGTGAAGCTGGGCTTCTAAACATATATATATAATCTTCCCGATCACATTATCACATAGCTGGGTAATATCTTTCATTCATTATTTAATTCTAATATTTCTCATATTACGAGATTATTAACTGTCAACAATTAAATTAAAGATTGATGCATGCGTTAGTAATTTTGTTATGCTATTATATTGTAAAGTGATAAATCATCAGTTAATCTCATCACTAATATTTAATTTGGGATCTGATCATGTTATAGTCTGAAAAAATTTAACTAATTAAGTAACTAACAAATTATAAATTAAATTACAACTAATTAAAGATTTATAAAACTTAATTAAAGACTTGTTAATTCATGCATGATTCTCAATTCATAATCGAAAAATTAAATTAAACTAGGGTAAATCAATTACCTTTCATAACGTTGAAGCGACAATTAATAATTCAAAAGAAGAATTGCTTTGCTTTCCCCAAGACAATTAATAATTAAACTATAACGTTAGTTAAAAAAGAAGAAAAATCGTGGTCGGCAGGATTCGAACCTGCGCGGGCAAAGCCCACATGATTTCTAGTCATGCCCGATAACCACTCCGGCACGACCACTGTTTTTGTTTTGTTACTTCAAAATCTATAGATAGAATATTAAGTGTCAGTTTTAAGATAGATTCATAGCAAACCATAATGAACGATTCAGATCTTATTCGACACGATCAAGTATTGCACTGAATTTGTACGACCCAAGAGACTAAGAGGAGCTCTTTTACAAGTAGTGATCGATATTTGTATTTCAAAAGAGTGGCACATTTTTCTTGTTTTGTAATCTTCAAAAGAGTATCTGCATGATGCTGAGAGTTGAAGCACAATTTTTTGAGCAAAATAGTTCATTAAACTAAGCGCCATTTTGTATTGGAATGAAAATATTTTTGTAATGACTCATTACAATAAATGGAATAATATTTGACCTCTATCGAGCTTGTACAATGTAATCAAGTTTAATTTTATTTTGTATCTTATTTTTGCGCAAATTTTCAAGAGAATGAAAACAAATTTTTGTTGGTCCAAATACATTATTCTTGTACTATAAGTCTATAATTTTGTTGGTATATATTTACGCAGTAAGAAAAAGAAATGTGAAATTTTCGTATTAATTGCAGGGGCAAAATGGGATATACATATTACATACACGCACCAATTGTATTCTTAATTACAATCAATGAAAACTAGCATCTTGAATCTTTTTTTACTAATTAAACAATTATCCAATTAATATTAATTTTCTTTTTCATGCATAAAGGCGTGCTCAAAAATTGGGATGAATCAATCATTCACAACTAATAAGTGACCAGAAGAAATACTACCTGCAAAAAAAAAAAAAACCTTTAATTCCACCTTAAATTTTGTATACCAAATTCATTAATTTACATCAAATGAAAGGAAAACAATCATAGAAATTTAGGCTCTTTACCTTTTCAAAGGGAGGTTGTGATGTTTTCTGTTTCTTGATAGCAAATTTCAGGCTCTTTACTTTGCAACAGCTTTGTGAACTGAAAAGAAAAAAAAAAAAAATCAAAGAAAGTACTCATTTGAAAGAAAATAAATAAATAAATAAACAAAATAAAACACACAAAAAGATTTCTTTTTGACCTGGGATGCTTTCAGATCAAGTTCTTCCCACTCAGAAGAAGGATTGGTACCTTCAACAATACCAGCACCGGCATAAACTCGTGTGCTGTTGCCCTGTATTAATTGTGCATATACAGTACAATGAAATTTGGTGATGAAGATGGCTACTGTAAGAAAAGTGAAAAGAGAAGGGAGATATATGATATCTTACTTTGCCGATTAAAGCTGATCTGATACCGACAGCAAATTCACTTTCTGCTCCCCCAAACCACCCGACAGGTCCCGCATACATTCCTCTATCAAACATTTCTACAAAATTTAAGCAGATCCAAGTCTTTTGATTTCTTTCTTATTCATGTTTGTATATTATATTTCTTGTAAGTACTTCATTCCTGTTAAATTAGCATATAATTTAATTGTTCACAAAAAGATATATTATGTATAAAATCGTCATATGTACCGTTTTCTTCTATGAATCTTCTTGCCTCTTCGGTAGGCAATCCACCAACAGCTGGGCTAGGATGAAGAGTTTTTAAAACCTCAAACTGTTTAACAGTTAATTAAAATGAAGGTGAAAACAGTACTAAACCAAGCCTAATTCTTTTTTTATTTATTTATGTAGAGTGACTATCAAGCTAACATATTATGTATACATATGTATATACATATCAGCTAACATATTATATTTTGAAATCTCCAAGCTCAATGGTACATTTTACCTCGTGATCCTCTGTAGGTAGCTTGCCAGAAAGCTGAGCGCACAAGTGCTGTACTCGAGGAAGTTTTCTCAATGCCTTTTTAGGCTCTACAACTACTTCATTACATATAGCCTGCACAAGATGCATGCTTCTTCTTTTTACCAAATAAGGAATATATATATATATATATATATAATTTCACACATATATGGACTTAAATTAGCAAATAGATATAACATATCATATAAAAACATTTCTCAACTTCAAAATAATATATCCTCTTTTCTTCCTCGTGTAATTAATTAGCTAGGATACAGAAAATAAACTTGAGCTTGTATAAGCATGGATTTGCAGGGGTAGGCTTGGAATTTTTCCTTTGCAGGGACATGTATGTAAGTCAGAAAGTAAATCAGCATACCTCCAGCTTTCTTTGTATGTTCTCTCTCACTATTGTGAACTCAATATTATCTTTTGGACTGCAAATGCGAAAACATTTACCAATCAATAACTTCATTTTCAGTGGTACGTGTGTAAAAGGCAAATTAAAACTAGAGAGAGAGAGAGAAAGCAAACCTGAAGAGCAAATCTTGACCGATATGAAGGTCTTCACAATTTGTGAAACCTCGAGGCCGCGTGCCTGCCAAAGCCTCACTTGCAATGTTTAAGTTCTTGCGGTGAAATAGTTGCTCTGGCTATTCAGAAACCGGACCTTTATTTAGTACATCACAGTACAGTACTTTCCTTTTTCAAATTACTTAAATTTTTTTTAATGTTCTCAAGATTGTTGAAATAGAGGAGGAGCATACGCTATTCCCGACAAAAGCAGGTGCATTAGGTGGCTGGATGCAGAACTGATATGCATTTTGACCCTCCACCTGTATCATTAATTGGAGATGGCATTATTTACCAGTATCATTAATTGCAATGGACAAAAAATATTTAGTAAATTAAATCAAGTACCCTCAAACAAGCGAGTAATTCAATCGGATCAATGCATATGTCAGTGAGGTATCTGCTGCATCTTGCTAACACTACCTGGATAATGGAAAATTAATTAATTAATTAAATTCCATTAATATTTTCTTAATCGAAGAATTAAATAACAACTCAATACAATCACAGGAAAAGATATATCATATAACTGTTCACCTTAACTAGATCAGAATCGCCGCCTCTAATCATTTGAAGGGCTTTCTTAACAGAGTTATCCCAACAAGGTTTCATCGGAACATGATTCAGACTCGCAATATTTGTTCCAAGGCTTGACTCCTTGTTAATTTTTGTCAAGTATGGACATATCTGCTTTAATTTTAAGAGAGATGAGCAATTAACGAATAAATTAAATTATCCTTCAAATTTAAAATTCAAAATTGTGTAATTAGGAAGCATGGAGAAACCTGATGAAGTGTTGCTTGGAGTTGACGAATGGCTGTGTGCCAAGTGTACTGAAGAGAGTCATCCCACGCAATAGTCATCGCAAGAATTGAACCATCCTCCAGCTCATCAAACTCCACCTGTGCTTTAATCACATATACCAATTTAGTACTTTGTTAATTCAATTGTGATTCCAATTTTAAGATAATTTGATTGATTGATGGATTGATTATACGTACCTGAGGGACGATAAAGTAGAAAGAACCATAATCCTCCCATTCAGGGGAAACATTACTGCTTGCATCAAACCGAATGGCACCATATGCGCGGATTAGTGGGCTCTCTCTCGACAGAAACCTTCACACAAATTAATTAAAATCCAACAGTATACTTTTGTCAATGTAACCGGCATGAAATTAGAAATAAATAGGCACCTACCTCTTGATTGAGGTCCAGTGGTGAATGGAAAACGGGTCAGAGCCCCGGAAAAATACAGCAGACCCAACTCCGGCAACGCTAACAGGATTAGGATTGCAGCTGGTACTGGTACTGGTACTGGTACTGATGGGGAAATCAATGGTGCCGGTACCGGTGCCGGAGCGGGCTGAGAAGAAGCAGCGTGGGAACAATGACTCGTGCTTCTGTGCATGCAGCCACTCGATCGCATCCCCCCTTTCCCTTATCGGCACCTGCTCTTTCTCATTTCATATTTCCAATATACATATATGTCAAACTAGCTCATCAGAAATCTCATGAGTAGATAATTAAGAAAGCAGCCAGGACAGGACAGGACAGCACAGCACAGCGTTAATAAATTATGAATGATTTAATTTCAATTCAAATTTAGCCGTCTAATTAAACAAGACACAGGAGAGTAACCTGGAGGCGAATAATGCCAGAGGCGAAAAGCGGGGGTTGGGCCCGCAGAGCAGAGAGTGCCAAGATGAGTTGTGCTGGCGCCGAGTGCAGAGTGGGCACGGAGGGGAGAGTGTGCGTCTCCGAAATGCTGATGGGGAATTGAACCTCATCACCGCAACAGTCACATCCATTCATTGAGATCGAGACGGAGCACGCGAGTTGGAGCTGCCTAGCATTACTATGCCTGTATCTGTATCTGTATTCATTCATCCTTTGCTGCCACTGCCAGGCAACACCGGCCGACACTCGCCACTTTGGGTTTATGGCTACTGCTGCCATTGAGAGAGAGCAGAGGAGATCTGGTTGGTCTAATTATTGTTAAAAAGATAGTACAGTAGAAGGATGAAAGTGGAAAAGAGATAAGAGGCATCGCTGCGTAGTAAGTAATTCATGTTGCAAGAGATAAGGGCAAAACTGTCAAAAACGCATTCAAATTTGAGTGGTGTAGTGAACACTTGGGAATTCATATCACCTGAGGTAACAGAAACTTTCATTTTTGATCCGACCCGTCCGATCTGCTTCTGCACAAATATTAAAGGGATGGTTGCATTCCATCAGGTCCGGATCTAACGAACTCAACATTTAGAATTTTAGACACTTGTGTTGTGTAGACAAGTGCCAAAGTTTTCTTGTAAACTGTCATTGTTCCATTAATTATTAATTTAATTAGTTAATCCTCCATTTGCCATATCCAAATATATATTCAGACTTGGATTTTATTTTAGATTTTTAGAAATAAATCATTTGTACATATTCAGAATTTTAGATTTTTAGAAATATATAAAATATTTTGTCAGAAAGGAGAAGATATGATTTTTCTTAAAGAATTGAGGCAATGTTTTGATTTCTTTAAGCATTCATACAGGTGCTCAATTGTCACCACATAAAATCCGGAATTTAAAGAAATCGAAACTTTGATTTGGTTTCTGTAACCATTTATAATAAATTAACATGTAGTCAGAAATATTGATTTTCTTTAGCGACGATTGAAAACTTGTGTGAATACTTGTAAAACGTCTGCAACGAAAAAAAATTCATCTATGTCATTTCCAAAATTTATCTGATATATTTCTAAAATAAAATAAAAATTAGTCCATTTTTATTTCTTTCATGTAGAGTTTGTAGAGTGAATATTCTGTCAAGTAACTACAGACCGATCGATCGAGTACAATACTCGTATCGTATCATATTAAAACCGATGACTCCGACCTACCTATAGTCCTATTCCTATACATTGATTATTAAAAGAATCTAATTTGTTTTAAGAAAAAAAAATAAACTGATTTGGCTTGAGAGAATTTTTTATTTATATAAATTAGTATTAAATAATAAAGAGAAACAGGAAGATTATGTGTTTGCCGATGATATAGATGGAAATCAGATTCAAAGTGTTTTATTTTGTTTCAGAAAAAATTCCAACACTCATTCTATTTTAGAAAAAAAAAAAATAGCTACTCTTACTATTTCAAAAAAATCTCGACTACCATTTTAGAAAAATACAATACACTTTCTATTTTCAAAAACTCAGCCACTCTTTTAGGAAAAAAAATCTCGACTACCATTTTAGAAAAATACAATACACTTTCTATTTTCAAAAACTCAGCCACTCTTTTAGGAAAAAAAAAAAACACTTTTGAGTTAAAAAGAAAGTTTGATTCCAAATGTTGAGGTTATGTAAGATCTTTAACTCGGTTCTAGTGATGCTACGAAAGACCTGCCTAAATAAAACGTTTTTAGTAAAAGTTAAAAGTTAAGTCAGCCAATTATTTTATATTTATAAAAAAATCGAATTTCGAATATACTACATATACTTATTTGCACAAAAATTAGCTCTCATATTTTGATTTATAAATTTGAGGCAAATATTGTGTTAGCCTTTGGATCATTAAACGCCAACTCAAGAATATATAGATTTAATCATAAAGCCATCGGAACAACATAAAGCGTTCTGAGTAATACATAAATAATTTAGTTCTCTTTTAGTTAGGTGGTAGTTTTATAAAGTCAAAATTGATTGATGCATTTGAATTTGGGACTCAACATTATTACAAAAGCAGAGGCAGAGCTAGACTTTTGAATTATGAGAGTCAGACACACAATGAGAGTCATCATATAAAATTTTCATGTTAAGAATAAATGTCAATTTACATTATCTACGACATTTTACTATAAATTACATAGAAAATTATACATAATACAGAAAATTTCAAAAAAAAAAAAAATGGAGTCAATTGACCCCATTCATATATACTACATCCACCTCTATACAAAAGCATGTGACTCTAATTTTCGAATTTTTTATTTATATCCAAAAATAAAATAAAATTACCAAAAATACCCAAGGGTACGATGAAATTCGAAAAATACCCATTCCGGAAAATTTTTTCCGAACTAAGCCTCTAAACTCGGAAATTTTTTTTCCGAACTAAGCCTCTAAACCCGAAATTTTTTTTCCGAACTAAGCCTCCAAATCCGGCAAAATTTTTTCCGAACTAAGGGCCTATATATACCCCATTTCGCTGTCTTCGGTCTCCTCCCTCCCAGCGCAGCAGCCCAGGTCAGTTTTTTTTATTTATTTATTATAATATTTAATTATTTAATTATTTAATTTTAAATAGTTTAGAATTTGTAGAATGGTCCAGAATAATTTAGAATTTATAGAATGGTCCAGAATAGTTTAGAAAATACCAGAATAGTCCAGAATAATTTAGAAAATATCAGAATGGTCCAGAATAATTTAGAAAATACCAGAATGGTCCAGAGTAATTTAAAAAATACCAAAATGGTCCAGAGTAATTTAAAAAATACCAAAATGGTCCAGTATTATTTAGAAAATAGCAGAATGGTCCAGAATAATTTAGAAAATACCAGAATGGTCCAGAATAATCTAAAATGATTTAGAATTTTTTCAGGAACCTCTTTTTTTCTCGGATCCCTTTCGGAGCTCTGACTGTCTGATCACTCGGCTCTTCGATTGAGGTTTTTTTAACTTTATTAATTTTAATTTTAATTTATAATATAATTAATTAGTTTATTTTAAATAATTTAGAATATTGTCCGAATAATTTAGAATTTGTCAGAACATTCCAAAATGGCCCTGAATAATTTAGAAAATACCAGAATGGTCCAGAATAATTTAGAAAATACCAGAATGGTCCAGAGTAATTTAAAAAATACCAAAATGGTCCAGTATTATTTAGAAAATAGCAGAATGGTCCAGAATAATTTAGAAAATACCAGAATAGACTTATTTCGGAAAAAAAATTTCCAGACTTAGAATCCGGATAAAATTTTTTCGGAGTTTGAGTTGAATTTCCGGAAAAAAAATTTCCGGAGTTAGAGGCTTAGTTCGGAAAAAAAATTTCCGGTTTGGGTATATTTCAAATTTCTGCACCGACTTGGTCATTTTTTGTAATTTATTTTATTTTTTGGATATAAATAAAAAATTCGGCTCTAATTTTTCTTCTAATAAAAATAAGTTTCTTGATTTTAAATTTTTAATAAAATCTCTATTTTATTTTGGTTTAAATCCGGTGCTTTTATGATTGATGATATATCATTCTAGAATGTAAGAATTATTCTTCTGTGAATCGGAGACGAATTCAATTATTTCATTTTTAATTTATCATACTATACTAAAGTGTTGTAATCGGTTTATTTTATTTTGACGAGCACTATATTTGTACTTGATTCTTGAGTTATCAGGGACAATTGAGCATTTGAGCATTAACGAAACAAATATTTATTATAGCGAGGACTGAATTTAATAAAAAAAAATTACGAAGATATATTTTAGAGTGAAATATATTTATTAATTTAATTTGCTGAAGTGCATGTGAATAAAAATATAACATTTTGTAAGTTCAACAATTTTACCATTGGAACTAAAGATCCGATTATTGCAAATAGCCAGCTTCTCGAGAAACTCTAAATAAGGATCAAAATCTTTTTTTGGTGAACACAACTCAACCCATAACCTTACTTGATTAAATAAATACATCATGAACATACAGCTATTTATAAAGTTTCATTAAAAATATAATATACATATAAAATTTATAAGTAACTTCTTTTAAGTATAGAGGGATTTAGCCAAAACTTAATAAAAAGGGTTGCAACTGAGCAAAAACAAATTAGAATTACAAATGATAAAAAATATTGAAAAGGTTTTGTTTTTATATGGCAAAAAAAATTTAAGTTTCAATTAATTTGATAAACTAATCAAATAATAAATTATATAATAAATTTAGTTTTCTCGAATATCATATACCAAAAACCAAAAAGAACAAAATATAATAATTTTTTCCTAAATATGCTCAATTGATAATTTAAATATGTCTATTCATTAAAAAGAACTCATATATATATATATATATATATATATATATATATAGGCTGTGGCTAATTTGTTGCCGGCAGCAGTTCGGCCGAGGTGCTGCCGGGGCTATATTTAGCCGTGTGATGTCAAAACAACAAATTCAAACCGTTAGATGTTTAATCTATACTATAATCTACTTGGAGACCAAATTTTACATTTTTTGGAATTTTTTTACTATATATTAAGATGGTTTGAAAACCGCTGTTTTTAACGTTGCAGAAATTTACTAAAAACAGCGGTTTTCAAACCAGCTTAATATATAGTAAAAAAATTCCAAAAAATGTAAAATTTGGTCTCCAAGTAGATTATAGTATAGATTAAACATCTAACGGTTTGAATTTGTTGTTTGGACATCACACGGCTAAATATAGCCCCGGCAGCACTCGGCCGAACTGCTGCCGGCAGCAAATTAGACAGACCCTATATATATATATATATATATATAGATATAGATATATATATAGAGAGAGAGAGAGAGAGAGAGAGTGGCTAAGCTCAAAACGTTTGCACCAAGCCCTTGGTGCAAACGATTCGGTTCTCCTATTTGCAAAGTCCAAATGGTCGATCCAAACCGTTAGATATTTAATCCATATTAAAATGTGCTTGGAGACCAAATTTTATATTTTTTGGAATTTTTTTACTATTTATTAAGCCACTTTGAAAGTTTGCTGATCCGGGTGAACAGCAAAAACAGTTCAATCAATTTGGTTTTATGATCAGAAATCCGCAGGAGGTTTTATGATCAGAAATCGTATTTAAATATGCTCAGTTGATAATTTAAAAAACCTCTTTCCCTTTAGCATGTTGCATGAACAAATAATTTGATATACTACACTACTCACACATATGATGTTTAGAAAATGCATCCCGCTGAAAAAAAAAAATATACTCAGATGCAATTAACTAAGACAAGCGTTATACAAAAAATAACTTATGTTACAACAAAATAAAAAAATATATATTGGCCAAAATATTTCACCAATACTTTTGTTTAAATGAGTAGGAAACAACAATAAAATAAAATTTTGATCTAACTATTTTAATTTTATTTTAACCGAACCGACTCAATAACCCCTAAACAACCGGATAATATTCAGACTTGGATTTTATAGATCCTAAACAAAGAAGTAAACAATAAGGTCAAAATTTAATTAAAGAATTATTACAGAAAATATAAATAAATTAGAATAAGAAATGTATAGAAAAAACAAACCATCAAAACTTGAGATGTGTGATAACTGAAAGATGAAAAATTAATTGTAGGTATTAGCAATAAGAGATGAAAAATTATCATAATAAATTGAATAGACACAAAATTATTGATATATTATTTGAAGCAAAAGTTTAAAACATAAATTAAAAATATATTTGACTAATTTAGTTATATTAAGAGAGAATTTCTAGGGTGCCCATGTAAACTTGTATAATAATCAATTTTCTCATGAAAACACTATAATATTCAATATTTCCATTAAAATTTAATATTTTATGCAATGTCTTCCGTTATTTATTTAGTTATTTTAAAAACTAAATTGACAACTATACCCTTCATTTTAAACTCTTCTCTCTCCTTTGTAATATTTGCAGTAATTATTCCTTTATTTAGTCCTCTGATACTGGTCCTTTTCTTTTACTTGAAATCCTGACGCAATTGATGCCCTTGAGTCGCTGATATATTTCAACATATTGATTCCTTTATTCATCAAACACTAATTTCACAAAAAAGGAGTTAAAATTGAAAATAAAAAAAAAAAATATTGGGGTAGTCTGTCAGACAACCACTGAGCCACCCCAGCAGACCGGAGTAAGCTGGGAACGATCCTCTACAGCCACGGATCTCTCCCTGAAGAGAAATCAGAGCCATTAATCACGCTCTGGTCCAGTAGTCATTGCTCATCAACCAAACTTTGGTGCCTGTCTCCTTTGCTCTCAAGGAAGCAGTAGTACGATCCTATAGAACAGATCCTGTTCAAGTAAGGTCGTGGAACAGCTGCTCCTCTCTCACTATATAACCGTTCACCAAGAAACTTTATTTACTCTCGTGGGATAAATGAAGCTACAAAACCGGAACTATGTAAGAAAGCGGCTAGAGATTATTTGGGACCTGTAGGGTTTTGCTCTTCATTAAAGCCCATTAGGCCCGTGTTCTTTGTGCGGCCCTCAAATTTTTAGCTTTTATTTAGTATATCTATGCCTAAAATTCATCGTAGCCATCTTGTGGATTATGAAGATCACATTCCAAATAATGCAAAAATTCGTTACATATCAAGAAATCATCAATTGCAAACGGACCTTTTAGAGTTAATGAAAACGATGATTAATTTGTTATTTTTTCTATTTTTTGTTTTAGAATGTAATTTTTTATTATCAAACTTCAAAATATTCGCAATAATTATCTGTTTTGTGTTCGAGAATTATTTGGATTTGCGATATTCTATATTTTCAATTATTTAATTAACTACCTTTTCTTTTAATAAAGATGTAAAACAACTTTTGTTTTTGTTAGCAAACATTAGCAAATTATTCTATATTTTCAATAATTTAATCTACTTCACCATAATGTGCTTACATGTCAAATTTATACATTTTTTACTGTTAATTTGATATAAAGTCAGGCAGTAAAAAATATTAATAATTTTAATACTTCTATTTTTCATCATTTTATTATGACCTAACTTTATACTAAATTAATTTGAAAATTTATAAATTTGACATGTAAGCATATCACTCGTGAAGTAGATCGGTTTCAATGGTTTGGATTCGTCACGTGAAGTCGATTGGTTTAAATAGTTTGAATTCATCATTTAAAGTCATTCCTATATGTTTGGAGTTAAGCTCACCAAAAAATTAGTGAGCTTAAGAATACCCCTTGAAACCGATCTACTTCACGAGTGATGTACTTACAAGTTAAATTTCAAAATTTCAAATTAATATAGTATAAAATCAAGCAGTAAAAAAAGATGATTCAAACTAGTGGTCTAATTAAAAAATTCATGAAACTCTTTTAATATTCGTGCAAAATCTAATCAGTTTATATTCTCAAAACCATGTAAACTTGCACAATTAAATCAAATTCAATTGGAGAATCCTTCTTAAATCCATCTTCCAATATTTTGTGAAAAAAGAGAGAATATAATTATCATATAAACAAGAAAAAAGTTTTTCTCTTTTTGATTAAAATTCAATTAAAAGTTATAATTAAACCTATTTTATTTCATCACAGAGTTAAATAAACAACTATCATCACAAATAAAGAACCTATTAGCATAATCAAATATAATACACCACTAACTGAAAAACAAATATACAAATATATTCATATTTGTTAACAAATTCAAAATTTCACTAAATAAATTAGGCAACACAAAACATATGAAAAAAAAATATATATAATCATCAGAGAACAAACGATACCAACATTACAATTGTATTTTTGACTAAACAGATTTATATAAAAAATTGACACAAAAGCTATAAATCATAGTTTTGAAAAAAAAAATCAATATAGCCACAATGGTAGTTCGATCTTAGAAAGAAAATAAGTAAAGAACAAGATCAAAATATGTAATGTGATAGTTGATAGATAAAAATTTTACGTATTAGTTAAAGTCAGCTTTTATTTATTTTGTATCTAATTTTTTAGTTTCTGATTAAAAGAGAAGATGTTTATCAAATAATTAATTCTATAACAGAATAATAAATTTAATTTTCTCCAACACCATAAACTAAAATAAACAAAATATAAGATTTTTCTATTATTAATGTCTATTCATTAAACATAACTTAGAGATTGTATTTAAGTAATTAGCTTGATCTCTTTCCCTTTAGCATGTTGTATGAACAAATGATTGGATACTACACTGCTCACAAACATGATGTTTAGAAAATGCATCCCGCATGAAGAAACAATAGACATATGCAATCGATTAAGGCATACATTGTTGAAAACAATAAATTATGTTACAATACAAACTTAAAAAGTAGCTGGGAGTAGTTATAATAATAGAGGTATTAAATAGTTGGGTGACTTGATCTCTAACTTTTACTAAAAAAATAAAAAAGAAGTTATTGGCGAAATTTTTTATTACAACTTAATTAAGAACTAGCCTTTCGTCTATTGGTAAAGGCACACAGTCTCTATATGAGAGATCATGAGTTCAAAATCTGAATAGGAAAAATATTTTATTATAATAACATGGGTAGTAAATCCAACTATTTTAGTTCATCTTTGAATTGCACCTCCATTTTCAGAATTTTCTATTTTTAGAAATATATTAAATAATTTGTCGGAAAGGAAAAATATATGAAATTTACTTTTTGAAATGTATGAAATTTTCTTTTAAATAACTGAATTAATATTTGGGTCCCTTTAAGCATCTATATATATATATATAGGTGCCCAATCATCGCCACATAAAATTTAGAATTTAAGGGAACTGGAACTTTTATTCGGTTCATTTAAGTATTTCTAAAGAATATTGATTCGGTTCTTTTAAGTATTTCTAAGAGACATTCACTGTAAAGTCATTAGTTTTCTGTGTCGATGATTGGACACCTGCATCAAAAACAATTTCTATCTATGTTATTTTCAATAATTTATTTAATATATTTCTAAAAAAAACAAAGCAGTTTATTTTCGTTTGTAACGGAATTGTGTGGGATCAGAAACTCACTAATAAACTTACGGGAATCTATGGTCATGAGTATGCACCGATATGGTGATAGGAATATACTAAAATGAGTGTTCAGTTGTACCGTGAGATTAGTTATGGAAAACTTTCTTTTCCTTTCTTATATGTTTGATATTATACCATTATTCTTATTTAATGAAAGTACTATAGGTAATTAAATAATATGTATTAAAAAATTATAATATAAATTTTTTATTAATCATTAGTTTATTAAATACGAATATTATTTTTTATAATTAAATAATTAATTGTAGTTAATGTGTTGTTGGTGTATTTTACTTATTTCATTAAATTGGCTTCTAGACATTGTATTCATTGCTAATTAGTTGAATCAAAGTTGGGTTGTTGGAATAATTGAATATGGATGGAAAATATAAGATAATATATCAGCTCATATTTTTTTGTTAAACTTATATCTTTTCAAGTTTATCATGCAAAAATTTGGAAATCTCTCCGCCAAATTTCTCTTCAAATATCTCACCCCACCCGTATCTTTTTCTCATTTTTTCCTAGCTAGCCGCCTCTAATCAGATTAATCTATTTGATTACCTTCTATTCTCTCTCTTAAGAAGTTTCGATATCGCTTCTGCTATTCAATGTCGCGAAAAAGATGAGAAATGATTAAGATAATCGATCGGAAACAATGCTTGAGAAGCTTCGATATCGCTGATGCTCTTCAATGTCGCGAAGAAGATCTTTGATCACGACAGAGAGATGGTGATTGGCTGATTGCGCTTGCAGCTTTCTGTTTTATGCTAGATAATCGATCATCCTTGTTTAAATTTGTGCATGAAAGAAAGTGACTAACAAGCTAACTTATAAACAAATGAAATTTTATGTTAGTGAAGTTGTTGTTGTTTGAGTTGCAGTACGCATTCTTGTCTGTGTTGTTTGGTCTAATTTTGTATTTGAGTTGCTTGCGGTAAACCTATTTCAATGCATGGAACGTGTTCGATGAAATTTTCCAAATGAAATTTTTGTTAGTACGTATCAGGGTCTGGAATACTTGAATAGATGCTAATGTTATGAGGGCTGGATTAGTTATGCAAGGATTAAAATGTCTGTGGTATTGAATCTTAATGGACCTAATTAATGTTTTCTTTGTGAGTGTAAGAATAGTAGTTTGTGGCTCTTCTTTCACGCTGAAGAACGCACTCAAGCGACAAATGGCGACTAAGGAAGGCTCGACACGATTGGAGGCACCCACCCCGGCAGCTAGGAGAGCAACGGTAAGGGTTTCTCCTCCACTCAACGGAGATTGGCAGGTGGCTCAAGGAAGACGCAGGGGCCCAGCTCAAGGACAGACTCTTCCCACTCAACGGGACTCTCCCCACCTTCGCTCCTACAAGCCGTACAGCACCAAGAGATCTTATGCCCAGGCTGTAGCAGGGGGCTCAGCCAACTCCATCTCCTCTAACTCATCTGGCGACTCCGGCAGCTCAGTAAGGTCTTCTTCCCCAGGATCCAGACCGCCAACCCCCCCAACTCCCCAGGGCACCCACTACTACTACTCTCCACACAGCCCGACATGTCTTCGCTTCCCTCCTAATGCTACCTTCCCTGAATGGCGAGGACGGTGCTTCAATTGTTGTCGCACAGGTCACTCTGCCATTAGATGTCGTAACCCCAAGAAATGTGGGAAATGCTGGGAGAATGGGCACATTGCCAGCAGGTGCTCTGCCTCGGTTCTTAACCCGGCCGCTCGTCCGTTTACTCCTGCGACCCAACGGGTTATGAAAGGGGAGCCCGGCTTCGACGACCTTCTCCAAGGTGCCCCACTACACTCCCCGGCTATGCCTGAAGATCGTCCTCACAAAATCACTGTGTTTGTGGAGCGGGATGCGGAGTTTTTCAGCGAAGTGGACAACTTAAGCAGGGCGGTGGTGGTTAGAGCTACGGGTCAGCAGAGCGGTCTGACGACACACGAGCTGGTGCAACTGGCAGTTGCTACTGGGCTAGTTCGCGAAGAAGAACTCAAGGTGGCCAAGCTGGGTACCGATAAGCTCCTTCTACACCTGCCTAGAGGCCTAGCGGTGGACACATTCATCAACAGGCTGCCGGCTTCCTTGTGGGACAAAGGGCTAGACTTCCAACAATGGTCGCAACATGATGGCTCTCGAATCAATATACCGCGATTTAAGTTGCTGGCGGACCTGGTCGATATTCCATTGCACCTCATGCGTGAAAAGGATATCATTAAGGCGGTCTCCAAATTCGGAGTGTTCTTAGGCACAGTCCCACCTCAACATGGGACTGACCTTTCTGCTTGGAGGGTGGCGATGGCCATTGATGACCTTAGTAGGGTTCCAGATGCAGTTACCATGGTTGCCGGGGGTTTCGAACATGATGTTAGGGTAATACCCGTCTGCTGGACGCAGGGAGCGATTTATGATACCGTCGACTTCCCCCCAGTTCCCAAAAGGTATTCAAAACCGATCACGCCACCACCTCCGGCACCCTCTATGCAAGAAGACCGTTTACAGACCAACAGAGATGGCCCCACGGAGGACCTCGTGGCTTGCTCCCGACGGGTCTTACGGGAAATGTGTGCAGGCTTAGATCCGGCTATCATACCAGAAGATGTCCGTATGGCTATCAGCGCCGGCTCCGGCAGTGTGGAGCTCCCTTTTTCCTCCCTCCGCCTGCTTGTGGATCCGCCGGAGGAGTCATGGTCTGGACAGGTCAGTTCCGATACATACAGTGGTGGGGCGGGTCATATGCCCACTGAGCAGGGTATTGCCACACCACCGGCCACAGGGTCTCACCACGTAGATCCCACAGCCGGGGCAGCCACGTCCCATAGTACGCGGGCACGACTACCACAGGCGTGCAAGGAGACAAAATCAAATACGGAAGGGCCAGGGGGAGCGTCAGTACAAGGTACTGTGCCCCAGGTTCCAGAAGGGGAAAGTCTCAGTCTGTCCTCTGCCGCAACTTTTCCCAGTGATATGCTTCCATTTGCTGGGGCGGGTCTTCACAACGAATCATCTAATGAGGCCATAGGGAGAGCTACTATCCCTTGTCCGCAGTCAATCCAGGGAAAAAATAGAAGAGTGGTCAAAGCAAGCGGGAAACTGTCGGGTCTGCAGCCTTTATGCACCTCCCGCCACAACCGATTCACGGGCCTAGTAGGCAAAAGCAAACCACGTGACACCCCCAAAATAGGTGCCCTGGCGAAGATAGGTCAGGCATCCAATATCACGGACCGGGCTAGCGCTTCCTTAGCAGACACGTTACAGGATGCTCTTGGGCCTGCCGGTCTCGGGCTAAGAGTTAAAGGGGACAAAGGGGATAAAGGTAAGGGTCTACAAACAGACGAAACTAACAAAGGCCCATTGGAAGACGCTATCCGAGCCCAACAAGAGTCAGGTCCCCCCAAGAGAAAACAATGTGATGAGTTTCAACCTGGATCTCTAAGTATTCTGAAGCGCTCAGCCCATTCTCCGGGTCGTCTCAACCTCCAGGATCAGACCAATATTATTCTAAACCCGGGGGGTTTTTTCCAGGTGCAAGTCCATCAGGATCTCATCTCCGGAATAGGCACTGGCTGTGGATTGGACAAACAGGATGTGGTCCAAGCTCTAAAGGAGGACAACTCGCAAAGACAGGCTGATTACTCAACTAAGCCTACTGACACCGATATGGTGGCACTGGGTAGATTTGACCCGGATACAGAAGATGAACTCGACATGGATGTCGAATAAAACTCCGATCCTATACCGTCTAAAGCTGGTGTCAAGTTGTGGATGTCTATTATTTTTTAATGAATTTTAAAAAAATCAAATTGTTATGTTGGAATGTTAGGGGTCTAGGAAGTGATGATAAATGTAATGTAGTCAGAGAGGAGATCAGATCATCGAGATGTGATGTTTGCATGTTGCAGGAGACCAAACTGAATGAAAATGGGTTTAATTATGCCTTGCGTTTTTTGCCTTCTTATTTTGAGCGGGATTGTGCATTCCTTCACTCTACTCAATCGAGAGGAGGAATAGTAATCTCATGGCGAAAGAATTTCAGATTGCTTAATTGTTGGGCCACGCGGCACACGCTGTCAGTGTCTCTTTTGCACCAAGTATCCGGTTCCTCAGCAACATTCACCGCGGTCTATGGCCCCAGTGAAAGCTCAGGGAAGCCTGAGTTCATTAGAGAACTGGAAACACTGCCCGGTCTTATTAACACACCTTGGGTGATTGCGGGGGATTTTAACCTCGTTAGATGGATAGTGGACCGGTCATCTCATGCGAGGGATTTCCACCTAATGGAGCTATTCAATGATTTTATCGAAGCTGCAGCCTTAACAGATACCCCACTCAAAAACCGGGTATATACCTGGTCCAATAAACGTCCGGAACCAACATTCTCCAAGATCGACAGAGTCTTGACCTCGCATGATTGGGTTGCTAACTTCCCGGTTGTTACATTGGAAGCAAGACCAATGGTGGTATCTGACCACGTACCCCTCCTTTTAACCTGCCGCAATGTGGCATCGGTTCCGAGAAAGGAGCGTTTCGAAACTTTCTGGTTTAAATACGAGGTTCCCCGGCAAATGGTGCAGCAGCTATGGTCACCAAACAGCACCATTGCTCACTCTCATTCCTCTCTGATGCCATTCCATTCCAAAATGACCCTCCTACATAAAGCTCTATCCCTTTGGCAGCGGCAGGGATTCAAGGACATGGAGAAAAAATTAGAGTCCTGTAAAAATTCGGTCCTAGCTTTGGATAAGCTTGAAGAACAGCGGCCTTTGACAGATCAGGAATTTAAGGGACGATGTCAGTTCAAAGAACAAGCTTACGAGTTGGCCGTGAATATTGAAGAGAGATGGAGACAACGATCTAGATGCCAATGGTTAAAACTGGGGGACAGGAACACTAGATTCTTCCATCTTCACGCGTCGTCTAGGCTCGCTATTAACAGAATCTCCTCAATAGAGCATGAAGGACAAAGTTTGTCGGACCAGCAAACCATCAAGCACCTCTTCTTTGAGCATATGAGGGAAGTCCTGGGGTCAACACATCAGACTACTCGGTTTGACCCTTCGGTCCTGTTTCAACCTGAAAGTGGCCTATTGTCTCTGCAAGAACCCTTCTCGGTTATTGAGGTGCAGGCAGCGGTGGCCCAGCTGGCGGATAATAAGGCCTCGGGGCCAGATGGCATCCCGAACGAGTTTCTCAAACACTACTTCTGTGAGATTAAGGAGGAGCTAATGCAAATCATGGACGGCTTCTATCATAACCGGCTGGACCTTCGAGATAGTAACCGGGCTAATATAGCGCTCATAGCGAAGAAGGCCTGTCCACGGGTCGTGAGTGACTTCCGGCCAATCAGTATCATCAATATCATTCCCAAACTCATTTCAAAGGTGCTTGCAAACCGCCTTAGAACATTCATGCCGGACATCATCTCCCCTAAGCAAACGGCTTTCATAAGCGGGAGACTTATAACAGAGAATTTTGTCGCAACGCGAGAGGTGCTTCAGCACATTTCGGCCTCCTCTAAACCAGCGGTTTTCTTAAAATTGGACTTCTCCAAAGCGTTTGACTCGGTGGATTGGAATTTCCTTTCTGTCCTTATGAGAGCCTGGGGTTTTCCTCAGCGATGGATACAATGGATTGAAACTCTGCTCCGATCAGCTTCCTCTCGTGTTATCATCAATGGTGATCAATCTGAATTCTTCTATCACCACAGGGGGCTGAGACAGGGCGATCCTTTATCTCCCCTGCTTTTTAACTTGGCGGCCGAGGTCTTTCAAAGGATGGTGGCTGCGGTAAATTTAGCCGTCGAGGGCGGTATCACAAGGAAAATCAAGGACTCGATAATGGCGTACCAGTATGCGGACGATACGGCGGTTATAGCTTCAGCCGATGTCACATCTTTGATCTCTCTCAAATTGGTTATTAGGCTATTCGCTTCCATCTCAGGCTTGAAAGTTAACTATGCGAAAAGCACTTATATACCGATCAACATAGCACATGCTGAAATTCCATGGGTGGAGGCAATACTGGGCTGTAAACAAGGTACTTTCCCGATTTCCTACCTAGGCCTTCCACTCTCCATTGCCCAGCCTGCGAAGGAGCACTTTCTACCATTGATAGACAGAGTCGAGAAAAAACTGGGGGGATGGAAGGGCAAATTCCTCTCCAGAGCGGGTAGATTGCAGCTGGTACAGGCGGTCTTATCCTCCATGCCGACATATCATATGATGTGCTTTAAATTGCCCCAGTGGGTAATAAAGCGTATTGACAAAGCGAGACGAAGGCTCCTTTGGGGGCATGCTGATGGGGGTAGGAGGGGAATGTCACTTCTCAATTGGCCTCTGGCGTGTACTCCCAAAGAATGGAATGGACTCGGGTTAACAAACCTAAAATTGGCAAACATTGCGTTTCTATTAAGATGGTGGTGGAAGGCGTACCGCGACACGTCTGGCCTCTGGTCGACCACTGCCCACATGCTTAGGAGAAAAGGTGGGCTCAACAACGGGCCTCTTTTTTGGTTAACCACAGGTTCCTTTTTTTGGCGTCAGTTGACCAGCCTCAGGCCGCTATTTATTTGGAGTACTTCATGGTTAGTTGGGGATGGCAGTGCGATCTCATACTGGTATGATGCCTGGCAAGGTCCGCCTAGATCTCTGTCTTTGGTACCACCACCTGACGTTAAATACTTATCCCTCCGACAAGCATGGCTATGTAATTCTGCCCTAGATCTTACTGCTGAGGTCAATACTGCTATGGCCTTAAACTCAGGAGGGGACCTCATTGTTTGGAACTGGAGCAGTTCAGGGGACTATAGTGCGGCTTCCTTCTACAAACTCCTGGCTGGCGGAGGTATGATTCGAGACCGGTACAGGAGTGTTTGGAAGGCAAAAATTCCACCGTCCGTTAAAATTTTTGCCTTCCTTATGCTACACGGTAAGATATTAACGAGAGATGTTTTGCGACATAGGGGTATGCAAGTAGACCCCTGCTGCGTCCTTTGTCAGAATTGTCCGGCGGAATCCATTCTCCACATGCTCTTTTTATGTCCGGTAGCGGTCCAGGTATGGTTCCATGTACAATCCATGTTGGATTTGACTCTTTTTGCGCTTGACGGTTCAGTAACAGAGATCTGGGAGTCCTCGTGGAGGGCTGTGCGGTTCTCAGGGAAATTGTCCAAAAAGGAGTGGAGCTCCAGGTTTTTGTGTGTGGCTTGGCATATATGGAAGATGCGTAACGCCATTATCTTCAGAGAGGAACGAAGGAATGCCAACTCAGTGGCACTCAGATGCATACAGGATATGAGATTATGGCTACAGCATTGCTGAGTGGTGTTGTGTTTTTTCTGTGTTTTAGATTAAAACCTTTACGCCTACGCTTTATGTAATAAACTAAATGGTTTGGGGGAGTGCCGTTTTAGGATCAGTTTGCCTTGCATGGCACTGTAGCTATACTACGAAGGTGGTCTGTTAACCCAACTCGTGGGACCACATTGCAATAGCCTCACCCTCTGATGTACTCCGTTATTTAATTAAATGTTACACCTGGCAGCTGCTGCCTGGCTTTCAAAAAAATGTTTTCTTTGTGGTATTGAACAATTGAAATGCTCTCAAGTGTTTGATAAATTTTATTGCCCGAACCAAAACTAATTGAGCAATTAATAGGTAACATAACAGCACCAAACCATGTTTAATGTTTAATGTTTAATGTTTTTGAGGAGCTAGCATACTTAATTGCTGCATCATCATATCTTCATATCTTGCTTAATTTGATTGATATATATAGTAGCAGAGAGTGGAGTGGAGTGGAGCTTTGTTTATTTTGTGACAGCTCACTCTAAAAACTATCCATATCCATGGTTGTAATTAACAAACTCTGTTTCGTGTTAAATGAAACTGTAAACTGGGCCTCGGCTTTTTTAACCAAGAAAATATCTTGTTTTGCTTTGATTGATGGTACTGAAGTCGTGTTTGAGGACATAATTAGAGTTTTCTAAATTGTTGCTTACTTATTTTTTGGTTATTAAAATTTATATTTATTTGTAAATTTCATATGCATGCAGTACATAATTTAATAATATTTCTGTTCAGAAGCAGCCAGTGAAATATGGCATCACTGGATGTCCTTAGAACCGATAGTGATAAAATATTTCTGTTTCCAATCAGAATCCGGACGGATGGATATCAAAGGAACCCAAACCGAATTCTTAACGGATTCAGTGGTGTTATTATATTAGGTGCTATGAAGAAAGAGGCCATAACGGGCTTGCCCTTTTCATTTTGACTGTTTTTTCGGCCCATAAGGCCCAATTCATGTTTCTTGATAGCTTTGTTTCTCTCTCCCACTTCGCACCGACAGGTAAAGTATTGTCGTGTGTCTCTGAAAACCGCTTCTCCCGGTGCTTCTCATCACTCTCTCTTGTAGAGTTGTAGTGCCCCCTTGATGCAATTAATCTAATCTAATCAAGATTCTAAATAGCGTTTATAGCGTCATAGCGGGAAGGTTACAAAAAAAGCTATAACAAATAGCGTCGCTATAGCGGAAGTTATGTCACATAACATTTTTTTTTTACATTCCGTATATTCAATATTTGTACTAAATATCAACATTATCTAAAGTCTCATAAAACAATAAATAACACCAAAGTAATTAAGACATTATAATATTCATATTGAACCCGTACAAAGTCCAAATTGCGATTCGTAATATCCATAGTAATATCATAAACTATAAATTTTTCCTATTAAAAATATCTTAAGCATCATGATTCATGACATAATTTATTTTTTTCTATTCAAATTTCAATTTCAATTTGGACTTTTTTTCTATTCAAATTTCAATTTCAGTTTGAACTTTTTTTCTATTCAAATTTCTATTTCTATTTCCAATTTCAAATTGATTTAACTGTAGCAAGTAGCAACAAATTCAATTTTGGTTTGAACTTTTTTGAGTATTTATTTAAAATCCATATAAATTGCTTAAAAAAACTTATATTGTATGACAATCGTAGCGCAAATAACACATTTTGATGTCATATTTAGCATTTGAATCCAAAAATACTATTGCGCCCCTATAACGCCGCTATTTAAAACACCGAATCTAATACGTCTTCAATCAAATATCCCACTTCTTGCTGTTTTGTGTTTAAACAGATCAAATTCAGATCCTCATTGGTTGATAGATTTTCCCAAAACCAATAATTCCAAGAGAAATTTATATTAGATAAAGAAGCATCGATACTAGTGCTACTCACAGCAGCCCTCGCCAGTCACCATGAAACGCGGCGTCTCACCAGACGCCGCCTCCAGCAAGAAGATCAAAACCGAAGAACCCGCTTCTCCAGTACCAGATCTAACAGAGGATGTCCTCTATGAAGTGCTCCGCCGCGCCGACGTTTGGACTCTCGGCTCCGCCGCGTGCGTCAGCTCCAGGTGGCGCCGCGTGGCGCAAGACGAGAGGATCTGGGAGTCTGTCTGCCTCCGCCACTGGGCGGCGCTCGGCTGCGCCCCTGGCCAGCTCGGATCGGTTGTGCTCGCGCTGGGAGGGTTTCGTAAGTTGTATATTTTTATCTGGCACCGACTGTTCCGGCGAGATCTGGCGCTTCACGGAGGAGGAGGAGCCGGGATGAACTGCAGATGTCGCTGTCGATGCTGTCAGTGGGGTTTTGTTCTGGGATGATGGGTGGGCCTATGGGGAAGCTGCCACCCGGTCGAGGAATTTGAGTTGCATACTGGTACTTATTTTCTATTACTATGGTTGCTTCGATGTATTATTAATTTGGGTTTATTTTCTCTATATTATGAGTTTGGTACCGTATCTGCTGTGGTTGTGTATGGTTTAGTTTGTTTGCGTATTTTGAAGTTGAATCATATAAAGATTCTTCTTCTTCTTCTTTTCCTCTCTATTAAATTCAGGAAGGGGGGGCATGAGGTAATAGTAAAGGGTCAATCGGTACAGGAAATCTGGATGAGATATTGATCCTACACTGATATTATGCGGGCGTTGGTTCATATGGAAACAAAGGAATGAGCGAATATTCAGAAATTGAAGGGTGCCGCCATTTTTGTTGTCAGAACGCATACTGCTGGAGGCAAAGCTGTGGAGAAAATACTGTTGAGCAAAACAGTATTGGGGAATCAGGCTTAATTTTGGTTTGATGTCATTTTTCAGTTTGTTATCATGTTGGATTGGTTGCTATTTTTATTTTTTTTCTGTACAAACTTGACAGCCCCCCCTGTCAAGTACTCAAAAAGCAGAAATATGGTTGGGCTCAAATTGTGGATGCAGGATTGTCAGCCATCTTTTCCTTCGAAAAGCCTTTTTATCTGGGTTAATTAGGAAGTCGTGCAGTAGTGCTAATTAAAGTGGTACAGGCATAGACCTGCGTGGTGGCCGATTCATCAGTATGTATGATTTGGAGTTCGGAATGACCTTTGGCCTTGATGACTTGTCAAATCACTTCCTCAAGCTTGTTTTCATAGTTGCGATTGCGTGCATGTTTCAAACTGGCTTTGACTGGCTTTAGGCAGTACTGGATTCCGTTCTTCATTCAAAGGAAAAACAAATCCATAGCATTTTTCTTTTCTAGTGGGTAAATTTTATTTTGTATGAACAAAGTAGTATTCATGGTGACCTTTGATTTTGTGATTATTTTCAAATTTTAACTAAGAGAGCGATTATTGATGAAGATTGAATTGTTTCAGATGTGTGAATTCCTTTGCTTCAGTGACCAATAGATTGAATAATTTCTGTAAATTTTGAAAAGTAAAACATTTTTGTTTCCCTTCACTTGGAGAGTGGTACACAACTTGAACATTTTTGTTTCCCAGCATATTAATTATTGTTATATGTCATACATAGATCATACATAATCTCATTTATTTTATTTTATTGCATAAATAATATATTACATAAAAAAGATTTCATTCTTTCGGTTATATTCGATTTAATTATTTCGTTAACTACTTTTGAATCCTTGTTAATTTGTGGCCTTCTAAAGTATCCTGTTATAAAGATAATATAGATCAGTAAAATGGAAAAGGATTTGCTGGAATGAAAAGCATTTTTTTTATTCTTGGATTCCTTTTAGGTGAAAGGCTGGTTCTCAGCCAAAAGTTTGTTTGAGTTTGAATTTAAGCTAATTGAACTTGCACATATTTTTAAAATAATTTATGATATGTATTCAATCAGACTGAAACCTAATCAATGATATTGATATGTGAGGGTGAGATCCATGTTCAACCGGAGTAAGGGTAAACATTTTGATTCATGCAGCGCACAATTGCTCAGTCAAAATCTCCAAGCTAACGTAAGATGAGTTTTTTAGAGGTACTGAAGTGCAATTAATTTTACTGAAATTTCCAACTAAAAAGAAGTTAATTACTCGCACAGTCGCACGTGTCTTTTGTATATCAAAAGAGTGGCTAATTTTATTGCTTTGCATTTCTTCTGACGTGTATGAATTATGATGGCGATATTTTAAACAAAATAGTTTGATTGGGATTAAAACACTTTTGTTATGAGAAATTTTTTTTATAAAACGTAAATTAAAAAAAAAATCATAAAATAAGTTGATTATTCTCCAAATTACAAAAATCATAAGAACTTCGTTCGATTACATTTGGTAACCGAAAATTTTGTTTGGTTACCCCTTTGTATAATAACAAAAAAAAATTGTAACCAGGTAGAATTTTCGGTTACCATGATAAAAAAAAACAAAAAAAATTGGTAATCGTATAGAATTCTTGGTTACCACCAAGTTAATATTTAGACTTCTGTTGACGTTGCACAATGTAATCAAATTTAATTTGACTTTTTTATGAGTTCACTTTTTTAAAGAGGAAATTATGTGATTTTGAAGTTTTTGAGAGTATACGGGAAATCCTCCTTTCTTTTAAATTTGAAGGCTATGAATAAAAACAAATCGACTTGTCCTCAGAATGGAATCCAACATAGTATATCCAACAAAATTGAGGAGACTACAACTACGGGCAGCCTCAGCCTCCCTGTGTCCTAACTCCAAACACAAATCCAACCTCATTTAAAGTTCGTACTGCAGATCCTTGTACAACTTTTCAATTATATCTTTTTACTAAAAAAACCTAATTAAAGTGAAATCAAATTTCTTTGAATCATGACAGAGAAACTTATAACTTTTATATTTTAGTTTTCTCAAAAAATGAATGTACAAGTTCTAGATATACATATTTTTGTAGACCAAATTTGTAAAAACGATAATGAATTTCTTCTTTCAAACATTGCTCTATTTCCCCATTTTCTTATAGGAAATCTTCAATTTATTCTCATAGCCTTATATCTTTCCAAGTTCATCATGAAAAAATTTAGAAATCTCTCCGCCAAATTTCTCTAAAGTATTAATAGCAGAGCGAGTATATATTTCCAAAAAGTCAGAAACTGACAGATAAAGGTTTTGTGAAATCTTCTAGAATAATATACCAGTATCTTTTTCTCATTTTTTCTTAGCCGCCTCTAATCCGATTAATCTATTTGATTACCTTCTATTCTCTCTCTCTTAAGAAGTTTCGATATCACTTTTGCTATTCAATGTCGCAAAGAAGATGAGAAATGGTTAAGATAATCGATCGGAAATAATGCTTGAGAAGCTTCGATATTGCTAATGCTCTTCAATGTCACGAAGAAGATGAGAAACTATGAAGATCTTTGATCACGACGGAGAGATGGTGATGAGAAAGGAAAATTGGTTTAAGGTGCGACGAGGAAGGAAAAAATGAGAAAAAGAAAGATTCGAATTCAAAGAAAAGAAATAGCGTTGGGGAAAAAAAGTTTAAATATGACAGCTGCGAAAGTGGAGACCGGAACGGTTAAAATCAGTTGAAGGTGAGTACCGAGACGGAGTGAGTACAAACCGGATACAAATGGATGGATGTAGAAATATTTTCTTTAATATATTTAGTTTTCTCCAATATTATAGACCAAAAAAAATAAAATTTAAAAATAGTTATATTATTGTCATATTTAATATGTTTGATTGCTATATTTTAGAGACCACATTTCCATTTTAAAAAGACTATTTTTTCTCATTATAAATGATTTGGTACTGCCCTACTCATGTACATAATAATGTTCAGGAAATGAATTTCTCGCGAAGAAACAAGACACATATGACATATATATGTACGTACTTGATTAAGACAAACTTTATTGAAGATAACAAGTTATTGGAAAAAATAAACGTCATTTGCGAAAATATTCAATTACTATTCAATAATCCTTTCGTTCAAATGAGTAGGAAAAACAACAAAGTAAATTTATCTTTACTATTCAATAATCCTTTCGTTCAAATGAGTAGGAAAAACAACAAAGTAAATTTATCTTTTGAGTTCCACCTTCATTTTTCAAAACTTATTATTTTTAGAAATATATTAAATAATTATCGAGAAAGACATGAATTTTTTTTCTATGGAAACCAAAGCATTTAATTAAGCATTCATATGTATGTGTCCAATTGTTACCATAAAAAATCCGGAATTAAAAAATAAATAATCGAAGCATTGATTCAGTTTTTAACTTTTTATAAATATTTCTAGGAAATAACCGTTACAGAGGCATTGATTTTCTGTTGCGATCACTGAACACTTGTCTGAATGCTTAAATGACACCTCTATATATAAAAAAAAAAATCATCTATGTCCATTCCAATAATTTTATTTAATATATTTCTAAAAATAAAAACATCAGTCCATTTTTGACGTCTTTCCTATCGAGCTTGTAACCAAACGAGACGAGCGAGTATGAGATTGAGAATTCACATCCTCTGAGATATCTCAAACTTTTGAGTGTTTTTTGAAATCTCGATCAACCGTTCAAATACCATCTGCACGAATCTTAAAACACAAATAATAATGGCCCCTTGCGCTATCCCGAATAGGCACTGTATACGTTGGTCACGCAAAAGTTGAGATATCTCAGAGGATACGCACTCAGATTGATCGGTCTGAGTTTGAACCAAATTAGCTGCTACTTGGTCAAATTGTATTAATATTAACTTATACGAGTCGAGCTTGAAGCTCTACTCGTATATGTCCAATATTAATTTATATACTGCTCATTTATTGTTCATGGGATCCGTATCCCCTCCGGTCCATCTCAGATATATATATGAGGGTATAATTAGAAATAAAAAAAAATGGTTTGAATTTAATCTCAGTCTGATAACTCCTACGTTACCATGTCTTTCAAAAAGAATTTAATCTAAGTCGGATTAAAATAAATTCAGTTCTAATGTTGATATAGAGTCTGTATACTCTAAGATATCTCAATATTTGAGTTAATCTAAAGATGAGCCAACCTATTCGAAATGCATGAGATCACTACTATTGTGTTTTGAGATTTGTGCAAGAAATATTTGAACAGTCGAGAATTTTCACGTGATATAGGCATAGGGGTTCCATTTGAGATTCGTGTCCGAATTAAAAAACGGTTTGAATTTTCTAATTAAACCTCAGGTAATCTGAGTGGATACAGATTTTTTTTTTTTTTTAATGAAAACCCGTAGGCATGATTTGATTAATAAAAAGAAACTATTACAATAACAGAAACATAGTTCAGCTGGAAAAAGAATTAAAAGGTCCTAAGCTTAGAAGAAAATTAAAAGGTCCTAAACATAGTTTAATAAGTTTATTGATTGTTGACTAGTTACGCAATTCAGTTAAACTTAGTTAAACTATATAAAGTTTATATTCTCAAAACAATGTAAAGTTGCACAATTAAATCAAATTCAATTGGACAATCCTCCTTAAATCCATCTTCCAATATTCTGTAAAAAAAAAGTACTATATATCATATAAACATAGACAAAAGTTTTTCTCTTTTTAATTAAAATACACATTAAAAGTTATATTTAAACCCATTCTATTTCATCAGCGTTAAATAGACAACTATCACCACAAATAAAAAAAACCTATCACCATGTTTGGTTGTGGCCTAAATGGTGGAATAAGAGGCTTAGGCATCTTTATTTTACCAAACGGGCCTTAATTGAGCCGGGTATAAGTCGATCTTTAGACCGGCCTAAATTAAACCACCTCACATGGTGGTTTAATTTTATTCCACGTCATGGCCTAACTCGAATGATTATAATAATATCTTATTAGTATATAATTAGTATATTATTATTAATAATTATTATTAGTATATAATTATATAATTAATATCTTATATTGTTAATATATTAAATAATTATTATAATAATATTATATAATTAGTATCTTTTTATCAATAATTATTATTAATATATAATTATATAATTAATATGTTATATTGTTAATATATTAAATTATTATTATAATAATATTATATATATTATAGTTACTATTAATATATTAATATTATATAATTAGTATCTTATTACTAATAATAATTATTAATATATAATTATATAATTAATATCTTATATTTTTATTATATTAAATAATAATTATAATAATATTATAATATATTATAGTTATTATTAATATATTAATATTATATAATTAGTATCTTATTATTATTAATTATTATTAATATAATTATATAATTAATTTCTTATATTGTTAATATATTAAAGAATAGTTATAATAATATATTGTAGTTATAATTAATATATTACTTTAATATAATTAGTATCTTATTATTAATAATTATTACTAACATATAATTATATAATTAATATCTTATATTGTTAATATAAGATATAATTATTATAATAAAATTATAATATTATTGTTATTATTAATATATTAATATTATATAATTAGTATCTTATTATTAATAATTATTATCAATATCTAATTATATAATTAATATCTTATATTGTTAATATAGTAAATAATTATTATTAATATATAATTATATAATTAATATCTTATATTGTTAATATATTAAATAATTATTATAATAATATTATAATACTTTATAGTTATTATTAATATATTAAGGATACTAATTATATAATATTAATATATTAATATTATATAATTAGTATCCTTAACTGAAATCAAATATATGAATGTATTAATAGTTATTAACAAATTCGAAATTTCACTAAATAAATTAGCTAACTCAAAGCATAAGAAAAGAACCGAATTTTTTATTTATATCCAAAAAATAATGGAAATTTAAAAAAATACCCAAGTTCTGATGAAAATTCGAAAAATACCCAAACCGGAAATTTTTTTTCCGGATTTGGCCTCTAAATCCGGAAAATTTTTTTCCGGTTTTAATCTCTATTTCCGGAAAAAATTTATCCGGATTTAGCCTCTAAATCCGGAAAAAATTTTCCGGTTTTTATTTCCGGAATATTTTTTTCCGGTTTTAGAGGTTATTTCCGGAAAAAAAATTTCCGGTTTCGGACCCATTTTGATTATAAAAACCGCGGAGCTCTCTCGCTTTCACTCAGCGATTCGGCTTCAGCTTCTGCTCTCTCACAGTAAGTTATTTAAATTATTTAAATTTATTATTTAAATCATTTAAATAATTTAAATTTATTATTTAAATCATTTAAATAATTTAAATTTATTATTTAAATCATTTAAATAATTTAAATTTATTATTAAATAATGTAAATAATAAATTTAAATTATTTAAATCATTTAAATTATTTAAATAATAAATTTAAATTATTTAAATCATTTAAATTATTTAAATTTATTATTTAAATTATTTAAATTTATTATTTAAATTATTTAAATTTATTATTTAAATTATTTAAATTATTTAAATTTATTAAATTAATTTAGGGAATTGCAAAATAGTGTAGAATAATTTAGAAATTATCAAAATGGTATAGAAAAATTTAGAAAATTTTAAAATGATTTCGAATTGTTTTAGGAACCTCTTTCATTTTTGGATCCCTTCCGGAGCTCTGACTGTCTGATTGATCCGATCTTCGATTCAGGTTATTTTTTTATTTTAATTTTAATTTGTATTATAATTAATTAGTTCATTCCAAATACATTTTTATTTTTTAGAAAATTGTCCAAATAATTTAGAATAATTTAGAATATCCCAAAATAGTTTAGAATATTGCCCTATTAATTTAAAAAATTACAAAATGATGTAGATTAATTTAGAAATATCGGAAATGGTCTTGAATAATTTAGAAAATTATAAAATGGTTATAGAATAATTTTTAGAGGTCCGGACAATTTTTAATTACTTATATGTTGTTATTTTTTAAATTGCCAGACCAGTCGAAACTTAAAATGACAACTATTTATGTGAAGATATTTAGTGGAGGAGAAATCAAATACAATAATGACGGGGTCTTTTACAGTACCCGAGCTAAATACTCATTACCGCTAACCGTGAACCACAGCTTTGATTATCTTCGGAATGAGATTTATAAATTTGTTGGGTATAATGCTAGTCAAGCAAATCTGGAAATCCAAGCCAGGTTTAATATGTCTACCGATGGGGGACGTGACCATCAATTAGTACCGGTAATGGACCAACAATCGTTCGAAATGGTTTTAGGAATTGTGTCGTCTTTTGCATAAAGGTTACCGGTTCTGGAGTTGTATGTAGAATTGGAACCGAACTATACCAGTCAGATTCCTGAACCTCGATCCCGACCCAGTACCAGTCATAATCATGTGGATCCCGACCCAATTCCAGTTAGATCCCGACTTAGTACCGGTCGGCACTCTATGGATGTACAGAGACCCCGACTCAGTATCGGTAGCAACTCTGTGGATCTACCAGTTAGACCTCTACCCAGTACCGGTCGGAACTCTGTAGATCTACCAAGCTCATCCCGACCCAGTACAAGTCGGGCCCGTAGACAGCTACGTGATTATTCGCATGCCCCTGTGGATGCAATTGATTCTGACAGTTTGGAGAGTGGAGATGAGAGGCTCTCATGTGAGTCATCGGGTTCCGACGATGATATTGAATCGCTCAGCCAACCACAATCACGGTCCCGGGAAGCACAGTACCCGATAACTGGTCGGGAAAATATGACACATCCGGTTGATAGTTTCAATGACATATCCAGTTTTCGGCCTGCGGATGTCGATTTTTTCGGCAGGTCAGACAAAACATTCGATAATCCATTGGCTAAGGGTGTAGTTTATCAGTCGAAAACGGCTCTAAGGATAGCAATCAATGAGTTCCATCTCGACAACAATTGTGGTAAACAGGCGCGTACGGCTGCCAGTCCACCATGTTATCCGTCAATAGCTGAATCTGATCGCGGGGGATACCTGGACCGGTGGTTTTTGAATGCGACGAGCTCTCCCACTCATGTGGGCCTTTCCAAAGCTCACCATAAGCTGGGCAAGTATCTTCTGTTTCGGCGCCCCAAGCCGGTTGAAATCTCGGAAATAACGGCCGGTGAACTTGAAATCGGCTCCACGACCAGTGTTGCAGAAGCATCGTGGGACCATGCATAGAGTGACAGCTAGGACTGCATGCGAGGCATAGATTTCGGTATAAATATGCGAGAACAGCTCCGCCCCAGTTGTAATTTCTCGGCTCGTCTAAATTATCCACCATGTTGAGATACCACAACGGTATCCCGTCCCCGCTATAGTCGGCAAACATGGTATTCCCTAACATGTCAAGGATAAATGCACGGACATACCTGACCACCAAATATTAAAATGTGAGTACATTATTGAAAATGTAAAATACGAATAGGGTTTTAAATAGAAAAAAATACTAACCATCTCTTTTCTATCTCGCTCGCACCGGTGGGCAGTATTCTGAAGCACTCACGGAGCGCTTTTTTTGCCAAAAGCAAGTCCGACGTTCTGTCATCCTTTCCCAGCTTTTTCATGAACCTCTTGATTTCATTATCTTGGATGCCTAGCAGGTCATACAGTCGGCCTTGAATCCTCGTCGTGTCTGTAGTTCCCGTTACAGGATCCCCCGAAATAGGCAAACCCCACAAACAACTCACATCCTCCAACGTTACTGTAATTTATTTTTGCATGTCAGTAAGAAACTAAAAAACAAATTTATTTGACTCAGTTAATACCTGTCATCTCTCCGAAAGGAAGATGAAAGGTGTGCGTCTCCGGACGCCACCGCTCGACAAGTGCATGAATGAGGGCCGCATCGAGGGCGATATCAGGCATTGTCGCGAGCTGATATAAGCCCATTCGAATTAATAACGGTGCATAGTCCTTGTGATACTCGCATTTGTGGCGATAGTGTCTCACCGTTAAAATATCTTTACTCTAAATTAGGGGAAAAAATCAATTACAATATAATTTGATTACTGACCGAGTTATGAAAAACGAAATAAGTAAATGCTTACCTCCTTCGACGCTTGAGATACCCTATGGTTGCCGTGAGGTATCCACAACAAGGGGCTAACTGTATGCCTGAGTACTAAGTCTGCCATACTACAAAATTCGAACAATATTCTAAATTGTCTTGAATTTTTCTAAATTATTCTGGACCATTCTGGCATTTTCTAAATTATTCTGGACCATTCTGCTATTTTCTAAAGAATACTGGACAATTCAGGTATTTTCTAAAATACTCTGGACCATTCTGGTATTTTCTAAAATACTCTGGACCATTCTGGTATTTTCTAAACTATTCTGGACTATTCTGGTATTTTCTAACAAATTCTAAATTATTCGGACAGTATTCTAAATTATTTAAAATAAACTAATTAATTGTATTATAAATTAAAATTAAAAAAGTTAAAAAACCTCAATCGAAGAGCCGAGTGATCAGACAGTCAGAGCTCCGAAAGGGATCCGAGAAAAAAAGAGGTTCCTAAAAAAATTCGAAATCATTTTAGATTATTCTGGACCATTCTGGTATTTTCTAAATTATTCGGACAATATTCCAAATCATTTAAAATAAACTAATTAATTGTATTATAAATTAAAATTAAAAAAGTTATGAAACTAATTAATTCTAAACTATTTAAAATTAAAATTAAAATTAAAATTAAAAAAGTTATGAAACTAATTAATTGTATTATAAATTAAAATTAAAAAAGTTATGAAACTAATTAATTCTAAACTATTTAAAATTAAAATTAAAATTAAAATTAAAAAAGTTATGAAACTAATTAATTCTAAACTATTTAAAATTAAAATTAAAATTAAAATTAAAATTAAAGTTATGAAAAGTTATGAAAAAGTTATTAAAATTAAAATTAAAATTAATTCTAAACTATTCAAAAATAATTAATTAATTAATTAAATATATTAAAAAAAAAAAAAAAAAAAAACCTGCTGCTGTGTGCGTGGCTGTGCTGCTGTGGACAGTGGCTGTGCTGCTGTGGAGCTGAAGTGGACGGGGGGAGGATTTATAGCCCCGGATCCGGAAATTTTTTTTCCGTAAAGCACCCCCGAAACCGGAAATTTTTTTTCCGTAAAGCACCCCCCAAAACCGGAAATTTTTTTTCCATAAAGGCACCCCAAAACCGGCAAAATTTTTTCCGGAAAGAGCTCCCCAAAACCGGAAATTTTTTTTCCGGATTTAGAGGCCAAATCCGGAAAAAAAATTTCCGGTTTGGGTATTTTTCGAATTTTCCAGGCGAGATGGGTATTTTTTGAAATTTCAATTATTTTTTGGATATAAATAAAAAATTCGGTGAAAAGAATATAATCATTAGAGAACCTGCAAACAAGACCAACAATATTATAACTTGTATTTTCTGTTAAGCTGATTTATATAAAAAAATTGACACACAAGTTATAAATCATAGTACTAAAAATCAAAATAGGAAAAAAGATAGTTCTATCCTCGCAAGGAAAAAAAAATTAAACAACAAGATCAAAATCTGTAATGTGATAGTTGTTAGATGAACTCTTGGTCAGCCTCTGCCAAGATCTAAAATGAAAAGAGAGTTGATAGTTGAAAATTCTAACTATTAATCAAATTTAATTTTTTTTACTTTGTATCCGAATCTTTTAGTCCTTAATTAGAAGAGAAAATGTTTATCAAATAATTAATTTTATAATAGAATTATAAATTTAGTTTTCTCCAACACCATAAACAAAAAAAAAAACAAAATATAAGATTTTTTCTACTATTAATGTCTATTCATTAATCAGAACTTAGAGATTGTATTTAAGTATGCTCGACTTCTTTCTCTCTAGCATGTTGCATGAACAAATAATTTGGTACTACACTACTCACAAACATAGTGTTTAGAAAATGCATGCCGCGTGAAGAAACAATACACATATGCAATTGATTAAGACATCTGTTGTCAAAAATAATAAATTATGATACAACAAAATTAACAAAAAGTTACTGGTGAAAAAATTCTATTACAGCTCACCGATCCTATGCCTATCGTTCAAATGAGTAGGAAAAAACAACAACCTAAAGTTCATACTTGATTTGCACCATTTTTTTTTTTTTTCTAAATTTTCTATTTTTAGAAATATATTAAATATTTTTTCAGAAAGGCGAAATATATGAAAATTTTATTTTAAATAACTGAATTGATATTTCAGTTCTTTTAAGCATATTTGTAGGTGCCCAATTATCACCACATCAAATTTATAATTTGAAGTAACGGGAACATTTATTCGGTTCTTTCAAGTATTTCTAAGGAATATTGATTCGGTTCCTTTTAAGTATTTCTAAGAAACATCCACTGCAAAGTCGTTAATTATCTATGCCGATGATTTAACACCTGCATCGAAAACAATTTCCATCTATATCATTTCCAATAATTTATTTAATATATTTATAAAATAAAAAATTCAGTTTATTTTGACGTCTTCCCTATACATTCATTATTAAGGACTTATTCGGTTGTCACAGAATTGTGTGAGATCAAAAACCTACTAACAAACTTACGGTAATCAATGCCCATGGAGATGCACAGGCATGGTGATGAAAATATGCTAAACTAAGTGTTTGGTTGTATCGTGAGATTAATTATGAAACTTTTTTTTTTCCTTTCTAAAGTATTATAGGTAATTAAATAATCTGTATTACATAATGATATAAAAATATTTATTAATCATTGTTTATAGAATACAAATATTTATTTTTATAATTAAATAAGTTGTATTTAATGAGATTGGTGTATTTTACTCATTTCATTAAATTGGCTTCTAGACATTGTATTCATTGCTTAGTTGAATCAAAGTTGGGTTGTTGGAATAATTGAATATGGAATGGAGAATATAAGATAATATATCAGCTCATATTTTTTGTTAAAGACACTTTCGATATGAGTTTACTTATTTTACAAATAAATATAACATTCCGAAAAATTGAGTTATTATTATATACCATTACAATACTTTTCGTAATAAAAAAATACTGTAGGTCTTTCGGTAAATGATTTTATTTGTAATAACTAAAACTATAGTGGCTCTGGAAGAATAAGTTTCCAAACTAATATAATTTAAAATATAAAAAAGAGGAATGAAATAGTAGAATTGTCATTTTTATTTGATTTCTTAAATCATGGATTTGGTCATCTTTATTTCCATTCTTGTTTTTCATTTACTGCTTAGTCTACCTAACCCAATAAAAAGGTAAAACGGTAAAACCTATTGTCTTCAATTCTTGATTTCCATTTGCTTTTCATTCTCTCCAATTCTGAATTTTCTTGTTTTACTGCCCAGTCTACCTAACCTCTAATTTCCATTCTTTAATTGGATATGTTATAAATATATAATATAATATAATTATTTCGAAGTTATTTTGTTATGTTTCAAGAGTAAGCGAATTTTACATTAAAGGATCAAAATTTTGTCGAACTTATGCTTCTCTTGTTCAGCGAAATGAAATCAAAATTCTGCGGTTGTTACATGAACATAATTGAGACAATTCAAAATATATCCAATAATTTAATTAGTTTACTTTATTATTTTTTAACATGAACCAAAAATTAGCACCCATTTTACCAAAATCATTTAACATTGGCTCCCCTTTGTACCTTAGTTTAACAACATGCAACTACAGTCAAACAAGGGAACTATACGAAATGAGGCGGTACGATGGATATTAGATCAAATTCAGTCTGATGTTCAATTAGAACCGTTGAATATGTTTCAAGATACGTACAATTCATTTAGATTCACGGATGTATTTTAAAATAAATCTTCCTCACGAATTTTGAAGTAGATCCATCAGCTCCGACCGGTTAACAATGATGTTTATCGGACAAAGCATGGGTAATTTTTAAGATAATTTTCCATTATTTGTATGAAATTGAAATTATAAGGCACCTATGATATTTATCCCAAATAAGCACATTTATTTGTATAAATTTATTTACATTCAAAGGACACGTCATGAAACCTTTTGTTCCAATACCGCGCTATAAACGACTATATACAAGCAGTAAAAATTTCTTCCTCTCCAATTCTTACAATTTCATGCCTCAATTTTTATAAACATTAGAATTGTTAAATAAAGAAAATTACATATGTATATAATATTCAAATTGACATGGCATTTGTTTATTTCTCTATAATTTATTTAACTTGTATGTTTATTTCTCTAGAATTTCTTTTGAATGCAATTTATTAATTTTTCAGGATAATCTTGTGTAAGTTATTGTTTTCAAAAAATCAGATCGTTCAATATTTAAATACCTTTTGCTCATTTGTAGTCCTTTCAGCACATATAATCACACGAAATAAGTCAGCTAAAATCCTTACAAAAATAGCCCTGTGATGTCTAATTTCCATTTAATTCTTTTCATCTCAAATTTGGACAAAGTGAACAACTAAGACTTTTTTTTTAACCTGTTGAAGAGGAATTCAACAAATTGATGGGAAAGAAATATACTCGAAACGAAATAGAGCAACTATTTCTTCTCGCAGAAATAGAAACAAAAGCAGAAATAGAAGAAAAAGAAAAAAAAATCTTGCTTATGATGAAGATGCTAATCAAAATATAAAAAAAACCAATAAAATTAGAAAAATCAACCGAATATGAAGAATCACAAAAATCAGAAGAATCAACAAATATGAAGAATTAGAAGAATCAACAGAATTTGAGAATCACAAGAATCAAAATAATCAACAGAATATGAAGAATCAGAAGAATCAAAATAATCAACAGAATATGAAGAATCAGAAGAATCAACAGAATCTGAAGAAGATATACCTTACGTAGATAAGGTCGATTCTTATCAAAGAAAAATAGGTTTGACTAATGCTTGTTGGAATAATATTAACCCCAATTTATTTTTTATCTATATTACGTCAGATGTTCTATTGCTACAAGTTATTTCATGTTTCAAACTCGAATTTTTTTTATTCGGATTCTGGATCACGAGAAGTCTTTCTTTCAACCTGTCTTTTTTTACCAATAATAAGAATTGGTATTTATCCTGATTTTATGTTATCATTATCCATTGAGAGAGTGCAAACTATCTTATCTAATTGTTAGTGGAATGACAAGTGCACACGGTCTCCAAGTGAGAGGTCATGAGTTCGAAATTCAGATAGAAATTTTTTGTTGTTGTAATAACAAGGGTATGGAATTTGGAAGCTTGATCTCCATCTTTCTTAAAAAAAAAACTAAGATTTTATTTATGTTATTTCCATTTAATTTAGTTACAAGCTGTCAAGTTATTTAACTAAAACTATAGAGTATAAAACAATATAATAATTAAATTTATTTTTAATTAGGAAGTTGATATGAGTACCTGCAGTTGAGTACCCGCACTGTACCCGCACCTAAACTGCTATAACTGCTTGTGGGGACCGCAACTGTTCCAAAACTGTAATTTTGTTTTACAAATGTTAATAGTAACATTGTGAAGTACATAGCTCAAACGGGACAAGTATTTATACCTATACATTGAACTACATATGATATATAAATTTTCCTAAAATAACTGTACCCGCACATTTTCTTGAAAAATCCTCGTGTCATACCCGCATTAGGGGACCACTCAAACGGCATGTGGGGACCACTAAAAATTTTCAACAAAAAATGTTGACTTAGCTTAAGTGCGGGTAATAAAGTATTTATATCTACATGCTTGTGGTATTTATACTTACGAAATAAAATATTTATATCTATATGCTAAGCTATGACGCCCAACTAGAGGTAAAGAAAGAATTAAAGAAATAGTGCGGGTACAGTGCGGGTACAGAAATAATTATTATTTTAATTAATACAAAAGCAAGATTCTAAAAAAAGTTGTATCCACACAATCACAATCGATTTTTTAATCTTGTATTCATACCATTAACTACACTCCAAACTCAAATATCATAAATACCGTAAAATTAAACTCTCAAACGCGAATAGAATTATCCGAAATTTTTAAATGTAGCACCAATAAAAAAAAAAAATCAAAATGGCACCAAATTTGAGAAATTTCAGATTTAGCAAGGCCGCAGATTGGCTGAGCGGCCCCATTTACTGGGGACCGTAGTTTGGCTGAGCGGCCCCAGAAATGAGGCGGCCCCAGGCTTCACGTGTTCAAATGTCGCCAATTTACAGCAGCTATATGCTTTATAGACTTTGTCAAAGTATGAACATGGTCTATGATTAACTAATAATTCCAATACAAAATTAGTATATGGTACAAAATGGATGCATGATGTTTTTACTCTGGAGTCCAAATATTTAAATGTAAGATTGGTCCATGCAAAATATACTGAATCCATGCAGCTATATGCTTTATAGACTTTGTCAAAGTATGAACATGGTCTATGATTAACTAATAATTCCAATACAAAATTAGTATATGGTACAAAATGGATGCATGATGTTTTTACTCTGGAGTCCAAATATTTAAATGTAAGATTGGTCCATGCAAATTATACTGAATCCATGAGGTCTAACATGTCACTCTCAATTCGGTGACAGAGAGAGAAATAAATCTGCTGTGATTCTAAAAGAATCGCAGGACCTGTTATTAAATCCACCCCTTCATTTCTTAGAATGCACGAATCTCAAAAAAACTTATTTTTTATGCACGAATCTTTAAACAGATGAATGGATGGATTTGGAATCACAGCAGATTTGTATCCGACAGAGAGTATATGCCATGCAAATCTGGGAAAATAGGGTCCGCTCAGCCAATCTGCGGCCCCAGAAACATTTCTGGGGCCGCTCAGCCAAACTGCGGTCCTCAGTAAATGGGGCCGCTCAGCCAATCTACGGCCGTGCTAAATCTGAAATTTCTCAAATTTGGTGCCGTTTTGGTTTAATTTTTTTTTATTGGTGCTAGATTTAAAAATTTCGGTAGAATTATCATCGACCGAAAGAGTCATATTTATGTAAAATAATAGAACTATCAAATTAGTGTAACTTTCAGTATTTTCCAACATCACATAATTAAAACCTCACATCCACTTATGCAAAAGAATAGAAAATTTGATATTTTAATTAGTTCTCATTACATGGTATAATACATATGTAAGTGAATATCAACTCATATTTTTCTCACAGACACTTTCAATATGAGTTTACTTATTGTACAATAAATAGCTATTTATTAGAGATTTCACACTTCAAATGAATGATTTTACAATAAGTGATTTTGCAATGTTAACTTTCGGATTCATTCTTAATACAATATGAGATAGTAATTCAAGATAGGTATTGTGATAAATAGTGTCATTAAAAACTTGTGACCCTCCAATCCTCTCCTTATTGTTTAACCTGCATAATTTGTATGAGCTGATTGAATTTAAAAAAAAAGTAGGGACTTAATTGAACAAAATTGAATAATTTAGAAACCAAAAACAAAATTTTCTTTATTTTATATGCAATTGTGCCTCAGTTCTTCCTCAATTAACCCAATTTAGCCTCGATTTATCAGTTTATCAATCAAGAACTATAAAAAGTGGGATAAAGGAAAAATAAGAAAGAAACAAAAAATGGCTTTAAATAAACCAACCATAATGGATAGATATCATTTGGTGACCTCATGTTTTCTTCTTCACATGATTCAAATTCATAATGAACTCCATTTTAATTCAACAAGAGTAGTAATCTAATGCAAAAAAATCTGGTACCCAATCAATATTAATAAAATTATGTGACAAATAATAAAGTTATTAAATGAATATTTTATATATTTATAAAAGAATAATTTATTTCCGACTTTATTTTGATACGTGTCAAGAGTAGCAAGAGTAATCAAATTTTAAAAGATCAATTTTTTTTTTCCAACTTTTGTTTATGCTAACCTAAATAAAATCAAGATTCTACTCTCTTTTTTTATATATGAATGTAATTGAGATATACAAAACATATCTAATGATTTAAGTTTGTTATTTTAAAAGCATTTAACATTGGCTTTATTTGTGAATTTTTCTTTCGTAATTAAAAACAATCGGAAAAGAAGTTGATCATTTTTTTAAAATAAGTATCAAAGCTATAATTGGGAGAAAAATTTGCGTCCGACATTCATCGAACTCAAATTTGAGTTCGATGAATTCTTTTACCGTCCGATCCGCTTCACGTTAGATCGACATGAATCTTGAAACGAATGCACACATATTATAGTAAAACACATATTGAAAAGCGGATCAAACAATGGTAGCAGCATACTCAAATTTAAATTTAATTTTGATGGGCGTCGCAACGGGTCCGGATCCCCTAAAGTAACTCAATTTTTTAGTTTAGATCCGGACCGTCCGATTCAATTCCGAGCCAATTCAGTCCGAGGTGAAGTGCACGAGCTCTTTTAATCTGACGGTCCGATTCAAATATGATGGTCCTGATCTAAACTAAAATATTGGGTTATTTAGGAGATCCGAATTCCGTCGCAACCCGTTCCCATAATTTGGTCACCTCCTGAGAAACTAAACCATAGATTTGATCTCCTTTCACCCGAGTCCATATCCTCTTAAGGTAACATCAATTAGAATTTGAACCAATTCAGTGTAGATTCTGATTGGACGGTTAGGATCTAAACAGAAATATTATTATGTTACCTGAGACGATATGAATTCACTTTCACCCCGCCACAAAGATGACGCGGTGGTGTACAAAAATATCTTGTCCGATTATTTAAAAGAAAAAATTTCCCCTTGTAACTCAGTTTAACAACATGCAACTATACACTTAAACAAGTGAACTAAACTTTGAAAGCCGGAGCTCGAATGTCGGCGGAGATGGTGGAGGCGTCACCGGATGACGCGGTGCTGTTCATGGCGGTGTCGTTAGTGCTCGGCATCACCTCCCGCCCTTATACTACCTCAGTTCTCAACAATTAATCACTGATTTCCTTTCAATGCGAACTCTGTTTGCTTTGATTCTGATTTCGAATAGAATACCCTCAGAAAATTGATAAATTAGTTTGTTCTATCTTAATAGTCTGAATTCAACTTCCATTTTAATTTAGTTTTGTTGTCCCCATTTGATAGATTAAGATTCTGTACAGAATATAATTTCACATTGTTTTTTTTAAGGAACAAACTTGCAAGTGATTTCCAATTCAGTTATTTAATTACAATAGAGACATTAAAAAAAAAAGTTCTTTTTTTAACTTATATTTTTATTTCTCCTAGAGTTTATTTTGGATGTACTTTTATTTTATTTTTCCATGATAATATTTTTTCAAATTTTTATAAAACTGAGGGAATGTTTGAAATTTCTTTTGTTTTGTTCAAGGATATATAAAATTTCGGTATTTAAATATTGTAATATTATCTGATGTATGTTATTTTATACAAAATTGCAACTTAATCATGTATGAAATTTATAATCATATATAGTATATAATTTTTGATCACATAAACATCATGTATGACATATAATTTATAATCATATCTGATATATTAGTAAGGTTATCTTCATTGTTTCGTGCTCCAATTATTGCTACATATTTTTATTGTCGTTTTCAAAGTTCAAACAGTGGTTCTGAACCACTCAACATGATCTCCATATTAAAATGTGCTTGAAGACCAAATTATATATATATATATATATATATATATTTAATTTTACTATTTTTATAGATAGATACAAAGTCAAAAGATTCTGGATAATCCAAAAATAATTATTTTGTACTTATCTAAACAAAATAGTAAATAATTTCAAAAAATTATAAAATTTAGTCTCTAAGAACATTATTAATATGGAGATCATGTTGAGGGATTCAAATTGACTGTTTGGATTTTAAAAACGAAAATAAAAACGCGAGGCAATGATTGTCTACAAAACAATGAGGACATTTTAATCCTACTTATCATTTGGGCTGAACTGCTAATGTTACGCGGGCCTGATTTTTTTCTCTGTGTCCCTTTATAATTTGTTTCTGTGTCCCTTCATAATTTGTTTCCTCCTAAGAATGGCCATTAGGGATGTCAACGGATACGATACGGATCAAATGGAAGCATTTTCATACTGTATCTGTTATGAACTTATGACGATGAAAAAAATATTTACACGCTGTGATATTCGTACATGTACTCGATGAGTTACAGAAATTTTTTTTTTATTTTTATCTGTCTTTTCAAATACAGTGTAGGCCAAGTAAACGGATAAAAACGTTCCATTGGAATTCTAATTTGTGCTTTCGATAAAATATTTTTCAAAATTTAAAAAAATAATGAATACAACTAATTTGTATTATGAAAATTTAATTGGTAAAGTATAAAACTTTATCATATCATGTATCATCTCCATATAAATATATATGTATATATAATTTTATTTTATTTTAAATTATCTTATAGGATAACGGGTAAGAAATTACCTCTACCCGTTATGATAATGAAAAAAAATATTTACCCTTATTCGTACTCAATAAGTTAACAAAAAAATTCTTATCCTTACCCATCTTTTCGAATACGATACGGATTAGATAAACGGATAAAAAAAGTGTCATTGACACCCCTAATTACCAACATTTTCAATTATATCTCTTACTTTTCTATTTTTGTCCCAGTTTTTCTAGTCATTGGATCGACCGTCTATATAACCCTTTTGGTGTAGCTAATTTTGGCTAGAACAATTTCTCCGTCGGCTTCATCCAAATCCCTCTTTCTATTTTCTCCAAGGAGGAGAGCGCCAGAGGCAGAGCTATAGTGTAAGAATGGGGTCAATTGATCTCTTTTTTTTTTTTTAATTGAGTAATGGAGATCAAGCCACCAAGACTCTTTATTTCAACCTTTGTAATAAATGATTTCTCCTATTTGGTTTTCGAACCCATGATCTCTCACATAAGAGACATGTGCCTTTGCCACTAGATCAAAAGCTGGTTTTTTAAAAAAAAAATGGTTATTTATAACTTATTTTCTATATAATTTATAGTAAAATGTTACGAGTAATGTAAAATGACCCCATCAATTTGTAACAGGAAAATTTTATATAATTGACCTACACACATTTGACCTCCATAACTTAAAAGTCTGGCTCCGTCCCTGAAGAGGACCAAAATCCTCCTTCCTTTGAAATTACAGAGAATTATCTAAATTTATTCTTTTTTATTATGATAAACATTATATCGGTCGTTACTGTAATATAATCTGTAGTTATATGCTTCTTTTTTTTCATTATCCAGTTCTTTCAACGTAGGAAAAAAAATGCCCGTACATACGATCAAAACTATATCAGTTTTGATGATGAAAATACTTTTTTTTTTTGCTTCTTCCGTTCATCTCATGTTTATCGAGAATGTTATTAGAGGTTTGGGAGCCAGAAATATAATAGAGCGGGCCAACCGAACTTCTAAATAATTTTGTATAAACCAATTGATAGGATACTTGTTAGGTTCAACTATAATTGTTTAGTTATTTAGTCAGGAACAATATTTTCACCTGTTGTTGCCATTCTAAATTTTGTAAGAAATGATAAAAAAAATGATTAAAGAAAAAAGATGATAACAAAGCATAAAACAACAATCTTCTAATTAAAGAACATAATTTCTCTCAAAAAAACTTGAGGGCACAACCAAAGGTTTGATCAAGTCCCTTGTTGAGCGCCACCTGATTCTTTCATTTTATCACTTGTAGCCCTGACAAAGCTTCCTTTTTACAATTCTACCCAAAAATACAAGGAACCACTTCATGGACAGGCATATCCAAAAGCATGGGATTCCTAAACAACATAAAAAATTATATATTATAGATCATTCAATATAGAGATTTTTTTGCTACCACAAGAAAACTTCAAACAAAGAATCAAATGCCCTTCATTGACCAAAATATAAGAGCAAGGCTCAAAACGCCCTTTCTTTTTGGCAAGGAGCAAGACTCAAAAACGTCATCAATTATGACATTTTATTTCTCAATTCTTCGGAGGGCTAGGGTTAATTGCAAAAAAATTTAGTATACAGCAGCAACATGCCTGTATAGAGTGTTCCTTTTAAGGAGTAATTTGAATACCCCCACAAAACACCAAACTATGATATATACCCCTCCAAAGTAACACAAATATCTCATATCGTCCCTACCAAACATTAAATATTATTGCATGTATCCTCCATCCAACCTAGCTAAAAGAAGCCAAATTACCCGTGTTTAATTTTTACATGAAACTAGAGGTACCGTTAGATACCACAAGAAAACTAGTAAGGCATATATGGGATGAGTTTTATTTTGCAATGACATCAATGATGCTTTGATATCCTATATAGTGAAACCACTACACAAGCAAAAGTTATAAAAAAGTTGGATTGACATGTTACCAAATACCAACACAACATGAGAGACAGAAAGAGAGAAGTGGTGGGGGTGAGGAACTGTACCTGCACACGGTGCGGCCTATCTCTGTGGAGCTACCCACAAACCATATTTTACGAAGCACCGGCGACTCAAACTGCACAAAAAACCCGTCAGTCCTAGATAGCTTCCCTCTTCTTGATCCCTGTCCTTTCAATAACATGAGATTAGTATCTGGTTGTTGATTCCAATAATAGTATTTCTTCTCCAGAAATAACATACATAACACCTAGAATTAATTTCATTTGCATCCCTACAAATCACCAAAAATCTTGTATGGTGCAATAAAATAAGAAACATCACTGCAGACCATTTTAAAGGATCTAAAATCAATTATGCTTGTCTCCTAGTTTTTCAATTTAGCTCATACAAAACATATGACTGATTTAATATATGCCCCCCCCCCCCCCCCCCCTCCCATGACTAACCAAAAATCATATATTATACTAGAAAAGAAAAAAATTCTTCTATTGGATGGTCCTACATAAAATTTTACATCTTCAAGCAGCACATATGAATGTTAGCGGACTTCTTGTCAGTTCACCTTAAAAAAAAGTAGCACATATGAAATTGCCCTGAAAACTCAAATTAGTGTACTCAACAATTGAAGCTGAACCCTATAGGACGGCTAGAAGTGCAACAGCCCAGTGGTTTAATGGCCTATAATTTTTTAGGTCCACTCCATACTGGTACAAACCTAAGCACAATACAATTAAGCCTAATAAGTGACAGGAGGCCATGCTGGGCCATTTTAAATCATACAAAACATACCGTTTGAAAGCAGCTTAGAATCCAATCGCTTTTTGGGACAACCATACAAGCAGCCTTGGAGTTAGAATCCAATGCATATTTTCTTAAATATGTGTGAAGTTCATGCTGCTTATATATTGAATCAATAGCCTACCAAACAAGAAAGAAAATAAGATGTTAGACAGTAGCCCATGTCCAGCTGGCAGAAAGTGACCTGACACCTAAATACCTAGAAAATTTGGCCTGCTAGACCAACCTGACAGACATGTAACCTCACCGTACCAAAGAAGTAGTGAAACTATGCGTGAAGTTCTTCATCCCCGGCAATTACAGTGGTGCATGACTGTGTGGCCAGGCCACTGTGGCCACATCCAGTATAATTTTTTCTGACAAACGCAATCAGGAACCCAATATGTGTCTCATTTTGTATTTCCAGAGGGCGACAGATGTATCAGTACCAATATTAAACAGATATTGAGACCCATGTAACTCAAAACCTTAGGAGACAATATTCTAAAATTTGAAAAAGTAAAACATATACTCGGGTAGAAGTACAACATTTACTCAAAACCTTAGGAGACATATGACATAGCATTAGAATAAAAACACCCCTTTTTATTCTCCTAACATTGCGCATAAATATATATGTACTGAACATTCATGAAGAAAGATACAGAACCTGGTCTATCTTAACCACAGGCGCATACATCATGGTGTTGGTTTTATCTTTATCGAGGAGAAAGTTAACCCTTGGCAGGACTGTTGAGGTATCCTGCCACATTTTCATGGCTGCCTCTATTACTTCAATCACAAAGAAGAACATTTCTTCTGATCTATCTTTGTCTCCACACTTTTCGTCCTTTAAAAAAAAAAAAGCATGAGCATTGTAAAGTTCATATGAAACTGACTCTAAATACCAAAAAAAAATAATCAAAATGCAACCAAGACATCTTTTCTGTTTTTCTCACTTGTTTGCTTTGTGCTTAGCTGGGGGAACACTCATAAAGGGAAGTTTCACATATGACTCCAGGAAGTCATATTATTACATGTATACCCCTCGAAAATTATATATAATAGGCCTCCACAAACACATAAAAATTGCTTCAGCCCTGAAAAGATGTGAGAAATGTCATATAAAACCCATCCTTTCCCTGTGGTTTACTTCAAAAGATGCCCAAGTATGCTTCATTTATCACAGTTAATCTCCATACCAAGGACAATGTGGAGCAACTTATAATTTTTGTAAGAAAACAAAAGAGGAAGGGCATATTTAATAATTTTCTCAGATCAGTTAAACTAAGGTTCAAAATTAAAAATTACATTTATAGGTATATTGTTGGATATCCAGATAACCTACCATTAAAATTTCATGAAATTTCATGGTCTATAAGAAGCTTACGAGCTCAGATTTGAATGGTTGAAAAGGTTTTGAAATGCCAATGTTAGATTGCAGATTATCAACATTGACAGCACGTTTCTTTTCTCTGGCTAGTTGATTCAGCTGCTTTATTTTCTTGGATACTTCTAGATTTTGAGGGCTGTGCATTAGTGACTCTTGAAATGCACTTATAGCCTGAAATTTGAAAATCAGCAACAGAGTTGTTATATGAATGTTTTATTTTGGTGTTAGTAAGGAGCAACATTTTATAGGAAAGAAACATTGAACGTGTCATATATTTAACTAATTGTAACAGCTAGAGAACTAAGAAGAGCAGAATAAAAAGAAAAATATAGCTCACATCATTATAGCGCTCCATGGCCTCCAAGACACAGCCTTTCCTAAAGTAACCCTGCAATACAATTTGTCATTTTATGATTACTCACTCAAGTCTTCAGGATAAAGTGTGCTTGGCAATATTTCTTAATTTTCATGTATTTATCACATCAATATTGTTCATTTTATTGTGTATTCATGGAGAAAATTTAATAGGAAAATGGCATAGAAGAGGCAATTAATGCTATACCTTCTCCCATTGCGGATTTAGTGCAACAGTCATCTCAGCATCTGCCAGTGCTTTGTTTAGCTTACATAAATGAAGAAAGGCAGCCGCTCGATTACTGTTATTAAAATCAGTAGAGAAATTAAACAAAATCAGTCATAAACAAAAGTACTTCTGTGCTTAATTTGCAATTCAAAGTTCAAGGCTTAAAGTCCAGTGCTTAATTCAGACCTCAAATCTCAACAATTTAACCAATACACCTAGAAAAATACAACTTCTCACGGACGTGAGTAGAGCAGCAGGATACCTATAGAGAGTGGGGTTGTTCGGTTCGAGCTTGATCGCTCGAGTGTAGGTGGCGGCGGCTTTCAAGTAGTTCCCCGCCTTGAACAGCTCGTTACCTTGATTCTTCAGCGCCGCTGCGCCTCCGCCGCCGCTACCGCCGGTGGAGGTGGAGGTGGAGGTGGCGCCATCCGCTTCCGCCATCAGAAACCCTAGCTAGGGTTTTAGATTTGGTTGGGTTGTGTTGTGTTAGATTTTGGAAAAAATAGATTTCTTTTTTTTTTTTTTTTTTTTTTTGGCTATGTCAAGCTTAAATGCTCATGACATCGATTTTCTGCAATACTGTTGGGCAACCGAAGTTTTTATTCATAGGAAATTAAAAATTAAAAAAATTAAAAAAGTGAAATAATATGGTGGAATTTTAAAAATAAAAAGACAGAGTCACGATTTGGAGTCCTGTTACAACCTCCGCTAAACAAAATAGGAAAGAAAATATATATATGTGAGACTTCGAATAAGAACAAAACTGATAATTTTTTTTTCTAAACGTGGGATACCAAATTGGACAAAAACTAAAAAAAAAAAAAAATTTAAAAGTAGAACTCCAAATTAAACAAAAAAATTGAAAAAAATATAGAAAAACATAACAAAAAAGCTCGATTACTAGCTTCAAAGGATAATGTTGTTCTATGACAGGACTTTTATGTAATTCTAACTTTCTATATAATTCGGAGTTTTTATGTTATTTTATGCTATGTTAATATATTTTAGACTTGTTATGTTATTTTTATATGATTTTCAGACATTTTAAGTTATGCTATATTATGTTTATGTTATTTATTTTATTGTTGTTTCTATGTTGATAATTTATTTTGGTTGTTAAATAATGTGGCCGAGACTATAAATTGATAATAGTTCGGCACCTGATGACTGTTAAATATTAGCACCTAATGACTGTAAATTGATGATAACTCGGCACCTAATGACTGTGGCCGAGACTATAAATTGTTTAATGTACGTAATTGCAAATTGGTATTAAAAAATTTAAACAATAACGTCGTACCAGTATGACTATGTAAATCTTTGAAACATGTTTGTTCATTCCAAACAAGTAGGTGTACAAATTGGGAATATTTCATTTCGCCAACTAAATTCTGTAAAATGAAGAGAAATCAGCTAGAGTTGGACCAAAATAGATCCCACTCTTTGGTGAAAACACCTTTTGCAATCCTTGTGATACAAAGCCCCTGCATGCATCCTTCTATTTAAGAAATGAACCCCATATCTTTTTGTTTTGAGGAAAAATAAGGGTATGAACCCCATATCTTTTCTTCGTGTAATTTCAACTGCTGCTTCCACTAGATATATAATGTGTCATATCATTCATGTGCATGTTGAGTATATTAAGATATTTGAGAAGACCAAATAAACATTTTATCTCTTAATTCTTACTAAAATAGAAGAAATAACATTAATTAATCAATGTGGCAGGACTCCCCCAATTGTTGATATCAGCCATCAACTATTGTAATTCATCAGGAATAATTCTCAAAATAGTTAATCCGCCATCAACTATTTGTGAAACAAGAAACATGATCGATCACAATGTAAAAACAGAACCAATAATGAGTACCTAATAGAAAAAACTCAACATATTAATTACACATCATCATCCTGTTGCTCAGCTGCCGCCGAGTTACACATGCAGTACTCTCCTATATTTTAGATGCGATAGCTAGCCTCAATCAACTTTTGGATTTATATTATACTTCAAGCTTATTTACAGATTATCTGAAAATAGAGGATTTTCTAAAGTTAAAAAAACTTTTTTACAGTAACATTTATTTTGTACAAGTTTAATTTGTCGACCAATGGGATCGATCGATGCACATACAGTATCGTTGATGTTGGTGGGGAAAATGCTCACAACTACTGCGAGTCATACATTCATTTGGAGTAAGTTTGTGCGTGACTTAATATATATATATATTTGTCCGTAAATGAGGTATATTTTAGGTGTGACTTGTGCACATCTTTAATTTGTTCTTTTAATTGTGATCATGTAAAACTAATATTTTGTGTTTGTAGCATCATTGTGTTAATCATGTAATTAAAACAAATATTTTTAGAAGTGTGTATATACATTATTTACGATCGATGTCTTTTCTTTCGAGAAAACCATTCGGCCCAACTTATTAATAAGAACTTCAGTAACCAGATGAAGATAATTAATAATGTTTTTTTAAGGTAACAGTTGGCATTTATATCTTTTATTTATAGTTTGATTAAGAAGCTTGAAACTCATGATTGTGTTTTAGGTTAGAAATTGCAATCGTGTGGTTAAATGGAATCCTTGTGATACAATACAAAGTACATCCTTAATTCTATTTAAAAAATGAACCCCATATCATTTCTGTGTAATTTCTAATGTTTTTTTCTTCTTCCTAGATAAAGTGTCATATTGTTCATATGCTGAGTAAATTAAGATATTGGAGAAGACTAAATAACATCTTATCTCTCATTTCTTATTAAATTTAAAGAAATAAATGAGGCAAAAGAAATGGAGGCAAAGATATGTGAAGATGTTGGCACAGCTAATGTGTATTTTGTTATACGCAATTGATGTGAACGCGAGGAGGCTGGCGGTGACCTCCACTACTATCCATGTCCATAACTATGGCCTAAATGCAGATGGCGTTACTGTTGGTAGCATGGTACTCTTTTCATCTTATTTGTGTATTTTATTTTACTTTAATCTGTTGAATTTCTTTTATGTACTTCGTTAATTTGAAAGAATACACATATAATAATATTGTAATGATATTAGGCCTTCTTGGAAGCATGGGGAGCGTCATGCGCATCGAGCGATGACGTCAAGCTGCTCATACCGCCCGGAATCTATAGACAAGTTCAGTGGTACTTGTCCAAATGTTAACACACTCACAATTTATCAGGAGGTAATAGAGCTTTATATGATCATGCGACATAATTTCTAATTGGAAGGATATTAATGATTAATTAAGAAAATTTAAGATTGATCCAATGCAGGGATATATAAAGGCGTTGACTGACCTGAGCATAAGTGATGTATATTTCAAGCAAATAAACGGCACATCGGCGTCACAGGTGGCCGTGACTCTAAATTGTAGTCAGGGGACGCCATGCATGCCAGAACATTCATCTACAAGATATATATATTCTCCTCAAGTATTTCGGCGAGGAGCTGCCTGCCGCTGTCTGTGCATATGCCGACACATATTTCTCTTCTCCGATGCTCCCTTTGCCATGCAACTAGTTCATTCTGAAGTTGTGTAATACAAGAAAATTCAATTCAAAACATTAATTAATTCCAAGAAAACTGTTGTTTAATATAATTGCAAGTTGATAGTGAATTAATTAATAATCTAAGTTAAACTTTGAAACATGTTTGTTCATTCAAAACAAGTTGTGCATAATTGGGAATACTTTCATCTATTTCTGTTTAATGGGTGCCGAATTGGCCGAATCAAAAGACTCACAACCGAATTCCTTATAAAAATGAATGCAAAATAGATCCCTCCATTTGGTGAAAATACTTTTGGCAAACAATAATGACTAAATCAACTAGACCAAAGTAAATTCACCAAATAGTTAAACTCTTCCAAATTATAGTGTGCCTTATTTTGACAGATCAATTATTTGGAGAGTAGAAGATGAAAGTTCTAAGGAATTAAAAACTAATGACCAATCAAATATTTTCATACATTAAAAATAATGTAAACTCTACATGCGATTTCTACAGGCTCTGATCCTTAAACAGTCTCTGATCTTTATTGGGCCTATCGTATCAGAGGAACTTTTTTTCCTTAATTTATGTCACAGGTTGTAATCATGAGGAGCTTGCAGATTTTGGTGGGCCCAACAAACCAGTGCATTTGGATGAAAATTAATTAAATTGTTGTGTGTTTCTTATTCTTTACAAAATAAGATAAATCATTACAACCTTTTGTTCTTTTCTTATTAAAATGAAAGAACTAACATTAGTTAATCCAATAGTAGAACATCCACCAACATAAACCTTTGAGAGCATCAGAATTAGAATGTCAACGACCCTATCATCATTGATCAAATTTATTGTCCCGACACACTAAGATGAAGATTTCGTACGCAAAACTTTTTTATGTGCCTAGTTAGCTACCAAAATTATGGTGTCTGTGTAATCCATCAATTAAGTACAATCCCATGTTGAGCATTATAAATATATAATGGAAGAAAATAATGGCACGTTGGTGTTGCCGGTAGTCGTGACTATGAACTGCATGCAGTCCGGAAACTCCATGCCAGAATATATTTAGAAGATCAATCAAGGAGAAATTCTGCTCAATTATGTCGACGAGAAGCCACCTATCGTTGTCTGTGTGTATGCTGATAAATGTTTTTCTTGCCCTATGCTCTGTTTGCCCTGCAACTAACTCTTCCTTATTCTAGCTAGTCCGACATAATTGAAACTATAGGCACCCATGAAATTAATTCACTAGTATGCGTAATTCTTAAGATAATTATCCATGAAATTGAAACTAGCTACAAGGCACTCATGAAATTAATTCCAAAAAACAACTTAACTGCAGATGCAGATTTAATTAGTGTGGTGGCATTAGTTCTTGAATCGATCTCTCTAAGGCCTTAGACGCATGTTCAATTCTCTTTCTACGGCCGGGTTTACCGAGCCCCTTTAATAATAAAAAAATGTATAACTATTTTACATTAAAAAGATGCGTATCTCTTATATGAGAATAATGTAAACACATATTTGTACATAATAAAGCAAAGCAATTATGACACGACAAACTCAATAAAGTTAACTCATGAAAAGTTATTAATAATCAGTCTTTCAATGGCGAGGAGAAAAACGATGAACTGCAGACGGATGGATCACCGTAGTGTCTAATCGCCATTGCTATAAACTACCCTGGCACAACAATGAATGACGACATCAGTAAATTAAGTACGCTCGCCGAAGAGGACAACACACTTCTCTTTTTATAATATATTTTTATTATTGTTGTTTTTTTCTCTTTAATTTTATATATAGGAGAGTTGTTGTTAATAATATTACATCGTCACACCCGAGACATTCCGTCACGTATTTACACATAAGGCGTGTACATATCATATATATATATTATTAATAATAAATAATCATGCAACTTATCTTACAATCAAACAAAATATTCTAACACCACAATTAATTCAAATAACATTTGTATATCAGATCCTATCAAATATATACGTACATCAGCAAGTTAGTAATATTCTAGAAGACATCATTTATGTATAGATAGTACGAAATAATATCCTCTTACTCTTGCCAATTCCGAAAAGTTAAAACAGACAAAATACGAATATGTAAAATATTTGATTATTGTTTAACAAACTGGTTTTGAAATTCCATAAGTTTCTGACAATCGAAATCCTTCTTAATTTCCATCGATTATATGATATACAGATTTATCAAATAATAAATATAATGAATGTTATTAAATAAATAAATTTTCAAAAATTATATAATTTTCAGTAATTTTATCAAATACATAAATATAACCTAAAGATTATATATATATATATATATATATATATATAGAGTAGGGCTATTGTGCTTCATGAAGTAAAACGAAGTTTTACTTCACGCTCATTCTCCCATTTCTAAAATCCAAACGGTCGATCCAAACCGTTCAAGTTGTTCTCCATATTGAAATGTGCTTGGAGACCAAATTTTACATTTTTTGGAATTTTTTTACTATTTATTAAGCCACTTTGAAAATCTGAAAATCCTTATGAACAGTAAAAAACAGTAAAAATTTCTGGACCGCCGGATCAGTGATTTTCAAAGTGGCTTAATAAATAGTAAAAAAATTCCAAAAAATGTAAAATTTGGTCTCCAAGCACATTTCAATATGGAGAACAACTTGAACGGTCGGATTGACGATTTGGATTTTGGAAATGGGTGTATGAGCGTGAAGTACAATATGGGTTTTACTTCATGAAGCACAATAGCAAAATTCTATATATATATATATATATATATAAAATAATAAAATATAATAAATCTTATCAAATAGGTGAATATAAGAGATTGTTTAATCTATTTACTAAACAAATAATTGAATATAAGATTAAATATCTTGTTTTCTCAGTTTGGATTCTCATCTGGAGTTATTAATGAAAGAGAATTAATTATGTAGAGATATTACCTTTTTTTTATTTCTCAACCTTATGTGAAGAAATTAGTGGAGAGAGAGATACAGTAGATGGTGATATTATTTTATAAGAACGGTTTTTAATTTGCAAATTTACGGGATCAGAGAGACGACAATTGCAGATTAGTTATTTTGGAAGTTATGATATTTAATGTTGAGAAATGAAATAATATCAGCCTCAGAATATTCATCACAGGCTAGTTTAGGCAACGAATCAACTAGCCTCAAATTGTATAGTTGTCAAGCTATAATTAGTACATAGATTGATTTTTGTAATTAGGCAATAATTAGGGTGTAATTAGGCAACAGATCCAGCCAATGTAAATTAGGAAGTAGCCCAACGGCTAGTAGCAATACTCATATAATTTAGGCTATAAATCCCCATGTACAGGTCATGTAAAGACAGAACAAAATAAACAAGAACAATTGTTCATCATTTCTCTTTTCTCTAAATTTTCACATTTAATTTAGGTATGTGCTATATTACAACTCGTGACTGTTGAAACAATTGGTTGTATTGGGTTTTAAAAATTTGCTACGGTCAATTATATTGGATATTTAAATGAGGATATACATTGCAACCTATACTTATGTTTGTCAGAAATTTTCATATTTTATGAAAATATGTTTTTTACAAAATATTATTATGAAAATAATTTTCAGTTTTCCCCATCATCACATATTAAAATCTCATATTACTGCAAAAATATATATTATAAAATTTGATCCTTGAATTAGTTCTCATTGTATTGAAAATTGTGAGTAATTATAAACTAATGTCTTTGTTACTGATGGTTTCAACATAATTAAGTTTACTTATTTTTCAAAAAACAATAACTATTTATTTATTAGAGATGAAACTTGAAATGCATGATTTTACAATCCAAAAGGTATGATTTGGACAAATGGAGTGAACGTTTATCTTGTCACTCATGGAAGTACGCGTTCAATTGATAATAATGCATGATATGTTTCCAAATTTAAAATTTCACAAGAAAGTAAAGAACTCACATGGAAGACATGTTGCAATGAAGTATATGGTTTTCCAACCAACAATTAATATAATAGTGTTTACATTCTCTAAGCTAACTCAAAGTTTAAGTTTGTCTGTAAAGAATTCGGATTGCTGGACTCATTAATTACGAACTTTAAAACTACAGAAGGGATATAATTATTAATGCCTACGGACTTGTAATGACCTAAAACATATATTTTTTTTGTTTAAAATACCAAATGACATTAAACAGTATACAAAATTAATTGATACACAATCCAAGTAAAAGAGTGAGCACTTTGATTCTGGCCAATACTTTTGGTCAAGCAAGCAGATTTGTTGATGATGAGAGCGGTCCACCATATGCATGCTCTTACCAAAGAATTAAAAAGTTTAGATTGCAACTATAGTTAGTTATGATATTAGAATATTTCTAATAAAATAAATAAATATCGTGAACAACCAATTGAATTTAGTTCATAATTTTTACAAGCTTAATTAATTATTCCAATGTATATACAATACCAAATTCAAACAAAATAATAATAATAATAATAACACATTACGATACGATTAGACCAAAATTATTAGTAGATAACACATTACAATACTATTAGACGAAAACTATTAGTGTATAAAAAATCGTAATGATTACCACAAAAAAGTCATAACCATTAAGTACTTTATAACATCCCGAAAAATTGAGTCATTATTATTTATACTAAAAAAGTTTTTGTTTATATATATAATATATTGAATATACTATATATGTCTCTTCTAAAAAAAGTTTCTCAATAATATAATTTTAGATAAATAAAAAGGAAAAAAAATAAAAAAATAATCATTCTGGTTTTGTTCTGTAAATCATAAATTTGTCCAACTTTATTTTTATTATTACTTTATTTTCAAATCACGAATGATAACAGTTATTTCCATTTAAGAATTTAGTAATAAAAAAAAACTAATGCGGCAATTAATCTCTCATCCCTAATAACCGCCCACCCCTAATAAATTCCTTTTAATCCCGCCTCTCTGTCTCTCTCTTAATCCCATCTCTCTGTTTCATTATCTCTTCGAAAGAAAAAAAGAAGTAAAGAAAGCTTATTATGACAATTAATTTGATGATCGATTTCAATATCCGATTCGAATTCTGACTATGCCTCCGTGATTCTAATCTATCGTTGAATTTGATTTGAAATTTCGAACATCTCGCTATCAAGTAATCAGACTTCTCTATAATCTGTGTTTTCGTTTTGTATGGTTGATTTTAATATTGGTATTGCATATTGGATTATGATGACATATTTAACGGGATAGCGGGTCTGAGGTTGAAATTTGATTTGTGATTGTAGCCTCCCACTGTTGGTTCGACTTCCCAATGGGTTGGCGGCTTTCCAATGTTGAATAGATTTTCCATTGAATTGGCAATTTAAGGAATTGTGTTATAGAATGTGGGAATCGCCTGTGACAGGGATTACACATTTGTGCATATGATGTGACTTGTTTTACGGATAATCTAGACCGACGTGCTATTGCCGGTTAAATATGCATGCATATATATATAATTTGATGTGTATTTGTGTGAATTAATTCGGCCTATTTGAATGGTTGTTAAATTAAGTCAATTATAGAGAAGCGCGTCGTTAAATAACCGGTTATTGAGCCTTGTATTTAGCTGACTCTGTTTTGTTATATTGTTTTTATTTCTATTGGCGACGTAGGTTGACGGGTTAAAAAAAGTGCAATAATAATGTTATAATCATGCTCCGGATAGTCAAAATCTGAAGTATGACATACTTTAATCTCAATTGATACAATAACAAGATTATCCAAAAAGATTGTGCATACAAAAATTAATCTTTCAGTCTTATATCAATATTGATAACTATATATGCTCCACACTCAAATATCATGAATCTCGTATAAAACACATGCATGTCTCGCATTGCTATAGTGTTAATTCCTTCAATTTCTAAAATGTTGTGTTAATTCCTTCAATTTCTGAAATGTATGTTTTGTTAGAAGACTGTTGAACCCTGCCTGATAGATTGGCCCACAACCCACTCGACACGCAATGTCGTTGCGAAATCTATCAAACCTCTCCATATAGATTATTTGTGAACTTCATTATGTTTTTTACATCAAATACATTCTTACCTAGGTAATCCTTTGAATGTTCAATAGACCAGAAGAAAAAACAAGATCAATAAAGAAATACGTGTCAACATGATCAGTAAGCCGCAGTGCTGCATAATACCCTTCCATCTTGATTGAGAAGTGGAATGGTTTGGAAATAAACTCTCAAACCAGAATAGAATTATTGTCAACCGAGAGAATCATATAAATACAAAAAAAATAAAACCATCAAATTTGTGCATTTCAGTTTTCTCTAGCATCCGATATTAAAATCTCACATATATTTGTGCAAAAATTAGAAAATTTGGTGTTTCAATTAGTTCTTATTGCATTTGTAACATATAATAAAGTGAATATCAGCTCATATCTTTATTACATACATTTCTATATGAATTTACTTATTTTACAATAAAATGACTATTTATTAGAGTCTAGAGATGAAACTTGAAATGCATGATTTTACAATTCAAAAAGAATGATTTGGACAAATAGAGTGAGCGTTTATCAATACGAGATGTATGTATTCAATTGATAAGTTCTAATATTTTTCCTAAAAAATTGAAGAAAAAAAGATCTCTCTATAATGTGACTCCCTTGCAAGTCAGGTTTCCATGCAATACGACTTTGCCAATATTTAATTTGAATATTAAAAAAAAAAATAAGTTCATCAATATGAGAAATGTTGAAATTTATTAAAAATAATTTGTATAATCTTGAGAATCTTAAAAGAGTAAACTATAATTTTAAAATTTAATAGTGGTATGCAAAGATTTAAATAGCGTTTATCGCGTCATAGCGGAACGGCTGAAAAAACGGCGATATGTCCATATAGCGCCGCAATAGCGCGCAATAGCGGCAATAACATCATAGCTTTTATGTTCCGAAAATGCTATAGCGACGCTATAGCGCGCTATTTAGAACCAGAACTTTGGTGGTATGTAATCAATTTTTTAGTTTGTCGGTAAGGAATTCGGACAGGCTGTCTGAATTTTTAATTTTAAGACTTTCCGCTCAGATAGATACTGACATATAAATATTCAAATTGATTCAAATTGAGTCAATTGCCTATAGCTTTGAGAAGTTTTAAATTTAAATTACACCTACCGATTACCGAACCTATAGATAGATTGATATAGTGGTAGTCAAGAGTAGAGCTGCACCAAAAATTCGTAGTTCGTAATTCGATTCGAGTTTGATTCGAAAAAGTTCGGAAAAAATTCAATTCGAAATTGAGTTCGTTCGAAATTATTTCAAACCAAACTTAGTTCGAAATTAATTCAAACCAAACTCAAACTGGACCTAGTTCGCAAACCAAATTTAGTTCGAAATTAACTCAAACGTGAACCATTAATTTCTGCTGATAACTTATGTTCACTGATGAAAATATAAGCCGTCCAGTCCATAATTGCTTTGAATTCTGACTTCTGAAACAGAAAGTCCGGTCCAATTACAAGCTCAAATAAAAAAATTCAACAACAAAGCTCAAATAAAAAAATTCACATGTTTATACTAGAAATTTTGTTTTTTTATGGTAGGATTCTGAGTTTTCGGGTAATCCAGTCTCAACTCTCTCGTTTTTTTCTTTGTTTTGATAAAGTTATTATTAATTTGATAAATTTGTTCAATTAATTTCAGCTTTAAGAAACTATTAAATAATAAATAATAAATAATAAATAAATATTGTACCTTGATCATTTTTTTGACAGCAATACATTTTTTGGCATTTTTTGCATTTATTTTCGGACCGTTCGTTTTACCGCGGGAATTCAATGGTCGATCTGCAACAAAATCATCCCAAATCTGATCTAGAATGATCAAGGTCCAATATTGAACGTAGCCAACATAAAAGTTCGGAAGTTTTATTATGTATGAGCTTTGATCCAACACAAAATGTTTATGGCCATACAATGCTTCAATTTTCGATCAACTAGATGGATGGGTAAATCAAAACAAAATTTTATCAAACTTTCATGGAAGACGATAAATGCAATGCTCTTTCATTTCAACGGCCCCGATTGGTCAACGGACAACATGTTTACGTGCGCCTTCATTAACTTAGAAAGTAAGAGTATATGTTTCATGAGACATAACTCTTGTCTTCTGAGTTAATGAAGGCGCACGAAAATATATCGTCTGTGATTTGATCGGGACCGTTGAAATCAAAGAGCACTGCATTTATCATCTTCCATGAAAGTTTGATAAAATTTTGTTTTGATTTACCCATCCATCTAGTTGATCGAAAATTGAAGCATCGTATGGCCATAAACATTTCGTATTGGATCAAAGCTCATACATAATAAAACTTCCGAACTTTTATGTTGGTTATGTTCAATATTGCACCTTGATCATTCTAGATCAGATTTGGAATGATTTTGTTGCAGATCGACCATTGAATTTCCGCGGTAAAACGAACGGTCCGAAAATAAATGCAAAAAATGCCAAAAAATGCAAAAAAATGTATTGCTGTCAAAAAAATGAAAAAAATGCTGTCAAAAAAATAATCAAGGTACAATATTTCTTTTATATGTCTAAAAAAATGCAAAAATGCTGTTATTGATCAGCTATTCATTTAGAAAAAAAAATTATATGTATTGCTGTAAAAAAAATTCAAAAAATGCAAAAAATACTTATTTATTTGATAAAAAATAAAAATAAAAAAAAATAAACATGCAAAAAGTAAAAAAATGCAAAAAGTTTGAAAATATATATTTTTTTTTTCAAATTATTTGCTGCCTAATTTTATTTTGTATCACTACAATGCACTTTTAGACTCACTTAATAAAATATTAAATAAAATATTAACTAAGCGAGTGACCCACAAATCCTGCAATCTGATCACCTCAATAATTTCACACTCTTAGATCTATCCTCTTACCAACGTCTAGATCTCTTCCATGTCATCAATCCGCTCCATTCAACCAATTAACCCGCTATTTTTTCCGCCACTGCCTCCAATTTTTTTCCCTCTTCCCGCTAATTTACGCCAAAATCGCTCGCCCACATTCCTCTCCCTCTAAGTACCAAACTAATCTCCCTCGCGTCTTCTCTCTCTCTCTCTGGTGGCCTCTCACTACAAAGACTCCTCTCTCGCCCAAATCCCCTGTTGCGTACATTCAAACTGAGTGTGGTATTTGGTTGTAATTAATTTTGGAGTGCTTGAGTTTTTATTTAAATTGTACTTCTATTGATATTTGGGTTTTATTTAAATTGTACTTTGAATACTTGAGTTTTTATTGAAGTGCTGTAATTTCGCACTATGGCCCAGTCAGAAGTCATAAATCGTAAGTCGTAACAAAGTTCGTAAAGATTCGAAATTGAGTTCGTAAAAAATTCGGTTCGAAATTGAGTTCGTTCGAAATTAATTCAAACCAAACCTAGTTCGAAATTAATTCAAACCAAACTCAAACTGGAGATAAGTTCGATTCGGTTCGGTTCGTTTGCAGCCCTAGTCAAGAGTCAAGACCAAAATTTACATTATAATAAGAATTAAATTGTAGGTGGGAAATTTGAAAGAGATCAAGGGACAGTATTAATGCCTACGGACTTGTAATCACATAAAAAAGAAAATAAAATTACAATCGATATTCAAAATTATTTGAAATAGGGCAAGGTTTTTGTCAAAAGACTTTGGACATAATCTTATCCAAAGTCATATCTAAACAATCCAATTCGCGTCACAACTAGCAAAAATGATTTAGATTTACAGAGTCGTTTAAATTTATTAAGTTCTAAATTAATTTACATGCATTTTATTGTAAATTGTACGGTTCAGGTCCTCCTTTGGATAAATTTTGTTTTTTTTTAATGAAAAATCAATTTATATGATTTTCATTTTCTTATGAAAAATCAAATGATATTCAAAATTATTGGAAATTATGGCAGGGTTTTTGTCAAAGGACTTTAGACAAAGTCTTATTCAAAGTCAGATCTAAACCATCCGATTCGCTTCACAACTAGTAAAAATGATTTAGATTCACAGAGCCATTTAAAGTTATACATTAGTTCTAAATCAATTTGCACGAATTTTACTGTAAATTGTACGGTTCCGGTCCAGCTTTGGATTAAATTTGTTCAAAGTCTTTTGGACAAAACCAACTTTCATTTATATATGAAGCAACTGCACAACTAAATTTTTTTTTCGCTTTTATAATCTTTCACTTGATTTAAAATAATATGAATTTATCAAGTTAATTTATTATCAAGGAATATGAGGGCATAAAAATATTAAGGCGACTAGGGCTCCAAACAAACCAAACCGAATCGAACTTACCTCCAGTTTGAGTTTGGTTTGAATTAATTTCGAACGAACTCAATTTCGAACAAACTCCATTTCGAACCGAATTTTTTACGAACTCAATTTCGAACCTTTACGAACTTTGTTACAACTTACGAGTTATGACTTATGATTAGGCCATAGTGCGAAATTACAGCACTTCAATAAAAACTCAAGTATTCAAAGTACAATTTAAATAAAACCCAAATATCAATAGAAGTACAATTTAAATAAAAACTCAAGCACTCCAAAGTATTCAAAGTACAATTTAAATATCAATAGAAGTACAGAACAATTACCAAAGTCTTAGAATTATTACAAACCCAAATATCATCCTAAATAAAACATTAAATGTCATTACAACTAGACACTAGCTACTGAAAAATCCTTCTAAAAAACCCTCACAGGTATCCAAAGCTTCAGCCATATATTTCGCTTCATTAAACTAGCTACTGAACATCTACAAATTACTTTATAGATGCAGTAGCAAGGTTTTCAACATCCCACACTATTTTTGCATCATTAGCCTGGATTACCCGAAAAACTCAGAATCCTACCATGAAAAGCAAAATTTTTGGTATCAACATAAACCGGATATCTTTATCAGCCCATACCTACCTGACAATTCAAAAGAGATCACCGAGGGTCGCCTCACGGCCGGTCCTAGTTTCAAATTAGAATAGACAGTTCGAGTCTTCCTCTACGAGGGTGGTCTTTCACTTGGTCTGACCTTATTTCTAAGGTATCGCAACCTCTAGGAGTCTAGGGTTTGGTATCGCAACCAAGTAGCAAACAGAGGGAAACTCTAGGATTTGGACTTTGGTATCGCAAGTTCGCAACCAACAGAGAGGGAAAGTCGGCTAGGGACTAGGGTAGAACGATTATAGGTTATGGCTGATTTTGTTTAATTTTTTTATTTGAGCTTGTAATTGGATCAGACTTTCTGTTTCAAAAAATATTTTTTAGAAGTCATAATTGAAAGCAATTATGGACTGGACGGCTTATATTTTCATCAGTGAACATAAGTTATCAGTAGAAATTAACGGTTCACGTTTGAGCTAATTTCGAACTAAATTTGGTTTGCGAACCTATTTCGAACGAACTAGGTCCAGTTTGAGTTTGGTTTGAATTAATTTCGAACGAACTCAATTTCGAATCAAACTTTTTACGAACTTTTTCGAATCAAACTCGAATCGAATTACGAACTACGAATTTTTTGTGCAGCCCTAAAGGCGACCAATTAAAATGCAGTCAGCAGAAAAGGTGTGTGGGGCAGTCCCGATAATAGGCATTTGTGCTGTGGTGGCAAAATCAAGTGCTGGTCTTTCAATTTGCTACAGTAATTATTGTGAACTTGGCTGCCATCAACCTCTTCCTTTACCTGCTCTGGACAGTGGGACCATGGCTTTGCTTCTGATTGAGGCAGGGGTGTAATTCTTGTATGTCTTGGGTTGTCTTTGTTGCAACAGATTAGATATGTTCATAGTAACAAATGAATAATTCGGGTTCGGTTCGGCAGGGTCAAAAATTCGTGATTCGGGTATAATTCGGGTATAATTCGGGAATGATTCGGAATTACAATACGAGATCTCAGTACATATTTAATTAATTACTGATGACTTAATATACGATATACTGCTTGTATTTGCCACAGAAGATCAGTAAAGTAAAAAATAATATAAAATGGGGAAAAGGTTGCCACATGAGATCTGGAATTAGTCACACGGTTCAAAATTTCAAATGGGAAAGGGTTGCCACATAAAAAAGTTGTCACATGAGATCCCAATTTTAGTTTGGCAGCAAAGTCACGTGGATGCCTCGGAGAAAAAGCGTGAAACTGTACTGTGCCTAGAAAACTGTACTGTGCATGCGAGAATTCAAAAAAATTTCCGAACAAAATTCGAGAAAAACGCGTATTATTCGTAAAATTCGTTAAATTCGTGTTTTATTTGAGTTTTATTCGCGTTTTATTCGGTCAAAAGTTCGGTCAACGAATTATACGGTATTCGGTTCGGAAACACCCCAAAAACGTTTTATTCGCGAATTAAACGCGAATAAAACGCGTATCTTGTCACTATGGATATGTTAATTAAGGATGGTACTTGGGTTAATTTAGTGCTACAGATTAATTATGATGGTTAATTTAGTGCTGCATTGTTGTATATGTTTGTTGGTCTTCTATATTATCTTGCTTAATTTGCTACATGTTATTTGTATTCGATTTGGGAGTGAGGCTATGGTGCTATGCATAGCACGGATGGCTAGTGTACTACGGCTCAATATGGTACTTTTTAAAATTCTAACAGTCGATCCGACCGTTCAATGTGATAACCATATGAATATGTACTTGCAAACTAAATTTTATATTTTTTCGAATTTTTTTACTATTTTTTCAGATAGGTAGAATGTAACGCCACGTTAAATCAACATACAACATTAAGGTACGATTAAAATAATTTAGATATGTTTCTTTGTTTCTTATTTAAATAGCTTAATTTAATAAGAATGCAAAGTAGAAATCTTGAATATATTCTGATTGATATTCGTATACGTTAACATACATATATAAGTTGATATTTAATTTAAAAACAAATCGATTTGGCGTACAGATGGCAGTGAGAAACCCTATCAAAGATAACTTCCAATTTGAATTAATGACTCCCATAAAAATAACCACCCTATAACTGTGAATTATTCCCTCTGAGTTGTCAAGTTTTCCCATTATAAATAACTACTTGCATAATTAAAATAAAACAAACCCCTCTGTTCCGTACTCTCTCTCTCTACTAAATTTTTACAGAAGATTAAAGAAAGAGATAAAATGTTAGATATCTATACTTGATAATTTTCTTTCATTCGTAATTAATTTTAATGTTTAATTATTGCCAAATTGATTAGACAATCTCTTATACTCACTGATTGATGATACCATTCCTCTATTTTATCTTATTTATATAATCTTTATATTATATTTATCTATTTGATAAGAATTTCTGAGAAGTTTTATAATTTCTGAAAAATAAAGATTTCCTCTATTTTATTTTCTGACATAATCTTTAGATCAGATTTAGTTGATAAAATTTCCGAGAGTTATATAATTTCTGAAATTATTTATTTATTAGGGTGTATTATATTATTTGATAAAATCTCTTAATAATCGGTGGAAATTAGTATTTATTTCAATGGTCAATAGTTCCTGAAATTTCATAATTAAATTGCAAAGTTTCAACTATTTCTTAAATGACAAGTATATCTTAAAACAGGATATTATGCGGATGTCAGAATTGTCGGTAGATTGATTAAATGAAAATAAAATCTCATAGTTAATTTCTCTTAGACTTCCACCAAAGTGCACCAAAAATTCTTGATTTGCATCTATTTATTTATTTTTATGGTAATTTTTCACCGATAACCCTAAGTTTTTATTCACCGATAACCCTAAAATTATTTTTATTACAAAGAAGTACATTCTAAAATATTGTCAACAGTTTAATCTCATTTCTCGTGAAAAACAAAATCCATTATATTTGTCCGATTGCACAGTAGTCAGTATATTTCTGTTTAAATCTTAGGAAATGTATTCGGACAAAAACAAATTCCATGATATGTCTGATCGTATGGTAATTAACGAATATATTTTGTTTATATCTTTAATGACATTCGGATTGTATATTTAACACGGCCAGTTTAGCAACAGATACGTAGAAACCGATATAAATATTAATTTAGAAACTCGTGTTACATGGTCTAGGTCTGAATTCTGAAGTAAGAAGTAACGTAAAGGCAGGAGTGAACTACCCCACGATAACAGGTACGGGTTTCCTGGACATTGTCAAATTGTTACTTATTGTTTTTGTTTGCATTTATTTATTATGGAATTATGCATGTTGAATCGAACGATCCCTTTGGCTTTGTTAGAGAATAATAAAATAGAATTATTCATTTGATCAACGGACTTATAGGATTTGTTGTGTTGAGTATGATCTTTGTGTGATTAAACGAACGAACGTGGAAAAGTAATGGATAAGTTAAAGGAAAGGAGTCAATGTGCGTTGAACGCATGTTGGAATGTATACATTGGGTCTAGTAGCCGACTGGACCCCTCGTTAACGTGGCGTTGGTTGGATTTCCCGTCACGGGTCAATATCTTGCGGTGGTTCGAGTCCCCGTTGAGTGAGACAGTTGAACTAGTGGTGGTTCGAGTCCCCCTAGTGAGACGCCAACAATCAGGGTGGTTCGAGTCCCCCTGGTGAGGCAAAGAAGATCTAGCGGTGGTTCGAGTCCCCGTCTAGTGGCATGGCCAAGATCTGGTGGGGTTTGAGTCCCCTTGGTGAGGCAGTTAAAAACTTGAAAGATAATTAAAGAAGTGTGTGTATTTTAAATAGGCACTAGTAAAATTGCATGTGAGGATATAATTTTGATATCTTGTTTGTGTTAAAAAGTTAATTTGACAAACTCCGGGACTGGAACTAAATCCCGTACAGAGAGACTGTTCGATCTCTCACCCGTTCCACTCTTATGTGGGTTCCAGGAAATGATGAGTCCGACAGGGAGCACAAATAGGAGGGATGCAGATCGGGTGGACAACGAGTAGATGGCTCATGTGTCTTTTATTTTATTTTTAGTTAAACTTTAAATTCTCTCTTTGAAAGTGGATACATTGACTGATATGGCAATTATCGGTTTGTTGCCATGTTTGTCTTGATCTCATGTTGAATGCATGTTATGTACTTGAACTATTTGTGGTTTTAAAAGACTTGGTTTGACTTTAAAATTTTGCATGAGTATTTATTATTGATAATGTATGTGATGTACACACGCCTTACGTGTAAATACGTGGCGGGTTGTCTCGGGGTGTGACATAGAATTTTGATGGTCCAGAATTTTCAAAAAACACTGATTTTTCTACCTATCTGAAAAAATAGTAAAAAAATTCGAAAAAAATATAAAATTTAGTTTGCAAGTACATATTCATATGGATATCACATTGAACGGTCGGATCGACCGTTAGGATTTTAAAAAGTACCATATTGAGCCGTAGTACACTAGCCATTGGTGCTATGCATAGCACCATAGCCTCACTCTTCGATTTGGTGCTATATATATAGAGAAAGAGATTATGTTGTTTATTTTGCTATATATGGAGGCTAGCCTCTAATACAGGTATATATAATTAAATAATATATATAAATAAATCACCAACGGTCCAAAAATAATAACAGATGGCAAACTAGGACCTGCCAACGCCAACTCAAACACAACAGATGGTGTAAGACACTTTTGCAATCGACTAATAACACCCAACAGACGATGACATTTCTATATTAAATTGCTAATTCAACGACCGAAAAACTATTATTCCTATCTGTCCCTTATTTCCAACCAATGGCGTTGGAGCTGAACGCCATCGGTTCTTGCCGATGGCATATGTCTATACCTTTCATATCAGGCCAATAGCCAACGGTTCGGAACCCGATTGCAGATTGCTATTTGAACCAATGGTGAAGTGTTTTTTTGTAGTAGTAGTGACAAAAAAAAAAACCTGACAAGAAATAACAAAGGTTTTGATAGGTATCTGAGCAAATATCATGTTACCTTTCTGTGTTTTTCCATGTAAACAACTTAAATTTTCACTTTTAAGTTGAAATAAACGTTTCAGAATCTTTTGAGAACACTTAACAGAGTAGCTCTGATCGAAAACCTTCATTCACAATTTAATGTTGTTTTACACCACAGATTTAATAGTTCTATTCCTATTTGATCGAACAAGCTTTAACTCGCTCTCTATGTGAGAGATTATGGGTTCGAAACGGGAAAAATCCTTTGTTTGTGATGATAAAAGTTATTAAATAATTGGGTGGCTTGACCTCCAACTTTTACTAAAAAACAAACTTTAACTCACATGTAATTAATCAATAATCATTTATTGTACAATTTGGCAAAATTCTGTTTTTGACGTTATGATTATTTACATTGAAAAGAATTATATCTCTACGCTGGTTCTTATCAATTTTTTACATTACCCAACATCATTTTTTTGAAAAAAATTAAGAAAAATGGTGCCAACTGATCCGACCTGTTAATCCATACCTGATTTGGCATGCTTATCCAGTTATCCGTACCATATCTGATCCGATTGAGTCGTGTCCGTTTATATATTAAATCTCTATATTTATTGCATAATGCAAGACAACTCATTGGTTATACTATATTTGTTGCACAAGAGCGATCGAGATTTCTCATGTAATGCGTTCAGCATAACTTAATAATGATTTTAAACCGAGTTAGAATAACGGGGCGTGATAACAATTAATCTCATAGACTCAATTCCCACTCAAATCTCCCAACTAGTGACGTTTGATCGGGACCACCTTTTAGAAGATCGCTATCGCATTCATATGTTTATAAAGACTTAGTATGTTGGCGGTGAATGCGATAGCGATCACCCAAAAGGTTAGTATGTTAGGCATAAAAACTTAGTATGTTGGCGTGTGGAAATCTTTATGCCTAACATACTAAGTTTTTATAAATACTGAGTATATCATATCTTTATAAAGACTAGACAGCTAGTGTTCAGTGGGCTTTATTTTGAATTGGAATATTTCATTAATATTTGTATCAAAAGTAGCAATAAGTAATGTAAATTATTAAAAAAATAATTTATTTTAATTTTTTATTAAAACAGTAAGACTTTATACTTAACATATTGTACTCCTTTACCATAGTTTTTTTCCTTTACAATAGAACAGTCTCAAAACTTGAGATAACGTTTCCGATTAAGTTTTTTCCTTTCTAATTTTCGATTTTGTACTCCTTTACCATAGTTTTTCTTAGGCATTATTCATGTAAATGTATAAAGTCTCAGATTTAGGGTTTTTTTTGTTGTATTTTCATTTTTTTTAGTTAGAATGTTATATTTTCATTTTTTGTTGTTCATCTCATATTTATATTGGTACATATAGTGTTTTTGGCATATTTTTTTGTTTAAATTCATAGTTTTTTGAAATTTAATTTATTGTTTTTGGTATATTGATAAATGTAGTAGTGTTTAATTAATTTCAATTTAGACATAGGGTTTCATTGGTATTTTTTTATAAAATATATATATGAATTATAGACGGATTTAATATTTAATATTTAATAGGAATTTCATACTTTATTTTTTAACAGCACCATACTTCTGTCATTAACAATCTTCACATATTTTGGCAAGACTACCGATCATACTTTTTTATGTACTATTTAATAAGTTATTTGTTGCTATCAAATTCAAAGGGCCCGCTAGCTATCAGCATATGATAGCCGAAATTTTTATATATAAGAAAATAAATTAAAAAAATATTAAAAATGAGAAACTGTTCCCGGGATTTCGAAAAATAAGAAGGCAGGCGTCCCAGTGGGACGCCATGGCATACTCTAGCCCGTCGGAAAAAAAAACGGAAAAAAAAAAAAAATTAAAATACGGGACGCCATGGCATATCCCGACCCTGGGAAAAAAAAAATATATAGGGACGCCATGGCATATCCCGACCAGGGGAAAAAACGTAAAAAAAAAAAAAAAAAAAAAAAAATTTAAAAACGGCACGCCATGCCATACTCCGGCCCTTAAAAAAATAAAAAATAAATCAATTTTTTTTTTTCTGCTGTGTTCAGTTAGAAATCCAATAATTTTGATCAGATTCAAAATTCATTTTAGAGAAAGTGGCTACATGTATTTTTGTGTTCTTTATATCAAAATAAAGGTATGAAAGTCTAGTTTTCAGATAATATAATTTCACTATACAAAAATATTACAGATTCGTACAGTTTTAGCGATTAATTGACAGAGGTCAGAATTCAGAAAAGCTGAAATTTCAGTGAGCAGTCCTATAATTTTGACCAGATTCAAAATTCAATTTAGAAAAAATGGCTACATGAATTTTTGTGTTCTTTATATCAAAATAAAGGTATGAAAGTGTAGTTTTCAGATAATATAATTTCTTTATACAAAAATATTACATATTGGTACAGTTTTAGCGATTAATTGACAGAGGTCAGAATTCAGAAAAGCTAAAATTCCAGTCAGAAATCCAATAATTCTGACCTCTGTCAATTAATCGCTAAAACTGTATCAATCTATAATATTTTTATATAGGAAAATTATATTATCTGAAAACTAGACTTTCATACCTTTATTTTTATATAAAGAACACAAAAATCCATGGAGCCATTTTCTCTAAATTGAATTTTGAATCTGATCAAAATTATTGGACTGCTCACTGGAATTTCAGCTTTTCTGAATTCTGACCTCTGTCAATTAATCGCTAAAACTGTACCAATCTGTAACATTTTTGTATAGAGAAATTATATTATATGGAAACTAGACTTTCATACCTTTATTTTGATATAAATAACACAAAAATCCATGTAGCCATTTTCTCGAAAATGAATTTTGAATCTGATCAAAATTATTGGATTTCTGACTGGAATTTCAGCTTTTCTGAATTCTGACCTCTGTCATTAATTGCTAAAACTGTACCAATCTGTAATATTTTTGTACAGAGAAATTATATTATCTGGAAAATAGACTTTCATACCTTTATTTTGATATAAATAACACAAAAATTCATGTATCCATTTTTTCTAAATTGAATTTTGAATCTGGTCAAAATTATATGACTGGTCACTGGAATTTCAGCTTTTCTGAATTCTGACATCTGTCAATTAATCGCTAAAACTGTACCAATCTGTAACATTTTTGTATAGTGAAATTATATTATCTGGAAACTAGACTTTCATACCTTTATTTTGATATAAAGAACACAAAAATCCATGTAGCCATTTTCTCTAAAATAAATTTTGAATCTGATCAAAATTATTGGATTTCTAACTGAACACAGCAGAAAAAAAAAATTGATTTATTTTTTATTTTTTTTAGGGCCGGAGTATGGCATGGCGTCCCGTTTTTAAATTTTTTTTTTTTTTTTTTTTTTTACATTTTTTCCCCTGGTCGGGATATGCCATGGCGTCCCTATATGTTTTTTTTTTCCCAGGGTCGGGATATGCCATGGCGTCCCGTATTATTAATTTTTTTTTTTTTCCGTTTTTTTCCGACGGGCTGGAGTATGCCATGGCGTCCCAGTGGGATGCCAAGGCATACGTCTGCCTTCTTATTTTTCGAAAACCCAGGAACAGTTTATCATTTTTAATATTTTTTAATTTATTTTCTTATATATAAAAATTTCGGATATGATAGGCCCTCTTTTCTCGCCACTTGATCAGCAGGAGACCAAGAAAAGATAAAGGTGAAGAAATTTTGTGGTTATTAAGAATTATTTAATTTGATTAACTGTTCCTTTCTAAAGGCAATCTAATAACCAGAGTCAGTCATCTGGTAACTCAAAAAAAAAAAAAAATTATGTTGGCATGCATTAAGAAGTTTTGATTTATGTGGTCATTAAACCACTGCGCCCATTAATTAATCTCCATTTCCATTCCATTATTAAGCACGTTGGGTGTCCGATCCGCCAACGGCTATGATTGAAAGATAAAATTTCGAATTTAATCTTAGCCCTCCAATCACATAATCTGTGTTCTTTTAATTAAATGTGTCTATTTTACGTGTAGAAGTCTAAATTTAGTTAAAAATATACTCGCCACACGTATTGCTACACCATACGTTACAATTTACAATTAAATTTGAGCAGACTCGGCAGCGATATATTTCTTCATTCGTAAAATATATTTCCTTATTTATCCAACTCGGCAGCATTTAATTTCTCCATGAAATATGTTTCCTTATTTCTCCTTTTAGCAATATATTTATTTGTTTTTTTTATTTCTTTGTTTTCTTAATTCTATTTGTTTGTTTCTATACATCTTCCCACGGCATAATGGATCACGAATAAAAAATTTGTTTTTCAAATTAACTTGGCATAGCCTTTTCACCAGCTTCAATTTATCTTGCGGATTAGACTTTTGAATCCTGTTCAAATTGTATGCTCCGCTTTTTTTTTTTCATTTACATATAATGGCTTTGGGAATTAATTTAGGAGGGTTTGCGACTCTGAGTTAATCTCTTGGCATGAGTCATTTGAATCTGGATAATTATTTTGAGGTATTCATAGGAAAAAAAATTGTGTTTGTTGGAAGAAGGCAAGGGTGCAAGGGTGGATTGCAGGTTTGCTTGATTATTTCTTTTTTCAGAGTTCTTTGTTCAGAGCTATAAAATTGTTAATTTGGAGTTTACATTTACTTGGATATATTTGATCAGTTTTCTTTAATTTGTTGTTGTTTATTTTACTGCTATTTTTTTAAAATTAGTATTTGCAAACAATTGTATTATAAAATATAAAAAAAAAAATTACTACACACATCCTGGCTCCCATAAACTGTTAAATTGAAAATAAAATTTATTATTAGTTATTATTTGTCTCTGCAATCTTAATGTTCAATCTTATATTATGTCCCCATGCGTTGCAACGGCTCTAGTAATTATATTATAGACAGAACTGATATTTTGGTTTATTTAACTTTCCTATTCAACTAATAAAGCCGAAAAAGAAGTATATATATAGCTAGGACACCCAAAATTACCGAGGCGTTTCACCAATCAAACGGCAAAACAGAATTCTCCTCCTTACTCTTTTTCTCTCCTGCAATGACACTTGTTGCACTTGTTTCCATATCCCTTGTTCTCTTCTCCTTCTCCATCAACACCACCACTCTCACACAAGCCCAATGCCTTCCTGATCAACGTCATGCCTTGATTCAACTCAAGCAAGGTTTCCACACCACTGAACTCCATTCATGGAATGCAAGTATCGACTGTTGCATATGGGACGGCATCACATGCGATGAGAAAACCAGGATGGTGACTGCACTCATCGATCCTTCCTGAGAGGCACATCTTGGGTAAGCTCAACTCAGCTTTGTTCAATCTCAGCTCTCTTCAGTACCTTAACCTTGCTGACAACAACTTCGTTAATATTCTTCTTCCACAAACCGGGTTTGAACGACTTGGTAATTTAACCCATCTCGACTTATCCTATTCTGGCTTTCTCGGTCAAGTTCCGATCGGCTTTTCTGCCCTCATAAACGTTTTGCTATATTGTATTCATTTTGTATTTGTATTTAAAGAAAGAAAGAAGAAGATATAAGATTTGAACTTCTGTATTTTGTATTGATTTGAGAAGAAGATATTACAGCCTATTAATAGGCGTATTACAAGGCTATGCTGTACTAAACGTTAAAACAATTCTGCTGTAATTGAAAACAAACTAACAGAGGCTGTTATTCTCTAAAACAAACTAACACTGTGGTTTGGCAAACCTTATCTCCCTCAACTTAAAAGACATCCCCACTAATAACATGTATCTTCATGGCACAAGCCTGAAAACCTTACTCAACAACATCACCAAGCTCGAAGTTCTTCGCTTGGATGGGTTTGACATTTCACTCAACGGACCTGAGTGGGGCAATGCAGTTTTTCAAGTAGGTCCAACTCTTCAGATGCTATCCATGTCATATTGTGGATTAAAAGGAAGTTTTCCGTATGAATTATTCAACCTTACAAATCTAACAGAACTAGAATTATCAGGCAACTTAATGTTGTCAGGTCAACTGCCAGAATTCACGAACAATGCTTTTTGCAATATCTGTCTCTTGCATATACAAATTTCACTGCTACATTACCAGCTTCAATTGGAAATCTCCAATACATATCGGACTTGAGTCTTTACAACTGCAACTTCTATGGAGAAATTTCGCTTTCAATAACAAAACTTACAAGACTCGAATATTTGAAACCTACATCCTATTTATACAAGCTCTAGGTCGGCTGTTAATTTCTCTAGATTTTACATGTTCATTTAACCGACTTAGCTAGAGTTGGTTTAGGCACTCTCTAGATTATACTCTAATTATCTCTACAAATTTCTAGCACAATTCCATGTTACCGACTTTGGTTCTTCAATATTCCAGAAGAATTAATTTGGGCTGGACCTTCTGAATCGGTGCTGTTATTTCAACATCCACAAAGAGCGTAGCTCTGGCTAGTCATTAGCACGGGTGATGATTGCATCTCAATCGGAGATGGCAGCATTGACATTGGCATTCAAACGAAGGGTTTAGTGGTTAGGGACAGCATCGATCATCACCAACACCATGAATGGTACGTGTGCGCATCGATCATCAGCAGCGTAACCCTTTCATCATCATCGATCAGACTTACTGTCCTGACATCTTTGCAATGAAGATACCGTACTTGAAACTTGTTTATTATTTAATGATGAATCTTTTTTTTTAGGCTGTCCATATAAATATGCCTACTTAGCTAACAATTTTGATACATAGATAGTAGATACGCGCTTGGATATGGATTTGAATTAATGTGAATTTTGGTGTTTGTGCAGTTCGGGGACTCCATGCCGGAATATACATCTAGAGAAGTTGCCTAACGCTATCTGCACATAAGTCGACACATTTAATTTTCTACAGGCTCTGATCCTTCAACAAATTCTTATTGGGCCTAGTTCACGAATATTTTCAATGATTCGTGGGCCCAACAAACCAGTATGTTTCGATAAAAATTAATTAAATGCTTGTGCGTTTCTTATTCTTGACAAAATAAGATAAATATTACTGTTAAAGTATTTTGAAGAAAATTTTGCATTTTCAGAAGTGCGCACATATATTATTTGAGAGGTCTTTTCATTCCAGAAAATCATTATTCGGCCCAACTTTAATAATTTGTTTGACGTAACATTTAGCATTTATATTTTGTTTAAAGTTTAGTTGAGAAGCTGGAAACTCATGATTCTGTTTTAGGTTAGAAACTGCATAAAGTGTGTTAAATGAAATCCTTGTGATACAAAGCTCATTCTACTATTTAGGAATTGAACCCATATCATTTGTTCGTGTAATTTCTAATGTTGCTATTACTAGAGAAAGTGTTATATCGTTCATGTGCTGAGTTAATTAATTAAGATATTTGAGAAAACCAAACAACATTTTACCTCTCAATTCTGATTAAAATGAAAAAACCTAACATCAATCATGCAAGTAGTAGTTCGGCCACCAGCATAATCTCTGAAAAATGTCAACAATCCTATCATCATAGATCACACTTATTATCCCAACAATATTTGCAATAAAGATTATGTATGCAAAAACTCTTTTTATCTATTGAATGAATCTGCCTATTTACCTAACAAATTTGGTACATTGATTTATACGTGGATATTGATTTGAATTAATAAGAAAATTTGGTGTTTGTGTAATCAATCAGGTTCCTTCCTGTGCAAGCGTAAGCGATGTATACTTCAAGGAAATAAACAGCACTGCAGTGTTGAAGGCTGTTGCCGGGAAGCTGCCTACTGGTCCCATGCTCACTTTGGTCTGCAACAAGTTCTTCTGGATTCTCTGTCAGCTCAACCTTCGGTTGATTTTGTTTCACAAAATTTTATTAGAGTGCTCTTAATTAGAGATGTTGTTTTGTGGGTGTTGCAACCTCTTCAGTGGAAGCTTATGAAGTCGCTGAATTCGCCACGTGATTGCTATTTGAATCAATTTTATGTGTTGTTTGCCTTATAATATTGATGAGATTATTTTTTCCGAAACTTTTTTTCTTTTTTTTTTTTTTTTAAATTGTAAAATTTGGTTTGTGTTCATTAATGAATTAAATTCTGGTGATCGCCAGCTCGTTGGAAAAGATTTCTTTCGCAAATAATAGTTATTGTATAACTTGGGCTGAAGTGCCAATGCTAGCCTTTATACATGATCAGTTCATATTATTAGCTATATTATCCTTGCGACAGAACATGATAGTCAAATTCAATTTGTAAATATTTTTTTATCAATATATCTGTTAGTGTCATTTGCCGCCAACCATAAAAAAAAGAAAATGATTGTCAAATTCAAGGACAGGTCTATCAAAATTCAAATAATATTTTGTAAATAAAGATTGAAGGTTAACTGGTTAAGTCACCCTGATAGGTGGCCGCACACACCTAAAATTATTAAGTGAACATATATACTTGTTCAAACAGTTCAATAAAACACACTAACAACAACACTACGTAGATAACTAAACAGAGCATGCATGCTTAAACTGTTCTATAATCCGGAATTGACTAATTCTCGGAAGCATGCATCCTACATCAGTGCTCAAGAAGAAGAAAAAAAGAACAAACAAACTGAACATGATAAAATTGGCCTACATTCTTCTCTTAATTAATTTGGGATGAGTTGCCTGCTAAATTAATCATTAATTATTATATATTTCCGGGATTATTGCACGCCTTCGAGCCTCACATTATTTATTTATTTAAGAAAATGTGCTCCTAGAAGTGGTATAATTAATATAGGAATTGATGTGAAAAAAAAAAACAATTAGGTACTTCCAATCTTTCAAATTAAGTATATAGTTTGGAAAAATAGGGAAACAAAGATAGAGATGGTCAGAACAAAATTATATAAACCATCCTAGCTCTTCCCGCAAACCGATTGAACCAAGTAAAAACACGGAACTCACTTTGTTCACAAGCATGATGAAGCAAAAGTACGTCAGAGAGAAAATTTAAGGCCACGATCGACCCAAAACAGAATTCCTACGACCTTTCAATATTTTATCAATGTATGTAACTTTCAATTTCGTTTAAAAACAAAAATAAGTAAGAACTGGACTGCAATTTGGGTCATCGTGTCCTTTCTTTCAATTTGATATATTCTGTCAAACAAGAATATTTAATATTAGCTTAAAATTTGATTCTGTCAAATTAATAGTTGGACTAATTTAAACGGACTAGAACCGCCTTCAGTATTTCAATGACGTATGCTAAGATATGCCTTTTCCTTTCCTTTCTTTTATCGGAAATTTCATATCTTGACCATTCATAATTTAAAACAAATAATCTTTCCTCAATCTCTCAAGAAAAAGCAATATTCCAGTTCCCTTTCCCACGTACTTTTACCTGAAATGTGTACTTCTAAAGTACTTCTAACATGTATGGTACATCAAAATTAAAGAATTAACATAGAAGGAAAAATCGGAATCGGAATCGGAATCGGGATCGGCCCCGTCCGATCTGGATCCGGATCGGAAAAATCGGTCGGGATCGGCCGAATCGGATCGGAAAATCGGACTTTTTTGCCAGCTTATTTTATACTAAAAAAAATGAAAAAAATAGGAAAATCGGACTTTTTTTATTTGTATTATATCAATCCATGATATAATTGATATATATAAGGGCCTGTTTGGATGTCATGGGATTGTGCGGGATGAGATTTTACGGGTTCGGGAATCCACTTTTTGATTTGCGGGAACCCATATTCATGGGAACGCACAGGAATAATTATGGAAATTTGTTGATGAGTGTTCGGTTGTACTGTGGAATTAGTTGTGGGGAATATTGATTTATTTATAAATTATGTATTTCTATTTAAATACGGAGATGAAAAATAGAAATACATAAAACAAAACAAAAAGTATTTTCTTATTTTTGTCAACAATTACATGTATTTAAATAAATAAATTAAATTGTACAAAAATAATTAAAAGTTGTACAAAAAAATATACAAAAAAAAATTAAATATTATACAAAACAAATTATACCAAAAATAATTAAATATTCTACAAAAAAGATTGTAAAAAAAATTAAATGTTGTACAAATATAATTAAATTTTGTACACAAATTTTTTTCACCTATATATTAGACTAATATGCTGTAAAATAATATTGGATCTATGTTAAAATAATATTTTATTATTTTACATGGTGATTGCATGTCAACAATCAACTTTTGACTACTTAAAATAATAAAATATACACACTACTTCATTAGTGACTCTGTGGGAAAATAAAAATGAGCTATGAGCTAATGTTAAAATTCCTTTGAATTTCTCAACTTTTTGGCATTTCTATAGGTTTTTCCTATGATAAAATTGGTTAGCCGAACGCACTGTAGAAAATAAATCCTATTTAGTTGAAAATCCCATCAAAATCAACAAAAACCCAAGGTGCCGAACATGCCCTAAATGACTTGTGGTATAAAACAAAAAAGCTTAGATGGTGTGGTGGTAACTAGTATAGACTCCAAGCTAAAGGGTGTGGTGATATAATTTATAATTCGCGTTTCGGTTGGAATTTGACTGGAATGCTCCTGAATGGGCCAAAATTTGGCCGAAACGGTTGAAACTGGCCGAAATCTGCACTATTCGTGTAAATCGGCCTGGAATTGGATCGGCACCATCCGATCTCGCTCCGGAACGGCTGATTTAGCTCCGGAACGGCTGAAACTGAACGACGCAATCATGGGATTAATATTTTGTTTTCTTCTCAGCCGTAGGATTACGACCCCTTTATAACCCCTTTATAATGGATTATGACCCCTTTATAATGGAGTCTCTTGCGGCCACCTAGGGTTTTGCCAGAAGGGAACTTCGATCGCCCCACAAACGGTGCACTCGTGCATCTTGGGTCTTGAGTCGGACTCGGACACGACACCCTGAGCTAGCAAAAGCAGTAGTGCATCCGCGATTTCCAACTCCAGCGGGCTAAAAATGTCCGCGGCGACCGCATTGAGAGGCGGGAACTGGCGGTGGTATTTATACCTAGAGCGCATTGAGAGGCGGGAACTGGCGGTGGTTCTTCTTCGGATGATGCTTGGATACCAGATAGTTTATGGATACTTAGAATTTGTTTGAGAGAAAACCACAAAAAGAGTCAACAGGAGGTGGTATTTATACCTAGAGCGCATTCGATTGAGAGCAGTTTTACGCCTTTCAATTCTGGGATATTCTCATGTGGGGCCGCTCGACTGTTCCAAGATTCACTCTGCGTCCCCACTTTCAGTGGCCACCGACTGATGAATAGTTTTGATTTTTTAATGGACATTAATTTGCAAAAATTCCCACCCATTTACGCCGACATTTTATTAATACCCCAAGTCCATTAAAAATTATTAAAATTACCCACGGTCCCAAATCTTTATTAAAAATACCCATACCGGCCAATAATTGGCCGGTACCGATTAAATACCCAAACCGGCTAATTATTGGCCGGTACCGATTAAATACCCCAACCGGCCAATAATTGGCCGGCCCCCGTGCTTTAATACGTTTTTACTGTTTGAGCCCCTATATTAACCCCAAATGTCACTCATCTTCCCACAACTTCTGAAGAGGCAGCGCCCGAGAACAGGTAAGGTTTTTTTTTTAAATTATTTTTTTTATTTTTTTTATTTTTAAATGTTTGTAATTAATTGTAATTAAGGTTAATTAATTTAATTAAAATTAATGTTAATTAGTTTTAAATAGTTTAAATTCTTTTAGATTAAGTTCAATTAATTTGAATTATTTTTAGTTAGTTTTAATTTTTTAAATTTAATTAAATTAATTGTAGTTGAGTTTAGTTAAGTGTAATTAATTAATTTTACTTAATTGTAATTAATTAATTTTACTTAATTGTAATTAATTAATTTTACTTAATTTTAATTAATTAATTTTAATTAATTGTAATTAATTATTTAATTACAATTAATTAAAATTAATTAAAATAAATTAATTACAATAAATTAATTTTAATTAATTGTAATTAATTAATTTTAATTAATTGTAATCCAGGACTAATCTAGGACTAATCTAATCATCAATCCATGACTAATCTAATCATTTCCCGAGCTTTAAGTGAAACTTCGGATCGAGCCAACTAAATGGAAGCTCGAGACCCGAAGTAATTTATCAAATTTTATTTCACTTATGCCTTTGCAAAAACCCACTTTTAAATCCTCCTTTTTATTCCTTTTAATCAATTTCGGCCTCCTTTTTAATATCCAACAGCCACGGCCCAATAAGAAAGGCCCAGATCCAATTAGCAAAAATCCAAACTTTTGCAATTTAGTCCATGTCATATTCTATTTTACGCAAGGGCTCAGTTCATGCACCAATACTCAAAATATTTCAAATTTTCTCAACAAGGTCCCTGTCATTTCAAGTTTGGTACCAGTGGCTACACTGGGCTGGTACCAGCAACTCTTATAGTTCACATATCGCAAGGCAAGGCCACCACAGAACACAAGTCCAAGGTAAGTACTAGGCTCACCCAAAGGAACAACAAAACAGGCAAACCTCCACCAACAGGTACCAACCAGAAAAGCCAACGCAAGGCCACAAGGCCAGCAAGGAAATCAAACCAGAATAGGCCCAGCTTCACAGCAGCACCCAAGCACAACACTACTGGTACGGTGTACCAGTGTACCAGCAAAATCAAAACAAGGCACCAGAAATAGCACAGCAAAACCGGGCATTACACAGCAAAACAAGGCACCAGAGGGTTCCAACAATTACCCGAATGGAGAGGGAAGGCAACAAAAACAGCGAACCAGGTCAGCACCCAAATCGAGCGGGTCAAGCAAAATCAGCAACACCACACCAACAGGACTGGCCACACAGCAGCGCAAGGAGGCCAACAGAGGCACAATCCGCAAGAATGCACAACTCGAACCGCAAGGAGGCCAACAGGGGCACGGCAGGGAAAGAGAGAGGAGAGGAGGAGGAAGGGCACGGCAGGGGAAGAGAGGGCACGGCAGCGCAAGGAGGCCAACAGGGGAAGAGAGGAGGAGGAAGGGCACGGCAGGGAAAGAGAGAGGAGAGGAAGGGAGGTTTAAAAAGAATTGGGCGGCTTTGAGATTCGTGCAGATGGCCTTAGGTTTAAAATCAATTAACCTTGGAACCGGCCAATTATTGGCCGGTTGGGACTTTAAATCGGATCCGGCCAATTATTGGCCGGTAGGGCTTTTTAATCGGATCCGGCCAATAATTGGCCGGTATGGGTATTTTTAATAAAGATTTGGGCCGGTGGTTATTTTTAATAATTTTTTATGTACTGAGGGTATTAATAAAAATGTCGGCATTTACGGGTTGAAGCAGAATTAATGCCCGATATCTTTGTCAAATTTCCGGAGAAAAAAAAAAAGGACATGGGATAAAAAGAAAATATATTAACATGAACCGTTGCTCACTATGTAACATAAAACATTTAAATTAACCGACCAACCTTTGTTATAGACACAAATTGATAAATGAACGGGGCCCAATCAACAGCAACGAAGATAAGGCCAATGGAGAGGAAGGAAGTGTTCTTACTAGAAAAACCATTGTTTCTCCTATAGATTGGTAATCGTTCTAATTAGCTATATAAAGTCTATGCTTTGTAAGAAAATGTTATGCAATTAACGCAATTCTTTTCTCAGTCTCAATGTCAATGGATATAGATCTTACCAATTAGGTTTTCTCGTTACCTTTAGTGCGGTATGTTGGACCATTTGGAAGTATAGAAATGACATTTGCTTCAACTCAACCTCGGATAAATCTGTTCGATCTCTCATTTTACTAATTATGTCTTTAATTGAATATTGGGTAGGGAATATGGATAAGCGCATTAAGCTGGCTGCCGAGGAGTGGCTGCCTACTGATGTGCTTGCAATACCGATTTGAGTTTGGGATCCAGCAGACCACCAAGTAGCTGTTTATCAGGGAGGTGACAATGGAGGGACTGAGGGAGTAATAGAGTATAACAGAGAGCAGAGAGAGATACAGAAGTAATTGTGAAAATGTAATTTCATTGATATCCAATATCTGATACAGTCAGGGGCGGATCCAACATACTGCAGGGTAGGGCAACTGCCCTACCCTGGATTTTCAAAATTAGTTCTTAAGCACTGAGTTTTGAACTCTTGCCCTACCCTGGAAAAAACAAATGCCCTACCCTGTTGAGTTTATGTTTCTCATTCTCCATGTACAAAGAATTAGGTTATGGCATTCAATTTCGCCATCCCCTATTTCTCCTCTGTGATTTTTCTTTAATAGCAATTTTATGTTTATTTTCGAATGATATCTGGAGAAGAAAAGACCCTTCGTCTGAATAGGTGTGGAGCGCGTGAGCCAAAACATTGAGACTGCTCGATTTTCATAAACCACGTGTACTATAAAAAATAATGAAATAAATGGTAAATGGTATTGATTGGCTCAGAATTTGTGAGCCCCTGTAAAATTAAATGAGAGGAAGATTTTTTGCCCTACCCTGATCAAATGGGTTTGGACCCGATTATCTAATGAGTTTGGATCCGATTATCTATTTAAATCCGATTCAATAATTTTTTGTCCTACCCTGATCAAAATCCTACATCCGCCCCTGAATACAGTGGGGTATATATAGATAAGCATTAGCTAACTACCTAGCAGAATAGAATAGAAAGACTACGCTATACAATCAATCACAAATGTTGACTTAGTCAACCTAATTACATACGCCTAATACCCCCCCTCAAGCTAAGGCACAAGAACCTGTGACAATAATATCATCTACGTAAACAAGAACAAAAATAAGAGAGTTTTTGGAAGAACAAATAAAAAGAGAAGGATCGGATTGAGAAGCAATAAAACCAAGGTCGGAGAGGGCCGATGCAAATTTTTGAAACCATGCACGTGGAGCTTGCTTGAGACCATATAACGCCTTTTTGAGAAGACACACATGAGATGGCTTGTGAGGATCAACAAATCCCGGCGGTTGGGTCATATAGACACACTCATGAATATCACCATGGAGAAAAGCGTTATTGACATCAAGTTGTTTGATCGGCCATCTACGAGTGGTGGCGATGGAGAGCACCAAACGAATGGTTGTCGGTTTGACCACGGGACTAAAAGTTTCTTGGTAATCAATGCCTTCTTCCTGATTGTAGCCTTTGGCGACAAGACGAGCCTTGTGACGCTCGATAGATCCATCGGCACGCCTCTTGATTTTGTAAATCCACTTGCATCCAATGACACGTTGCGTCGAGGGTGGAGGAACGAGAATCCAAGTGTTGTTGTGAGCAAGAGCATTTAATTCATGAGCCATGGCATCACGCCACTCGGGAAATTTGTGGGCAGCGGTGAAAGAAGTCGGTTCATCATTAGAAGAGGAAGGGAGGGGATGTTTGGTAGCCATGAATGTGACATGGTCAGGAAATTGCTTCTTCTTGCGAGTGTTGTCCCGTTGACGTGTAACCATATGGTGGTGAGAAGAACCTGGAGGAGGAGTCGGAAGTGCAGCAGGGATAGAGATGCTCTCTGTTGAGACTAATGGAGTCACAGGATCGGAAGTAGGAGGGCCCACAGAAAGTGCAGGATCAATTAAAGGAGAGGAGCTGGACGGAACAGAATTAATAGCGGAAGAATGAGGAGAAACAGGCCGAGTAGGAATTGAGGGATTTGAAGAATTAAATTGATGGGCCGAAAAATCATTAGTGGGAAAAATAGCAACAGGAGGAATTTGCTGGGCCGAATTAGGAGCTTGCTGGGAAGAAGAAGTGGGCCGAATTGGAAGGAAATTGGAATTAGAAGGAGATAAATTGGCTGGAGGTATAAATTGCTGGAGTGAAAGCCAACTGAGTAATATCGGCTGGCAGAGAAGAAAAAGAGTTTGACTGGGTAGAATCAGAGGATTGAAGGTGAGCAAAAGGAAAAATGGACTCATCAAAAGACACATTTCGACTAATATAAATTTTATTTGAAGGGATGTGAAGACATTTATAGCCTTTTTGTGTTTGACAATAGCCCAAGAAAACACAAGGCAAGGAACGAAATTGTAGTTTATGAGAATTGTAAGGACGAATGAAAGGAAAACAAAGACAACCAAGGACACGACAAAATTTGTAATCGGGATCTTGTTTGAAAAGAATAGTAAAAGGAGATGTATGAGGAGGTGTAGTAGGTGGTAAACGATTAATTAAAAAAACTACACTTTGAAAAATATGATCCCATAGAGAAGAGGGCAATGAGGCATGAGACATAATAGCTAAACTAAGTTCGATAATATGTCTATGCTTACGCTCCGCCAACCCGTTTTGTTGGGGAGTATAGGGACAAGAAGTTTGGTGAATGATATGAGGAAAATTTTTAGAAATAGGTTTATACTCGGATCCACCATCCGTTTGAAGGATTTTAATAGATTCGCCTAATAAATTTTCAACTTGAGCCTTAAAACGAGAAAAAACATGAACTACCTCATCTTTAGTTCTAAGAAAATAAATCCAAGAAAAACGAGAAAATTCATCCACAAAAGTAACATAATATCTAAATCCATTAGTAGAAATAATAGGGGATGGACCCCATAAATCCGAATGAATGACATGTAAAGGAGAAGAAACAATAGATGTAGAAGGCTTAAAAGGCAATACATGAGCCTTAGCTTTATTACAATCACCACAAATATGCAATGTAGTAGAGGTAATTGGTAGCTTATTTGCATTTATTATAAACCTAGTAGTGTTGGTAGAAGGATGTCCCAAGCGTTTGTGCCAAATATCGGCCGAAACCTTTTCACCTAGCAAAGCTTGAGGACTAGAACCAATGGTATAGAGACCGTTATGGAGCTTGGCATGAAGGAGTGGTATCTTGGACCGACGATCCTTAATAACACAATAAGAAGGATGAAATTCTAAAAATACATTATTGTCATGAGTAAATTTAGAAATACTAATTAGATTCTTGGTAATGGTTGGAACATGAAGAACACCCTTTAATTTGAGGTGACCATTTGGTATAGGAAGAGAAGAATTACCAAGATGACAAATAGATAGTGTAGAACCATTACCTACTTGAAGTTGTTCATGACCACCATAAGGAGTAAAAGAGTGAAGATTATTTAGATCGGACGTGACATGATGCGAAGCTCCTGAGTCGAGAAACCAGCTTTCATGCGGAATGGAAGTGGTAGTATTGAAATGAGCCTGGAACTGTGCTGGAGCAACAGCAGTGTAAGCATGGTCAAAACGGTGATAACATTCCAAAGCAGTATGACCCTGTTTGAAGCAAACTTGACAGGTAGGCCGATCAGCAGGTTGCTGTGTGAATTGAGTAACACCTCTGCCAGCAGTATTGTTAGGTCCAGTAGGATAATTTGGGCCTCCACGGCCCAGAGAGCCACCAAAACCAGATGGAGTAGGAAGAAGGCCAGGTTGACCAGATCCGCGACCCGCATGACCTGTCTGACCCGATCCGCGACCCGCTGAAGAGGATCCGCGACCCGATTGACCCCTGCCATATCCCTTTCCCCCTTTACCTCTGTCACACCCCAGGACAACCCGCCGCGCATTTATGCGCCAGGCGTTAAGCACATCACATACATTATCAATAACACAACCAAATAAGCCACTATATTAAAAATAAACAAGGTTCATAAACAAACAAAGGGGAAAATATGTCAGACATGGCTAGTCAAACAGTTACCGCCATGTCTGCATCATATATGATTCATACAAATATAAATTAAAAACAAATAGTGGCTACTCTTAATAGTTTCCGCTAAATTTTCTCACTCACGGCCTTCCTCCATGTCTCCTTCTTCATTTCCTGGAACCCACATAAAAATGGAAACAAAACGGGTGAGAGATCGAACCATCTCTCAGTGCGGGATTTAGTTCCAGCCCGGTGTTTTTACAAATGAATGCAATTAATACCCAAACAGCAGTTAATTAAAAATAAACCCCAATTTCCTATAAATTCAGATATGCAACTTGTAAATCAATTTAAAAACGCAATTCCTGTTTCTTTTCCTTAAACAAACTTTTCATAACCTAGATCGCCACACACGGACGATCCGGCCCCTTTCTGTTCTGTTCACTTTTAAAATTTCGAAATTCCACACTCTGGGAAATCATGCCCGTACATGAAACCCGGCGAATCGCCACGCAAGGACGACCCGATTATCACACTCTAGATGGGCCATTTCGGGGACCCATCCGGCGAACCGCCGCGAATTTGACGGCCCGTTCTGTTCTGTTCTGTTCTGTTCAAAACACTGGGCTGCCCCACATGGACAACCCGCTTTTCAAAAACACATGCAGAGCCGCCTCACACGGACGGCCCCAATTTAAAAACAATTCATTCAAATTCCCCATTCCCAAATTTACAATTCAATTCCTGTCGATTCAATTTCATGCACCAAGAGTTCCTACCATGCAATTCTACACAAATTCAAACGATTGTTCGACATTCACAACATGCAGTTTATCCACCAGATTAAAGAAAGAATTACTTACCTCAATCCCTGCATTATGTATTATTTGTAAAAAGACCAGGAACCCGCACCTGTTAGCTGAGCGATTCCTTGATCGTCTCTCACGTCTCTAAATTCTTCAAAATTCGAACCTTGAGTTTACGGATCCTCTATAATGCGAAACGAAATAAGAATTTCAGATTTTGAATGAGGATTTTCGGATCAGCAGCTAGCGGTACGCGCAACAGTCACTGTTTTGGACGGTTCTCAGCGATGGAGACTCCAATCGGGGTGAATCCAGCGCTCATGGATCCGTATCTGCGAGCACTACAACCTTCGTCTTGTACACTCCTTGAGATTTCGGACGTACGGATTGCAGTTCCCTGTGGAACTCGGCTGACTGGTATAGCTCGGTTTTCTGGTTTGAGTACGGACAGTAGTTACTGTTTTGGCCAGATCTCGGTGATGGAAACTCGGATTGAGGTGAATCCAGCGCTCAATCGTCCGTATCTTCGAGCACTACAATTCTCGTGTTGAAGTCTCATTCATATTCGGAACGTACACGTAGCAGTTCTATGCGAAAGCCGGCTGGTCGGTTTGGATCCAGTGGAGATTCGGATCTTTGAGTTTTTCGGGTCTAGGAGAGGGTGGGGCTCGGATCTGAGGTGGAGGCTGCTGTGACGGCTTGCGGTTATAGAAGAAGGGGTCTCGGTTTGGGGAGGGGGGCTGCGGTGGCGGCCGAGGAGGTGGCGGCCTAGAGGTTGAGGAAGGCACGGGCGATTGCGGCAGCCTAGCGGCCGAAAGAAGAGGGAGTGGCGGCTAGGGCAAGGGGAAAGAGAAGGGGGGGGGGGGGGGGGGGGGGGGGGCTGTGGAGAGGGGGGGGTTTATATAGGGTAGGGTTTGGTTTAGAAGAGGATTTGTGATTTTTGGGCTTGGGCTTAGTGGGCCAACATATTATAAATTCGGATTAGGGCCTATGACAGAATTTTAATGTTTGTCTTCAAAGATTGTAATAACTGGAATTATAGGTTTGGAATTTGAAGAAAGTTAAAACACAAGAGTCGTAGGTTTTTCTGTTACGGTTCGAACGCAATTAGTTTCAACTTAATCGGACTTTCGAGTGAAGAGGAATTAATATAATAGTCGACAGGGGTCTGCAGTTCCGAAACAGCACTGTTTACTGACTTTGAAAATTTGTGGAGAATTTTACGTTCAGAATTTAGAGTAAGTTTCTAAACAAATGTCGTAGATCTTGAGGTTAGGTTTTCAGGTATTAAATTTCATTTAGATCCGAATTATTTTGAATGATAAATTATTAAAATACTAACAGCTGTCTGTCTGAAGTTCAGAAGCCTCATAAGTTTTATTCTATTGTGCTTATGAAATTTTAATGTGGCTATATAATTTTATTACCTAAATTCCGTGGCGTTACAACCTCTGCCACGATTTCCTTGCGCGGTGTAAAAAGCAACAGGATCGGAAGAGAAATTTTGAGATCGATGCTGAGAAGAAAGAAGGGCTTCATGTGAGAGAAGAAAGGCATGGAGATCTGTCAGAGAAACGGGATCGGATCGAGTGGTGATAGCCACCACGAAGGAGTTAAACTCGGAGCCAAGACTGTTGAGAAATGATCTGACAATCTCTGAATCAGAAACAGGAGAGCCAGCAGCAGCAAGTTGATCAGCTATACTACGCATTTGTTCAAGATATTCACTACATGATTTGCCCCCGCGAGTTGTGCTTTGCAAGGCTCGACGCAACTCCATTTCTCTGGCACCGGAGACAGCAGAAAATACACGATGAAGAGAAGACCAAAGCTGAGCTGTAGTAGAACACTGAACGTACTAAGAAAGGACATTCTCAGTAATAGAAGAGCGAATCCACCCGAGCAAGAGGCGATCTTGCTTGTGCCAAGCAAAGGGTTGGATTGTAGATTTGTGCTGTCACCAATGTGCTGTGCAGGAGGCGTGAAGCACTCAGCAAGATGAGAAGATAGGCCAAATCCATCAACTATAGGCTCGATTTGAGATTTTCAGGTAAGGAAATTCTGACGAGTGAGCTTCGTGGAGACAGGAATGGAGATTTGAACAATCGGAGCTGGTGCTGGTACAGAAGAATCGGTGCTAGTAAGCTGAGAAGTGGCCATGAGTCACAAATGATGGAGAAGAAAAAGGAAAGAGGTGCAGATCTTGAAAACAAGATCGAAAAGAAATAGAGAGAAAGAAGAGAGAGCAATTAGAGCTCTGATACCATAATAGAGTATAACAGAGAGCACTGATACCATAATAGAGTATAACAGAGAGCAGAGAGATCTACAGAAGTAATTGTGAAAATGTAATTTCATTGATATCCAATATCTGATACAGTGGGGTATATATAGATAAACATTAGCTAACTACCTAACAGAATAGAATAGAAAGACTACGCTATACAATCAATCACAGATGTTGACTTAGTCAACCTAATTACATACGCCTAATAGGGAGTACCGGTGGCTGCCGCACTGCTGCAGCTTACCGATGGCAGTGACGCTGGTGATCCAGCTCCATGAATAGATGACACATACCAACTTTTGTCCAGATCCTTGTATAGGATATAACCCTTACATTAGAACTCGTATATGTGGTATACTTTTAGATTGTTGGTTTGCTATTACGATATTTTGGTGGTTGATCAAACGCCGAGCGTTTGTGTTTTGCTTGGTTTTAACTCATATTAGCTCTAGTTTTATGGTGCTTAGGGTGATATGTGAACTTGAACATTTGGCTGTAAGTTAACTTGATTTCATGTTAATGAAATAGGCCCAGCTGCCTTTTATCAAAAAAAAAAAAAAAAATGGATATAGATCTTATCCCCATTCAAAGCTACCTCCATGAACCTTTTATCTGACGACACATAGCATAGTTGTCAGCCCCACTGATACGGTGTACTGGTAGCAGAATGAAGAGAACAACAATGAGTTTTTCAGATTTTCCAACTTAGCAGAAGTTGTTCCAGCTTTTTGTATGCTGGTGTAATAAGTTGTGAACTTGGCTCAGTAGTTTTTCTTAGAAGATTACAGTTGGTACCAGTATACTGGTACAGTTGTATAACTGTGTTTTGAGTTCACATGAGTATTAGAGTTACAAGTTATTGATACTGTAGAGGATCAGTACGTCTTTGCTTATGCAAAGCCCACTGAGTGTGTGCTAGGAGCAGATAGAATGAGTTATTTTTCTGTTTTGGTAAGACTGTGATTTAATCTCTGGTAATGGATGGGCTGTTTCAGCTTTAATTTTATTTTTATTTTAAAAAAAAAATTAGCATTAAGAATCATAGCAAGCCAATTCTTGCATGCCTGATCATTTAAACTAGTGTCGTTGCCGCAAACAACACTTGAAACGATTCTGAATCAATTACCATCCCCAATTCATATCATAGAACTATGCTTTTGCATTTTGTATAATTTGATCTAAATGCAACTAGTTCAACCCACTAATGTTATTAACTTGTGGATTTTTTATAATGTCAGTATACAAATCTGATGCATGTATTTTGGATCAAACAATTCCGACCAGAAAAACAAGGTCTTATGATACGGAAGAACAACTGACAAGGAGGCCAATGGAAACAAAGACAGAAAGTACACTGAGATTTGCAAGATCACCACAAAAAGGAAAATTAAAATACAAAATAAAGAATTAGCAATAAACCCCAGCAATATTCTTACCAGCATCACAAACAGTGTAAAATGTGGATCCTTACAGAGCTTTTAAATTTGAAAACAATGAGAGTTCTTCTGTAATGTTTTCGCCTAGTCCCGATACAAAAGTTGAAGTTAACAAATGCATCCGCCTTACATCAGAGGTCAAGTGCAAGATGTTCTGCATTAGTTAGTTGATTATTTACTACTTACTGAAAAAGACTCCTGCACAAAACAGCAATAAAAAATTTCTAGGTTTTTATTCCAATTTTTCAATTAAGACACAATTCTATAACATTTACACCGAAGATTAAATATTGAGAAAATGACAGAAACCCAACAAATAAGACATAAAATATACTAGAAAATCTGAATGTTGTTCTAATTGACCATGTAATCAGAATTAGCCAAGCAAAAGCATGTGTTGCGCCCTTCTTCCTATACGAAGTGCTAGAATGCTGAGTAGGAGATAAATCTAATATTAAGCAACCCCTAAAAACCCTTGCACACTCTCTGCCTCTGCAAATGAAATATTTTTTTCTCCGATTAGCAATTAAAACTTATTAAACCAAAAGAAAAGAAAAAGAAAGTTAAATGTGTAAAAGTAAGCAAATAACATAAGACCATATGTACCACATGCCAAGAAAAAGATCCTGCAAATCAAGAAAAAACATCAAACTAGAAATCAAGAAAATAATTAGATAAAGGAAAGCAATTGCTATTTTTCTTTCTAATTGTTTAAAACTGTCCACGAATTAAAAAGAAGAGAGTTTTACATTTAATTAAATTATTCATTAATTAGAGATAAATCAAAATACACAATTTCAACTGTACGGATTATTAGAATATGGTTTGTTTTGTTTCTATAATTTGACTCATCCTCTAGATAGGTCATCGATTGAATCAGAAAACAACAATATAAAATTGGCGAGAAAAAGGGAAATATGGACCAGATAACTTACATCAAGCTTCTTCTAAACCTGCTTCGAACGCTTCTTGGGTCGCTTGTCAGGATTTTTTCCATTTATCAATAGAAACTCTGCCTCAATCTTCTTTTTAAAAAGAGAGACTGAGAACTTTATCTTTGCGTTCTCCTTTGGCTTTGTAGGACATGGAATCTCTTACAGCGATCTGCCACTCTTGCCAACGACAATGGTTTGTTCTTTAATGTCGGCCAAGTCCTTCTTCCTTATAACACCTTATAATTAAATTAGCTTTTAATTGTTCTATATTTATTTGTTTTCTCCAATATCTCAATATAATTGTTAAATTTGTCCTTAATACACACAGACATATATACTTTTGTGTAGTTAGTTGAATACATATTTTAATTATTATCTGAAAACGCAGTGACTTAATTTGTCGTAGATATATACTTCTTGAACGGTGCATGCAACTTGCAAAATACATGAGCCAACTTACAAAGTATCATATTACTTAAATGGTCTCATAAGAAAGATATTTTATGATTACGATTGTGTTATCCTATCTGAATGCTTATTTTGGTCTTTTTTTTTTGAATTATTAATAAAAATGTTCTGTGTTAAAAAAAAAAAATTCAGGCCAGTAACTAAGATAATATATTTCGTGTGTAAAAATTCCCATGTTTGAATCTCAAATAGAAGATCACTTATGAATTTTTAAAATCAGATGACTTAAAAAAATGTTAAACTATCCGTCTAAAAAAAATGTTTAAACTATTATGTCTCCTCTCCAAACTTAAAAGCCCGTTGTTGATTAAGACCCACTTAATTTCCTGAAAACCCTTGAAAACCCTTGAAATCTGTAAAGAAGAAAAAGAGAAAGGAGGAAAAGGGAGAGAGTTTAGATCCTCTATGTAATTTCCTGCGTGTTTAAATCTAAAGCGAGTCGATAAATGGGACCTACACAGTTTTATGTGAGATCTCAGCTTGTCAGGTACATACCACACGAAGTGTTACACTCTGTTGAGCCACGGAGAGCTGGAAATCTAAGAAAGGAGCAAGGGAGGCGGATAAGAGCATCTACATCCCTGAAACTCTTTGAGTTTCTAATCTGATGTGGCAGTTGCTAAACCAGTTTCAGGAATGTAGATGAATTTCTTATTTAGCAACTTTGCTCAATAATTTCTTAATAAGAAATCGTTTATAAACTGTGACGTGGCGAAATGATTCGCTGAGATTCATTTATCTTGCAAATATATCTTAATAAGAAATTTTATAAGCTGTGACGTGGCAATTAGAAAACTCTAATTTTAGTTTCAGGGATGTGGAGGCTTAAAAATTAAGAGAGGTTTAATTTCTAAAAAACAGTTAACAGTTATTTAGAAACTCTAATAGTTTCAGGAATGTAGATGCTCTAAGAGTAGGATCTGGCGAAGGTTAGCACTGGGGAGTCATTATTTTTGGGTTGGGATTTTGAAAAGCCCAGAAATTTAATGGGTATTTCTGCAAATGTCCAACAGTTCGGTTCGGCCCATCATGTTTTGCTGCCACTGCTTCTGTGTCTTTTTTTACATCCAGGTCCGCAATTAATGGAATATTCTGATGTGGACATTTTCTGGGCTTAATCTTAACAGATGGGCTTTTCTGCCCAACAAGGGTTTTAATTGCCAAATTTACACCTCACCGGTCAACATATTATAGATTACGGCAGGATACTGACATATTGAGGTTGGCTAAGATCAAAGTGGTAGTTTATGTGCCGTGATGCTACTAATTGGTTTTGTGATGTTTAAAGTCCAAAAAGTCAATCTAAATCATTAGATGTGATATCTATATTAAAATGTGCTCGGAGACCAAATTTTATATTTTTTGAATTTTTTTTACTATTTATTAAGAAGGTTTAAAAATCGATGATTTTAATAAACAGTAAAAAAACTTATGGACAATTGAAAACAACGATTTTCAAATCATCTTAATAAATAGTAAAAAAATTTATTAAGACCCACGATTTTGAAAACATAACCGGTCAAAGACCGTCTCTTGTCTAGATCTCCCATAAAATCTGAATCAACATACCCCGTTAGCCTTTTATCGTTTCTCCCGAATTCCAAACGTGCATTTGCGGTACCTTTCAAATAGAGGAGTATTCACTTGACCGCCTCCCAATGCACCCTACCGGGACATGACAAATAACGACTCACCGCACTAATAACATGTGCTATATCGGGTCTAGTGCACACCATCAAATACATGATGCTTCCAACGGCACTAGAATATGGGACTCTAGACATGTCTTCCTTCTCCTTCTCGGTTTGCGGACTTAGTTGCCTCTTGAATTTGGTCACAAGAGGAGGAGATTCGGGTTTTACAACCTTCATGTTGAAATGATGCAACACCTTCTCAACAAAATCCTGTTGTGAAAGATACAATTTTCCATTTGACCTATTCCTTTTGATCTCCATGCCGAGAATCCTCTTGGCAGCCCCGACATCCTTCATTTCAAATTCTGAGCTTAATTGTTCTTTCACCTTCTTAATCTCCTCTTTATTCGAGGCCGCAACTAACATGTCATCTACATAGAGAAGTAGATACATAAAGCTCTTGTCTGGCAACCTCTTGAAGTAGACACAACTATCAAATTCGGATCTGCAAAATCCGATGCTCAACATGAAAGAATCAAACCTTTTGTACCACTGCCTTGGTGACTGATTTAGGCCATACAAAGATTTCTTTAACAAGCACACGTGATTCTCTTTACCCGCAACTGTGTAATCTTCTGGTTGTTGCATGTAAATTGTCTCCTCAATGTCACCATGTAAGAAAGTAGTTTTCACATCTAATTGCTCTAACTCCAAATTCCCCATAGCAACCAAAGAAAGCAACACTTGAATAGAGGTGTGCTTTACCACGGGTGAGAAGACCTCATTAAAATCAACGCCTTCAACTTGACTATAGCCTTTAGCCACCAATCTTGCTTTGTATCTAACCCCGGCAGTGTCATCCTTTTTCTTGAACACCCATTTGCAACCCACAGATTTCTTTCCTTTAGGTGCCTCAACTAGTGTCCAAGTTTGATTCTTTAGAAGAGAGTTAATCTCATCTTCCATAGCGGTTGTCCAATTTGCCGCATCACAAGAAGACATCGCTTCCTTGTAATTTGAGGGATCACAACACTCCACAATTTCGGCCATAGCCAAACAATATGCAAAGTCTGAATAACCATACCTCGTAAGTGGTTTGATTTTCCTTCTTGCACGATCCCTTGCCAAAGCATAGGGTTGCTCCTCTTGGTTCTCCTCATCAGACTCATCTGATTCACCAACAAAGTGAGGAACATCAACATGCACTGAATGAGGTTGAGTCACACTAACCTGTGAGTTTGGAGTCTCCAACTCCACCTCCTTTATAGCTCTCTCGACCTCCTTAACCGGCTCGAGCATTTGCTCCTTTGCCCGTAACATAGTCGACTCATCGAATTTCACATCTCTTGAGATAAGGAACTTACCCTTTGAACTGGACACCATAAACGATATCCCTTAACACCTGAAACATACCCGAGAAAGATACACTTCTTGGCCCTTGGCTCGAGCTTCCCCTCATTAACATGTGTATAGGTCGGGCATCCAAATACCCGCAACCCCGAGTAATCTGCCGATTTACCTGACCACACCTCCTCGGGAGTCTTGCACTCAATCGCAGTATTTGGTGAGCGATTCACCAACCAGCAAGCAGTGTTAATGGCCTCCGCCCAAAACTCCTTGCCCAAACCTGCATTAGAAAGCATACACCGAGCCTTCTAGAGTATGGTTCTATTCATGCTCTCGGCTACTCCATTTTGTTGTGGAGTAGCAACAACTGTACGATGCCGAGCTATTCCTCCATCCTTGCAAAAGGTATTAAACTCCTCATTGCAAAATTCTAAACCATTGTCAGTTCTCAACTTCTTAATTTTCTTTCCGGTTTGGTTCTCAACAAGTGTTTTCCATTGCTTGAATGTGACAAACACTTGATCTTTTTCCTTCAAGAAAAATACCCAAACCTTTCTCGAAAAATCATCAATAAATAAGAGTATGTAACGAGAATCGTTACCTTTTGAGGGAACACGAGAAGGACCCCACAAATCTGAGTGAATGTAATCCAAAATACTTTTTGTGTTGTGGATGGCTGTGCTGAAACTGAGCCTCTTTTGCTTGCCAAAGACGCAGTCCTCACAAAACTCCACCTTGCCGGTACTCTGGCCACATAGAAGGCCTCTCTTGCTTAACACTGCCATGCCACGCTCGCTCATATGTCCCAACCTCATGTGCCACAGCTTGGTAATGTCAGAATCTGAGGTAGAGCCAGCAAAGGCAGCCGAGCCTGTGATCGTGGTACCCTTCAAGAAATAGAGAGTGCCCACCTTCATTGCCTTCATCATGGTGAGAGCCCATTTTGACACCTTAAGGACTCCACCTTCACTCTGAAACTTGCAACCAACATCCTGAAGAGAGCCCAAAGAGATCAAGTTCTTCGTCAAATCCGGGATATGCCTCACACCCGTCAAAGTACGGGTAACCCTGTCATGCATCTTGATCTTCACGGTACCAACACCTGCAACCTTGCACAGATGATCATTACCCAAAAGGACTCCACCTTCATTGGTCGCCTCATATGTGGCAAACCACTCTCGATTTGGGGTCATGTGCTGAGAAGCACCCGTTTATATCACCTAATTCTTATCGAATTTTTTCTTTACCGTCCCCAACAAATAACAAATCACCAACTTCTGAGTCAGCTACATTTGCCTCTCCTGAACTGGTACCTTTCTGTGCCTTCTGTTTATTCTTGAGTTTGTAACAATCGGCAACAATGTGTCCCTTTTTCTTGCAATAGTTACATGAGAGGTTCTTATGTGCAGATTTGGAACGGCTTCTTCCTTGGTGATGTTTTCGCTCATTGTTTCTCCCTCCCTCAACATACAAACCAACCTTTTGGTTACTTCTCTCAGATGTGGTCAAGTTATTTTCAATGTCGGACTTGACCAACAAATTGCTCTTCACATCCTCAAGGGTGAGTGAAACCCTACTATGAAGCATGGTCTCCTTGAATCCCTGATATGACTTGGGCAGCGAGCATAGCAAAACAATGGCCTTATCTTCATCCTCCACCTTTATACCAATTCTCTCCATGTCATTGAGAAGAGCGGTATACTCTGAAACATGAGCCTTAACGGAGGTATTTTCTGTCATTCCCAAAGAGTGAAACCTTTGTTTTAATCTCAACCGGTTCGTAACCGATTTCTTCATAAAAATTTCCTCTAACTTCTTCCAAGCATCAGCTGCATTTGTTTCTGAGAGAATTTCTTGAAGTGTTGAATCACTCAAACACAATTGAATAGTTGAGAGAGCCGTATCATTTATTGTCTCCCACTCCTTGTCCTTTTCACCTCCTAAATCCTTAGGCCGACCTGTTATGGCAGCCTTAACATCCAAATTGGACAAAATTGCTTTCATCCGTACTTGCCACAGCGCAAAACTACTTGTGCCATCGAATTTCTCAATATCAAATTTGGTAGATATGGATGAACTTGAACTCATGGTAACAATTGTTTAATCACCAAGAGTAATTACCAGATTCGATAATTTAGCACACACAAAATCAGAAATTCAGAACAGATTTACCAGAATAAATACTGGCACTGTTGCAGTCCTCAATACTCTGAAGTGGTCTTGGCGCGGCTCAAGAAAGAAATTGGAGTGGTTTACCTGCGTAGTCCACAGGAACAAGCACACAAGGCTCACGGAGCAAAATAGGAGTGAATTTTGGCGGTGTAGAAATTGCCAAATTTGGTGAATCTTAGAATTAATCAAAGTTTTGGAGGCCCTTTAATTAATCTAAGTTGTGGCGCTATGTAGAAACAGCCCAAAAACAAAAGAGCGGCTCCAAAGAAAATTTTCACTATCCACCAAAAATTGGCGCGGCTCACACTGAGAAACGGAGATGTGATCTGTGCTGGAGATCGCGCGGAGCACAGGAGATAAAATCGCCTGATTCACATAAAGCGCTTGATCTCTGTAACCCACGAACCACCACAAAGATGAAAATGGTTGGCACAGACGAAACCCTAGATGGCAGCGGAAATGAGATCTGAACCCTGAACCACCGATCGAAACTACCGACAACGAAAATGGCTCTAATACCACTTGTTATAGATCTAGGCTTTTGGAAGAGAGAAACAACCAACAGAGAAGAAAAATTTTGGGGCAATTTTCTTGTTTTTCTTTCTACAGAGTTTGAGTACAAAAATGGCTACAAGGAAACTTACAAATATAACCCTATGAAAATAAGAAATAACAAAAGGTGAGATAAGAGACATATATAACAAAATTGACGAGAAAAAGGGAGATATGGATCTGATAACTTACATCAAGCTTCTTCTAAACCTGCTTCGAACGCTTCTTGGGTCGCTTGTCAGGATTTTTTCCATTTATCAATAGAAACTCTGCCTCAATCTTCTTTTAAAAAAGAGAGACTGAGAACTTTATCTTTGCGTTCTCCTTTGACTTTGTAGGACATGGAATCTCTTACAGCGATCTGCCACTCTCGCCAACGACAACGGTTTGTTCTTTTTAATGTCGGCCAAGTCCTTCTTCCTTATAACACCTTATAATTAAATTAGCTTTTAATTGTTCTATATTTATTTGTTTTCTCCAATATCTCAATATAATTGTTAAATTTGTCCTTAATACACAGACATATATACTATTGTAGTTAGTTGAATACATATTTTAATTATTATCTGAAAACACAGTGACTTTTGTCGTAGATATATACTTCTTGAACGGTGCATGCAACTTGCAAAATACATGAGCCAACTTACAAAGTATCATATTACTTAAATGGTCTCATAAGAAAGATATTTTATGATTACGATTGTGTTATCCTATCTGAATGCTTATTTTGGTCTTTTTTTTTTGAATTATTAATAAAAATGTTCTGTGTTAAAAAAAAAAAATTCAGGCCAGTAACTAAGATAATATATTTCGTGTGTAAAAATTCCCATGTTTGAATCTCAAATAGAAGATCACTTGTGAATTTTTAAAATCAGATGACTTTACCTCATTTTTATCTATCCGTCTAAAAAAACTGTTAAACTATTATGTCTCCTCTCCAAACTTAAAAGCCCGTTGTTGATCAAAGACCCACTTAATTTCCTTTCCTAATAAGGCAAAACGAGCCTTTATTTATTCCATTTTTGGGATGCAACGGTGCTAATATGTTTGTCTTCCTTTTATTTTCAAGACATTGATAAGTTGGATTGTCAATAAACTTCAGTTTTGTATCTCTTTTTTGTTGTTATTTCATTTTGTAGCTTATTTATTTCATGGCCAAGGAAGCCAGCGTTTGATACCACACAATCTATACAAATATTGGAAATTTTTAAAGCCAACTTATTGAAACCCCTGACTAAGCAATAATTATTTACAATGTCCATGTCAGCCAAAGCCCAATAAAAAAAAAGGAAGGACTATGTTTTGTATTTAAATTTGAAAATTGTATCTATCTGTGATGAAATTGTAAATGTGTACTTGTTCTTTCATTATTTAATTCATTATTGTTTTGTTAATTATTTTAAAAATAGTGATGTATTATTTTAATTATTATATTGAAGACGAGGTTTTTAAAATTGAAATTGTATGAATTCTGATATGATCACCTGTGCATTTTGTGGCGACACTTGGAAAATTGCACGCACTACATAAAAAGTACAAACCAATGAAACATACTGCTGGGACCTAATCAGGCCCCATTCCCACTGGATAAATACTAACAAGTTAGTAATATATATGTGGTCAGTATCACTGTATCAGCTCCGCTTACATGGACGACTTTATGAACTAATGCTGGTGAAAAGCACGTTAATTTCCATTCTTCTCCCCTTGATTAACCCACAGAAACTCAGATTATCTCTCTCTACGGACAATTTGAACTTTCTTAAATTTATCAACCACAAGACAAGATGTGCCTCTTCACCTTCCCATCCTTCCCCAAATTAGAAATGTTTAATAAGCTTTTAGTTAGGTTTTGGGCCCATCAACCGTACGTGCTCCTACCCACAGTTACGGAAGTAAAAACATTATACTTGCATCTCAAGCACATTAACATCTAGAACCCAATTATCACAGAGTCATTACACAGTGAAAAGTGTAGAGGTAGGATAGCAGGCTAATTATTGATGTGATATTCTAATCTTTATTTTCAAAATTTCTAATTGGTATAATCATTAAAAATATAAATTTATGAAATCCCTGCAATGAATTGTGTAGTGCAAGAAAAGTTATTGTCAATCAAAACTTACTTATTTTGTAAATTTGGAAAGTGGATCTGAAATTTTGAGCAGAAATGAAGGACACAAAATACTTCGAATCTGTGACCTCCTACTAAAAAATGTGATCTCCTACTTTGAATCTTGCAGAGGCGGCGGCGGTGACGGCAGGCCAATAGGATTGAAGTCGGTATAAAGAGTTTGGTTTTTTAAGCGTTGGATGACCAAGTATTAAAAGCGTTAGGGTTCAGTTTATTTCAGTTGGAATTTATTTAATTAGATTTGGTCTATAAGTAAATACTTGATAATGAGTGTTTCAAATGTGTTTTATAGTTGTTCATGTCAGATGGTTCACAAAGGCCGGGAGCATAGTTTTTTAACATTCCACTATTGCGTGATGTTTGGTTGAAGCTTAAACCGTAGAATAAGAGGTTTAGATCTCAGTTAAGCCACCAAATGTGGAATAGTTAGACTGGTCTAACTAGTTGTAAGTCTAAAGTTAGGGTTAAATATGGACTAAACTTAACACCCAGAGAGGTGGTTTAAGTTTAGTCCGCCACTAGACCTAACTCATGCAATTCTGATTTGTATTTGATATATTTTATGACTCCACATTATCTCAAGTAAACAATAGTTTTATAAATTAATTTTAGATATTATGAATTGAGTTTGGAAATTGATGTACGGCTATTTTTAATCAGTTTAATTGTCAATTTACTTCTAAATTATGTAGTAGTAACTTCAAAATTTTAATTAGAATGTTATTTTTATACATATTATATAATGTTACATTTAATTTTGTTCCTATATTTCTAATTTATTTCTAATTAGAACTATAAGTACAAAAAAAATCAATTTAAATGACGACTTAGACCACAAATTTTAACCAAGGAATACTTAACAAACTATTCTAACTTAGACCACCTTAACCTTAGGCCTCAACTAAACACCACCTTGGAAAAGGTAAATATTTATGATTATATACGCCAACCAATTTGGCGGTTGCATTGGCCTGTTAACCCTAGTTGCTACACTTCCCTCCCGAAATTACCTCAATATATGTTTTATATATAATTGTAGTAAAAGAAATCATGAAGAGATAAATACACCTATTGCAAGAAGTGAACCAGTCACTAATTCTATCATTTTTCACATCTCCATATTTATATCAAGAAGTGAACCAGTCTCTAATTTTACTATATTTATGTATATTATTTATTAGTTATATATGTATGTATGTAGAATTCCGTAAGAAAAGATAGATATTTTACTGTATCACCTAGCATTACAACGAAAGAACTGTAATAAGTTCCTACCTCCTAGTTAATTTTAATTTATTATAATTCTCCGAAATTAACTGACCAAATTTTAATATTCATCAATTAACAAACAAAATTTCGTAATAATCCAGCCCAAATTAATCGTAACATGGACAAAACAACAATTTATGAAGTTCAAAATGAGCTTAAATTTGGGACATAAAAAATATTAAACATTAATTTTTTATATCCGCGCCCTCTGGTTCAGTTCATTTTTTATTATAAATACATATTAATTGACGTTCATCACTCGTCAAAGTGAATACTTGAAAATGAGAAAAAAAATATCTAGCAACATACGATTTAAATTTAAAGTAAATACTAGAAAAGGATCAGCTTATTTGAAATAATTATGTCCTAAAAAATTATTAAAGGTTGGCGTGAATAAAATTATTTGAAATTTTCTAAAGAAATATGGGCCATTATTAATCTATTCTAGTACAAATGTGTCTTTGATGTGTGAATCCGATGGTGTATGATTTTCGAACTCAAAGTAATTAAACACCTTGTAGTCATGCGTTCATCAGGCAGCCTTCAAAGTGTGTTCAGGAATTAGATCAACCATTACAATATCGGGACTATGGCTTAAGAGCTAGTAGTGCTATAGTCTCCCATAGTGGAGATTCAAGCTCAAATGTTAGCGGACGACGCAACTTGAACTACAAAAAAGTTAAAAAAAATATACACTACAAAAATGGGACAGTATCCGCGAGAGTATACCGGCCGACAGAAACGTGCTTTTTCTGTTAGCGACGGGAGTATCCGCAAGGGTATATCGACAGTATCCCTTGCAGATACTGTATCCACGGTAATAATTTAAATGATGACAGTCGACATACCTAGAAGTTGAAGCCCATAAGAGATCATCTATATTTCCTAAACCACTCATGCCAAAGTGAAATGTCAAATTTCTGCATAAATTTTCATTACAACAAATTCGTGTTAGAATATTGCTGCCAATAATACATTCACGTTAATAACAAAAGAAGAAAGTTATCAACTCTAATACAAATTGAAATAATTTTCTTTTCATAAATATAAAAAAATGATTTTGTAACCATCTTAAGAAATAGTAAAAAAATTCAAAAAAATGTAAAATTTGATCTCCAAGCACATTTTAATATATCCATCATGTTGAACGGTTGGGATCGACTATTTGGACTTTGAAAATGGTAGGTGTCAAAGTATGTCAAAAAAAATGGTGTAATCCGATCCCTCCTCTATATATATATATATATATATATATATATATATATATATATAGAGAGAGCGAGAGAGAGAGAGAGAGAGAGTGACTAAGCTACAAACATTTGCACCAAGGCCTTGGTGCAAACAAATGATTTTTGGATTTTCAAAGTCCAAACGGTCGATCCAACTCGTTAGATATTTAATCTATATTAAAATCTGCTTGGAGACCAAATTTTACATTTTTTGAATTTTTTTACTATTTATTAAGCCACTTTGAAAATTGCTGATCACATGATCCAGAATTTGGTTGCACTGTTTTTACTATTCATCCGGATCAGCAATTTTCAAAGTGGCTTAATAAATAGTAAAAAAGTTCCAAAAATGTAAAATTTGGTCTCCAAACACATTTTAATATAGATTAAATTTCTAACGGTTTGGATCGACTGTTTGAACTTTGAAAATCAGAGAACCGAATTGTTTGCACCAAGGCCTTGTTGCAAACGTTTGTAGCTTAGTCACTCTCTCTCTCTCTCTCTCTATATATATATATATATATATATATATATTGTACATATCATACATATCATTTATAGAAATTGAGCTGAAAATAACACTGCATGTATGTCATAAAATACATATATCATTTATAGAAATTGAGCCGAAAATAACACGGCATCATACATGACAAATCATAATATCATAAATACATGAATAAGACTTGACATAACATAGCACTTCCAAGAGAAAGTATCACTTAATTTCTTGGAATGTGGTCTGTATAAGTAAATCCCAAGGAGGTTTAGGTATTTTAAATTTGGAAAGAATGAATATTGCTTTGCTTGCTAAGTGGTGGTTTAGATTTAAGGACCCTACTGTACTAGGCAAATGGAAATCCATTCTTCAAGATAAATATAGTTCTTCTGGATTAGAAATATCTAGATGCTCTTCTTTCTGGTCAGGCATAATGTCCATTAAATTTATTGTTGACTTAGGCATTAATAGAACAATTGGTAATGGTCATGATACTGCCTTTTGGTTAGATAGATGGTTTGGTGAATGTGCTCTATATTGTTCTTACCCTAACCTATTTCGAATTGCTTCTAATCCTAAAATCACTGTAGCTGATGCTGTAGCACAATCATCTCTAACTCTTTTGTTTAATAGACAGTTGACTGGTATCTTGTTATCTGAATGGCACCATCTTCAGTCCACTATTTCTTATTCTACTGTTTTTACTGAATTGCATAACCCTGACTCCATTACTTGGAGATGGAACCAATCAGGATCCTTTACTGTATCCTCCTTGTATAAGTGGTTAGAATATGGGGGGATCAAGAACACTGTTTATTCTATTCTATGGAAAACTAAGATCCCCCTAAAAATTAAGGTGTTTATGTGGCTGGTCAAAGAAGACAAAATTTTAACAAAATATAACCTTGCAAAGAGAGGATGGCAAGGATCCCTTAATTGCCCTTTTTGTAATTCGATAGAGACAACAGATCACTTATTCGTAACTTGTCCCTTAATCAACTCTATATGGTCTTGGATTGCACAATTTAATAATTTCTCCTTTAATTGTGATACTGTTTCAGACTTATGGCTTTTAGATGCATGGATACCACTTAAGGATTGTAGGTTAATTGAATTAATTAGATCAGCAACCATTTGGGTAATCTGGTTAGCTAGGAATAGAGTATGTTTCAATAATGCTGTGATACCCTCTTTGGCCTCATTAGGATCTCAAATTATTTCTTTAACTTCTTTTTGGTGCAAATCTAACTTAGATGATTCTTTTTTTAAATTAACCTTAGTTTTGCCTATGGATGTTACGAATCTGTCTCAGGCAGACAATGTTATAATCCTATCGGAGACAGGTACATCGGAGGAGGACAACTGCAGCTGGGATTCAGAGGAAGATCCAACTCTTGGTTTAGAGGGTTCCGACCTTGATTCAGAGGAAGATCTACTCTACCTCCAAGATAGAGTAGATGCTACCTATGCTTCTTCTACCTCCAGTGCCCATACCAGCTCCACTGTTAATCCCTCTGCAGTTACTTAGTTCTTCTTAATGTGATATCATAGTGCTTACTGTTTTGTATGATATATACCTAGCAGACTATAGCTATTCTCCTCTTTTACTTAGTTGGATTAGCAGATTTAGATATCCCCTAGTTTGCTTCACATCTAGAGGGATTTTTTGAATTTTTGTCAATACTGATATGTAATTGTCTGAGATACACTTTTGTAAGAACATTTCTGTTTCTAATGAAACAGGTGGTACTATACCACTTTTATCAAAAAAAAAAAAAAGACTAGACATAACATAACATAAATATCATAAATACATTGATTATGTTATTTGGTATTTTTTGTGACTATTTTAATTAACTTTAAACAAATTTATGACTCATGCATGCATGTTTCTTTGGAAATGTAAATTGAGTTTTTTTTTATATATTGTGTAGTTAAGTTTAGAGATATTATTGTGCAATTTTGATGAAATTCCTAAAAATTCATAAAATGTTCGTAAGTAAAACTCGAACAAATTTTATACGATAAATATCCATCGATCGATTCATAATTCCACACGAAGAAAAAATAGTTTATATGTATGAGGATAGCAGCAAGAAACCATTAATTGTGCCCTGAAATACCGATGCCAGATTTTAGCGAATACGATGAGGTAGATGTTGTCATATCCAGGCTGCCATGTAGGAAGCCGGAACATCATGACTGGGACAGGAATGTGTTCAGATTGCAAGTACATATGATGTCTGCTATTCTAGCGATGAGAAAAGGGAAGGGAAATCTAAAAGGGAGGTGAAATCGATAATTCTGAGAAAATGCGAACCCATGATAGACATTTTTTGATGTGACGATTTGGTGGCAAGGGAAGGGGGTGGTGGATGTACTAGGTGAGTGTCGACAAACTCGATCGAGGATAAGTTGAGAATGCCCTTGGGCTCTTGCAATTTTGCATTACCTATATGGGGTCAAGGTATGTGTCATTTAATTAAGTCAACTTAAGTATATGTTATACGTTGCTTTTACGATTAAAACAAGTATAATTTATTATGAAGGCAACCGATTTTGTCCAAAGAGCTTTGGATAAATTTAGATTATTTGGTGAATCTAAACCGTGTGCAGAAATTCAGCTAGCAACATGTATCTCAGTTTGGCACCAGAAGTGAAAATATGACTCAGACAACTTAGTCTGCAAGAATTTTAATTGATTACTCTATTTTGTCGAATTTAACATTTTCCACGTAGTAACTAATCTTGAAGAAGAAAGATTCACATAATTAATATACAATTTCCAAATTAAATATAAATTAACAACAGTAAATCTATCTCTAGTCCAATTTAAATATAAATTCACAATTTAATTTGAGAAATGAAATTAACAGCAGTAAATCTCTAGTACGTTCCAAAAAAAAAAAGTACACAAACATCAAAATTTCTCTTTCTATTGATCCTTTCTCGGATCAGTAATATTCCATTTCCAATGTCCATCACTGTACTGCATCTTCTCGGCCTGACGGCGAAAGTGCTTCAGCTTGCTCTTTTGTTTTGTTGAAAGCCTACACATTTGTTTCCTAGCCTCATCCATTTCATCATACAACCTCCACCACCTCCAGTGCGCCTCATCATTGGCATACATTCTCACAGTTTCCAAGTCCCAGTTACAATCATAATCCCTGTAACACATCCAGGGCTTCAGCCCAAAGTAGTGTATTCCGTAAAGTTGCGGTGGGTCTGCCTTGAACATCGAGTCCATCATCGATTTCTCCTCAGTTGTGTTTGACCAAATCATCTTGAAGAAATTGGTCTTTCTCGGAAGGCGATGCCACCAGACGAAAATCTCATTTAGAAACCCCTGGTCCCCACCATTGTACGACTTCACGCTCTCTATGTTCAACATCATGGTTTTGAATGTGCAATTAGATGGCTCAACAACCATGATACCCGAATTAAAAATAGAAGCGTGGTCCGCACGAGCGGATATGGATGGGAAATTAAAGAGCATGTCGATGTTACGAAGGACCAGAATATCAGCGTCAATGAACACAATCTTGTCATAGTCGGTAAGCTGAAATATTCGGAATTTGCTGAAGTTGTACTCAAACAACCCATCAGGACGCGGATGGGGGTTGTGGATGCGCTCGATTTGACGAAGAGACCAACCTGCATTGCGAAGGGCATGTAGTTGGTTGGAGTAGAGGAATTCATCATGGAGCAATATGAGATCACGTGTGGAACCGACCTTGCGGATGCTGTGGGCAAGAACGATAGCACCACAAACATAGCCATCAGATGAATGGAGAACCGTCGCATAGGCTTCTCGTTGTTGGCGATGGTGTGGGAGTGGCTTAAATTTTTCTACATCAAATCCTTTGTTTGAACCTGAAATAGATCATGAACAACAAGGAAGCCAGATTTAATGTGGCACAAGCGAATTTCAATTCCAACAGATAAAATAACTAAATACACATTGTTAACGTAAGGTCATCCATTAAGATTTCCTTTGGAGAAACTTTCCCTATGTTAACAGTAGCAATGAAATCATGAGTCTTTAGTTTTGCAACATAGGTAACCCAAGATGTTAAATGATTGAAACAAAAATAGTTACCTTCATTGCGCAACGGCAATATGAGCTCACAGGTACCTGGTGGGCATCTCACTTTCTCCTCCAGTCTCATTGCATCCACCTCATACATCCACCATGTACCATCCTTCTTCATCAAATCATCACACCTAAAGATATCTCTCATCGGCTCACACCGGCTCGTGAAGACCAGCTTCACCTTGCCATTTTCATTTCTTTTCCCCTTCTTGACCGCAAAGCTAGCGGCTACCAAATGAACTTGCAACAGGATTACGTCTCTGTTCCAGTTGGCTTCTGGCCGCCGGCATGGCAACTGAGCAACCACTAAATCCACCTCGTCATATACTGAGAATTCTGGCATTGGAATTGTTGGGCATGTCGGTTGTTGACCGAACTCGAATTCCTCATCTATCCAACTGGGAAGTAAGTTCTTCCATGTAATGTTATTAGATACCGCCTCGAAGCCTACCACCGTAAGGTTGCCCTTGAGACCGCATGATTTTGCATCATCATATTGTAAGTTGACCAACCCAATTCTTGTTTTATTATCTAAACCATCAAGAAACTCCGGCGCCTTCTGAGTTGCTATATTCTGAGTTTTGTTTCCACCATTTACAGTTCTGATTTCCACCTGCAGATTTTGAAATTTAATAGATCACATTAATTATATTTTAAACATAGAGACCGTTTGATTTACAGGTTTCTAAACCGCCATCGAACGCCCAACAAAATAAAAAGAATTAATAGAAGGAAAGATATATATCACACCTTTAAAAACATTGTAGCAAAGTTCGTCTGGAAAAGATTTGGTTGGAGGATGAGAATGGTCATGAAGACAATGAAGACAAGAGGGAATGCTAGGTTGGTCCTCACAATAACTGATACTGCTCCACTGCTCTTAAATGGTTTCATCTTCTTAAAGAATTATCTAAAAAACTTTTCTTCTCGGTTTTAAATCCTTCAACTAGCTAGAGATTGTTCAAGGTAACTCTCTGCCCGAAATAAAATTTGGGGGCATGTCATGACGAGATCCCCATATATATATTTTTCTGTTGTACGCGATCAGCCATACACGACAATAGTTAGTGCTTCACTAGTAATAATTTTGCACAAAAGAATAATTCATTATTTATTACAATTTGTAGTTGTTAACTTGCGGTTGTGGGGACTTCTTATTTTATCGAGTACAAGATTAGGAATTATTGTTTTAACCAATTAAGATACACCATTATCTTTCCACTATCCCAAATATTTTTTTTAATAGAGTTAGACTTCAAGACTATATACCTACGTCACCATCTATTTAGTTCAATTTTGGTTGTTAATGTTAATTTTAAATTTTTCATGGAAGAAATTTATTTTACAATGGAATTAAACATGAAGATTATATACAACTTACACATCTATTTAACCCAAATCACCTCATTATCTAGTTGTCAATTCCTTTTTCTAAAAGAAACTAATTAACCCCCGGCCCTCCCCACCCCCCCCCCCCCCCAACACAATGTGCGACGTCATAGATATTCTTGTACTATTAAATTGTTTATATATATACACAGAGAGAGAGAGAGATGGGATATTGTGCTTTGCAAAGTAAAACGAACATTTTAATTTGGGCTCGTTTTAGAATTTTTAAAGTCCAAACAGTCGATCCAAACCGTTAGATGTTCAATCTATATTAAAATCTACTTGTAGACCAAATTTTATATTTTTTTGAATTTTTTTACTATTTATTAAGCCACTTTGAAAATTACTGATCACTTGGTCTAGAATTTTGTTGCACTGTTTTTACTGTTCACCCGGATCAGCAATTTTCAAAATGGCTTAATAAATAGTAAAAAAATTTCAAAAAATGTAAAATTTAGTCTGCAAGCAGATTTTAATATAATTTGAACATCTAACGGTTTGGATCGACTGTTTAGACTTTGAAAATCCAAAAACGAGCCCGAAGTAAAACGTTCGCTTTACTTTGCAAAGCACAATAGCCCATCTATATATATATATATATATATATATATATATAGAGAGAGAGAGAGAGAGAATGGCTAATATCAAAACGTTTGTTCTTGGGCTCAGGAACAAACGGTTCCGTTCTCCAATTTCCAAAGTTCAAACAACAAATCCAAACCGTTAGATGTTCAATCTATATTAAAATGTGCTTGGAGACCAAATTTTACATTTTTTGGAATTTTTGTACTATTTATTAAGCTAGTTTGAAAACCGCTGTTTTTATGAAATTTCTGCAGCATTGAAAAACAACGGTTTTCAAACTAGCTTAATAAATAGTAAAAAAATTCCAAAAAATTCCAAAAAATGTAAAATTTGGTCTCCAAGCACATTTTAATATAGATTGAACATCTAAAGGTTTGGATTTGTTGTTTGAACTTTGGAAATTGGAGAACGGAACCGTTTGTTCCTGAGCCCAGGAACAAACGTTTTGATATTAGCCATTCTCTATATATATATATAATATTTCAATATTATTCAATATATTACTTTGATGCTTTTGTTAACTAGGCTAATTGCAACCTCTTGTGCTAATTATAAGTTCCTCTATAAGAACTCAGACCTACAAGAAAAGATGTATTAAAGGTTTAAACAAAACTAACTTACCATTCTATCCTAAACATAGAGAGTGTGAAATGGAAAAAAAACGATGATTATTTACTGATAAAATTTAAGAGAGACAAAATATGATGAACAGATTAATGTTATTGCTTTGTTCTGATTCTTCAAGCTCAATATACAGAGTTACTTATAGCCTATTCTATTCTATTCTATTAGCCGTTTGGCTGTTTCCTAAAATAACAGATTGCTTAACCGTTTGACGCGGCGCCCACGTACTCAGCTGGTCAAACATTCTTTGTTTTTTCTTCTTTCCCATTCTTTAATATGCAGTCATGCAACCCACTATACCTCCAATCACCAAGAAATTACAATTTTATTTAGTTAGACGGCACGCGCAACTAACATTTGTATTAAAAAATAAAAAATATTTATATTATCCTAGAATGATTACTAATGGATTTTGAGAGAGATGAAATATGATGAAAAGAAATAATTTCGTATTATGAATTCTAATCTTACAAGCTCTCTGTATCTATATACTTATAGCCTAAACCTCATGCATGTGTATCACTACTGGCCGTTGGGCTATTTCCTAATTTACAATGGCAAGATATGTTGCCTGATTCTATCCTAATTACACCCTAATCACAGAAATACAGCTAGGTACCAATTGTGGATGCTAGCTGATTTGTTCCCTAAAATATGCCTATGATGAATAATCTCTGAGGCATATCTCTATTATTCAATACTCCCCCTCAAGTTGGGTTCGAATAAGTTGATTGAACCCAACTTGTTAAGTATGTTCAGATGACTAGTCTTGTCGAGTGCCTTTGTGAAAATATCTGTCAGTTGCTCTTTGCTTCTGACAAACGGAGTTTCTATTTCTCCAGACTGTACTTTTTCTCTAACAAAGTGACAGTCCACCTCTATATGTTTTGTCCTTTCATGGAAGACCGGATTGGATGCAATATGTCGTGCGGCTTGATTGTCACAGTACATTTGCATGGTTCTTATGTGCTCTATCTTCATGTCACCGAGTAATTGTTTAATCCAGATAAGCTCACTTGCTGTGGATATCATGGCTCGATATTCTGCTTCTACACTTGAACGAGCTACAACATTCTGCTTCTTGCTCTTCCAAGTTACCAAGTTGCCACCTACAAATGTACAAAAGCCAGTGGTTGATTTTCTGTCACAACTTCCGGCCCAATCTGCATCAGAAAATCCGACCACATTATTAGAATCATTTTTCCTCATCCAAATTCCTTGACCTGGAGTGCATTTGAGGTATCTAAGTATTCTATCAATTGCACTCATGTGACTGGTACGCGGAGCATGCATAAATTGGCTTACCATACTAACTGCAAATGCAATATCAGGTCTGGTAACTGTAAGATATATTAGTTTTCCCACCAGTCTTTGATATTGTCCTATGTCAGGTAGTAATTCACCATCTTCTAATCCCAGTTTAACATTTGTTTCCATTGGAGTACTGGCTGGCTTAGCTCCTAGTTTACCAGTTTCTTTTAACAGGTCAAGTACATATTTTCTTTGAGATATAAATAAGCCTTTGTTAGAGTAGGCTATTTCTATTCCAAGAAAGTATGAGAGTTTTTCAAGGTTCTTAATATCAAATTCATTTTTCAAGTGTTGTTTGACATTTTTAATCTCTTCATTATTGTTTCCTGTAATGATAATGTCATCTACATAAACAAGAATAATGGTGGTGGAGTTGTGTCTATGTTTAATAAACATAGAAGAATCAGCTGTGCTTTTAATAAAATTATTTTTTAACAGAGAAGAGCTTAGCTTGGCATACCATGCTCTTGGAGATTGTTTTAGACCATAAATTGACTTCTTTAGCTTACATACGTGTGATGAGTCCAATGTAGTATTATGACCTGGAGGAAGGGTCATGTAGACTTCTTCTTCCAGAACTACTTGAAGAAATACATTTTTCACATCCATTTGGAACAAATTCCATCCTAAGTTGGTGGCTACCGATAACAGAATCCTAACTGTGCTCATTTTAGCTACGGGTGCAAAGGTTTTTTGGTAGTCAATACCATAGGTCTGGGTGAATCCTTTGGCCACTAATCTAGCTTTATACCTTTCAACTGTACCATTACTGTTGTACTTAATTTTGTACACCCATTTACACCCTACGGGTTTTTTTCCCTTTGGTAAGCAGACAATGTCCCATGTATCATTTTTTTCTAAAGCTTGAAGTTCTTCTTTCATAGCTTTATGCCAAACTGGGTTTTGTTTTGCTTCATCAAAAGTAGTGGGTTCGGGTTGATGTGTTATACTCCCTAAATAGGCCTGGTATTCTGGTGAAACCCTCTTATAAGAAATATAATCTTGAATTGGATACATCACCTGATGGGATACATAATCCCTTAACTTGATGGAAGGTTTAGTTTGTCGTATGGATCTTCTCACGACAATTTCTTCTTGAGTTGATTCTCCACTTGATTCTCCACTTGACTCATGTTCCTCATTTTCTCCCCCTGAAGGAATTGCAGGTGTTTCGCCATTCTGGTCTTCATTTATAACCTGTTCTTCATTTGTTTCTTCTGCAAAAACAAAGTTATTTGGAGGCAACACAATGGGTTGACTTGGTGGATTTATTTGCTCATTTGTTTGATAATAGGGTTGGTTTTCAAAAAATGACACATCTCTTGAAAAATAGACTTTAAAATTTTTCGGATCATAGCACTTATATTCCTTTTTTTCAGAAGAATATCCTAAAAATATAGTTTTAACAGAATTTTTGTCTAACTTGTCATGTCTTTTTATGTGTACAAAACATGTACATCTAAAAACCCGAATATGGTCAAGATTAATTTTCCTACCTTTAAGAATTTCTAGAGGACTCATGTTGTTTAACCTTGCACTTGGTAACCTATTTATAAGATAGGTTGCAGTTAGTACTGCATCAGACCAATAAATTTTTGGAACATTATTTTGAAACAGAAGTGATCTAGTAACTTCTAGAAGATGTCGATTTTTTCTTTCTGAAACACCATTTTGTTCAGGTGTATTAATGCATGTGGTTTGATGCAAGATTCATTTTGACCTAAAGAACTCTAGAAAGGTTTTGTTTACATATTATGTCCCATTATCTGATCTAAAAATCTTAATTTTCGCATTATATTGATTTTCAACAAAATGAAAAAATTCTTGGAAGCATGAAAAAACTTTATTTTTTCTTTTAAAAGATAAACCCAAGTAGTACGAGAGAAATCATCAATAAATGTGACAAAATATTTAAAATGGTTATAAGAATCAACCGGGGCTGGACCCCACACATCCGAATGAATTAAATCAAATTTTGCTTCTGATATACTAGTAGATAAGGGAAAAGGTAATCTGGTTTGTTTTGCAAGCTTACACACATCACAATTACTAGAATTTAGATTATAACAAAACAATTTATTTAAAACTTGATCAGATGGATGACCAAATCTCCAATGCAGTAATTTGTCACGGTCTATTGGACTTAATGACACATGACATTTATTTATGGGTTCTTCAAGATAATAAAGCCCATTTTTTAAAAAACCTTCACCAATCTTCTTCCCTGATTCTTGGTCCTGAAATATCACTTCGTGTGGTGAGAATATTACTTTGCAATTCAAATCTTGTGTTATTTTGCTAATTGATAAAAGATTTGAATTAAAATCCGGTAGGTACAAAATGTTCTTTACATCTTTTGAGAAAATTTTGTGGTACCCAAGCCTTTAATTTGGACTTTATTTCCATGTGCAACAAGTACATGTTGTGTAACTATAGTTGGTACAATATTTTGTAGTTTATTTTGGTCCCATGTCATATGATCGGTAGCACCGGAGTCAATAACCCATTTACTAGTGTTATGTCCCAAATTTGCAAGTTTTGGACTATTGTTATTGTTTTTAAAAGAAGATAAATTTGAATTATAGAGTACAAAACCTGCTGTCTGTTGCTGTAACAGACTGTTCAATTGAGTCAGAAGCTGATTTAGCTGTATTGTTGATGCCACAGAAGATCCCGAAGGATCTGAGGTCGGTTCGGGCTGGGTTAAATTTGTCCCGGCTGGTTTTGTTTGATCCGACCCCATGCCTTGGTTCACTCCTCTTGAATCCGACCCCGCTCCTGACCCTTGGCTTACTCCTCCGAACCTTTCGTTTCCGCATTTTCTAGCGCCGCCCCTTTCTCCCTTGGTCCGAGACGGCCGGAGATACGGATGAAGCACCCAGCAGCCTTCTCAGTTGTGCCCTGCGCGCTTGCAGTGGTCGCACCAGTCGGCTGTGGTGGTCCCCTTCGTCCTGGCCGCCGGGTTAGGGTTAGATGGGTGTGCTCGAAAGGCTCGGTTCTCGGTGTTGGTTGATGGTTGAGGGTTCATGAGTGCCCGCCGAGACTCCTCTTGTTGGATTCTCGCCACCACATCATTGAATTTGGGCATTTCGGCTGAGGCCAGTATTTGAGATCGGATTGCTTCGTAAGTTGAGTCGAGTGCTCCCAGGTAAGTGAATATGAGGTCCTGTTCGGATCTGTTTTGGGTTTCATTTTGGTCTGTTGTTGGTGGAAGATACACATTGAGTTCTTCCCATTTGGACATCATTTCGGTTACTAATTTGTTGTTGCTTTGGCCGTTCTGTTTGATTTGAGAAAGTTCTTGTTTGAGGCTGAAAATATGTGCAAAGTTTCTTTGCTGGCCATACCTTCTTTTTGCCTTGTCCCAAATTTCTTTTGATGTGTCGGAATACATGAGAACATTCGAAATTTTGGGCTCCATAGTGCTCAGTAGCCATGACATGATCATCTGATCTGTAGTCTCCCATTTTTCTATTTTTGTTGTTTCTTCAGCAGTTGCCTCATTGGGTTTTGATGCTTTTGGTTTTTGTTTGGTTCCAGTGACAAAGTTTAATTTGCCTTTGCCACCGAGACCAATTGTGACAGATCTGAACCAAGGGATGTAGTTGCTGCCATTGAGTATTATTGTGGTGAGTTTTGTGATGTCTGATTGTTGAGACATGGTTGTTTTTGGAGATGCTGGTAAGAATTGAATTTTGCGGAATTTTAGTTTGTTGCTGGTGCAGGATTAATCCTGCTCTGATACCATAATAGATTTTGAGAGAGATGAAATATGATGAAAAGAAAGAATTTCATATTATGAATTCTAATCTTACAAGCTCTCTGTACCTATATACTTATAGCCTAAACCTCATGTGTATCACTACTAGCCGTTGGGCTATTTCCTAATTACAATGGCAAGATATGTTGCCTGATTCTATCCTAATTACACCCTAATCACAGAAATACAGCTAGGTACCAATTGTGGATGCTAGCTGATTTGTTCCCTAAAATATGCCTATGATGAATAATCTCTAAGGCATATCTTTATTATTCAATAATTACATCACATAAATTAAATTAAAGTAGTTCTCAACAATAATAATAAAACAAAACTATCTCTAAATTGTCATGCGAACAATCTCTAGTTGTGCATATTCATTGTCGTTTCATTGAGCAATATCATTTTATAGTCACCAATATCATGTTATAGTCACCAATATCATTTTATTAGGAGGGCCTCATTTTGCCTCTCAAGATTCAAAATACCTATATATCCCCTCAGTTATCCTCAAAGTACATACCTTATCTCAATTGACGAGGCAACTAATGTCCTTATATATATGTTGTTCTCTTTCCAAAGAAAACTTTTTATCATTCTATCTATGTGCCTAATGACCCCATTCGGCATATACATGGCTTGCATGTAATGTAACAGTAGAGTCGACAACATTGACTTTATCAAAGTCACTCTTCCACCAAAGGACAACATGTTTTACTTCCAACCCTGTATTCTGTTTTGGACGTTATCAATCATTGGTTGGAAGTCCACTTTTCTTGGTTTATGTAGTGTAAGATAGTGGGTCTCCCTGTCTTAGACCCTCTTGTCTATGAAGTAGTCAGTTAAGTTGCCGTTCACTCTTATTGCGGATGAAGACGTTCGCAGGATCATATTTACTACCACCGAAACCAGCATTGGCGGGAAGCCTCTCTCTATCAACAAGTTGACTAAAAAAATACCAATCTACAGTATCAAAAGTCTTCTCTCCAAGTCGTCCTTGAATAGTACACAGCTGCTATCTTCTCCTTAATTAGCATAGAAATGCATAAATTCTCACGCAATGAGGAATGATTCCATCATAAATTAATCGGCCCTTAATGAAGGCAGTCTGCAAGGCACCAATTAGTGTTTGTAGTTAATTCGATCGCAGTCGGTTTACCAGAATTTTGGTGATTGTCTTAAACATTGCGTTGGTGTCACTTATGGACCTATAATCCATTATAGATATTTTCACCGAATTCATCTTTTTGGATGCCGGTGTAATTGCTGCCTTATTAAGACACAGGAATTATATATAACTTTCTATTGATCTAGTATTCATAATGGTATAGAAATTAAAGCAAAAACTGATCAAAGTAAGAAAAAAAATTTAGAATAAAAGAAAATATTAATTGCATAGTTAACCATGTTTAATATTTTACTATAGCATAATTAAAAACTGGAAATTCTTTCATGATGATCATATTTTTACAAATATGAACATCGATCCTTTTTTAGTTATATATGCTGGACTGTCATAACAAAATTAATTTGTTTTAACTACTTTTGAACCACACAGGTGCCTTACTGTGTGTAACAAAAGAAAGAAGAAAAAAAGAAGAGAAAAAAAATAGATGAAAAATATGAGAAAGTCACAGTTTTCCCGTTAGGATAATCTAAACGCTGCGTGTCCCCTCAAGGCTCAAATATATGAAGGGTGCAATAAAGGAAAGTACGGCTCAGATTAATTCCAACCAGGTCAAATTCAATCTGGTGTCTATAAATATTATAGAGGGTCTGTTTTTGAGATTCGTGTCTGATTAAAAGAACGGTCGAGATTTAATTATTGCACCTCAGGTACGTGGGAGAACCGAATTCTAATATTTCATGGATTTAATTTGATGTATTCAAACTTATTGTATTTCGGCCCATAATCTGACTAAACAGGCCGTCACGAATGCACGACATAGGAGATTTTTTTTTAAACTTTTTTTTGAAAAAACGTGATATTAAATTATTATATTTTTTTATTAAAATAACTATTTCATGTGATCCTGCTGGTCATCAAAGATTCTGCACAAAATATTCTTGGTATCTTTTCCTTTTATATATCTTACCATACAAAAAGAAATATCAGAAGTCACTGGACCATTATCTTGATTTGTTCCCAATTATTCTTTGTTAAATAATATGATAATAGCATCTTTGCATAAATTAAATAATAAAAAAAAAAGAACAGCATGACAAGCATCTTAATTTGAAGTCACTGGACTTTTATCTTGATTAATTTAGCTCTTATTTTTAATATCAAGATTTATAAAATATCCTTGATAGAGATTCAATTCATAAAAAAGCCATAGTTTGAATGAAATAATATAGAGATCAGACACAAATTTGAGGATAATGAGAAGCGGTGGATTAATTAAGTAGATGCATGGAGACAGCAGCAGAAATTTGGAGGGATGAATGAGATTTTATGTTTGAATCCAATGAAACAAGCATATTTCGCAGTTAAGTCCTCAACTTTTAAGCATATTTTCTGAAAGTTTTTTCTGACTAATTTTATATAAAAAAAAAACACTAAGAAAATTAAACAGACAAGTGTATGAAAGCCAGGTGTACATTATACAAATTGGATGGGTCATAGTTTTCCATGAGTAATTTTTTTTTTTTTCATGATTTGAGATGTCATATGGCATCCCACAAGAACGCCATGAGTCCTAGCTGCCTTTCTATTTTTGAATTTTTCATACAGTATTTCTTATTTTTAATTTTTTTTTTCATTTTCCTATGAATAAAAATTTCGGAAGGGCAACGGCCCCTGACACAAAAATTCTTTCCTGTTTCAGATGCTTACCTAAAATTGTAACAATATATATATATATATATATATATATATATATTGGGTAATTGATCGACTATTACAGTTTGGGCCTTGTATGCTCTGCATAGGCCTCAAAAGCTAGCAACCTTCACTTCAAACAAATAACCCAGCCCACATAAGACCATTTGTTCTCTAGACATTATTGTGCTTATGGATGAAATCGGATTTACCGTGTCACCGCGTGTCCCTCTTAAATCACTCCGAAACGTCCGCTTGTACTAGGGTTGTAAATGAGCCGAGTTTGAGCGAGTTACCTCCAACTCGAACTCAGCTCATTAAATAAACGAGCGAGCCAACTCGAGTTGGGATGGTAATCACAAGCTATAGAGCCAACTCGAACTCAGCTCGTTATCAACTCGAGTTGGCTCACAACTCGTTTATAACTCATTTAACCGATTTAATAGGTGCTGATCTAAAATCGAAATTTGAGTTACTTTAGGTGATATGAATTATTTTTCAAGTGGCCAAAGGGAGTAGTATCCAACAACTTCATATGCATAAAAAACAACTTAACAAAAACTAATCGGTTCCGTGAGGGTCTGAGGGATTTGGATTTAGTTATAGGGTTTGAATTTCTGGGATTTATTGTGATCAATACTGTGTAACTCGAGTTATAAATGAGCGAGTTGGGGTGAACTCAAACTCAGCTCATTTATTAAACGAGCCAGCCAACTCGAGTTGGAGCCAACTCGAGTTATAAATGAGCGAGTTAAAGCGAGCTGTAAATGAGCGAGTTACGAGTTCGAGCTATTTTGCCTAGCCCTAGCTTGTACATCCTTGAATGATCGAATCAGAGCCCCTCTTCTCGATTTGAAGGGTTCCGATAAATCAAATACGACATGTTAAATTAGATTCTTCCGTACGTCCGACCCATTTAATTGTACCTTAATTATCAATTATTATTTCTTCAACAAGGTGCATGTAGCCGTGTGCGGTGTGCCCATTTAAATTCATGATTAGATCTGGATCATGATTCGTGCAGTGAACTTAGTAGAACCCAAATCTAAACTATTAATTTGTTGAATATAATCTTGACCGTCCGCATGAAACTCGATACAGATCAAATATTGTTACCTAGCTTGTACCGGTGTGGCCTCTGTTGAGTTCAGAGAATGGGTCTAGCTACTGCTTAATGCTACGGTCAGGGCTCATGGTAGATACATAAATCTGTAATACCTTAATTCATGTCTAATCCGAGACGGAGCTAGTATAGCACAGGATTGGGCATGCATCTTCCTCATCTTCAATTTTGATATTAATTTTTTGTTCATTTGTAATTGAATTCTTATTCTACTCTAAAATTAAATTTTGTCATATTGTGTGAAACTCAAATTTTCAACTACAGTCCAATTTCATCTTTATTTTTTTGCAGTCCAATCTAAATATGTGGCGTGTCATGATTGGTTATGTAGTGACTTGGATCACATTCTGTGCCGTGATTAAGTCATATTTTTACATGCCATACCGTGCCCGAATTAAAAAAGGTGGTCACATCACGTGAATAGTCACGTTTGTTCATATTTAACTTTTTTTCCATAATTTAAGTTGGTTTATTCAAGATTCACCATTCAATCAAGTTATAACGGTCCTAATTATGTGTGACTCGAATGACCACATGTCGTGTCGTGATCAGATCTTTCGCATGATGTGTCGTGATAATTTCTCAAAAAATAGTCACTTAACGCAAATGATCACGACACAGAACACGTGACTAGCACACATGTTGTGCCACGACGTGTGGTTCATGTTTTTCCATAATTTAAGTTGCTTTTGGTTCATGTTTTACAACCTTAACCTTGAGCTCAAACTTAAGAGTCGCAAATATTTTTTTGAAATCCTATTCGTTACATGTTCGCTCTCTAACTATATATATGTGACCGGAACGTGTGAAATACCCAAAAAGTAGAAAAGAGCTACGTACGTACTTTAACTAATGTTTTAACTGCATGTGGGTCCCACCTAGGCAAACAACTTCATAATTTCATGATTACGTATTAATAGTGAATGTCAACATAGAGAGCGGTCCACCATAAGCTCCTATATATAAAAGAAATGCGCTACTCTGAGCTTGTTTCCAAAAAATCAGATCGTTCAATTTTTTAAGTACCTTTTTGCTCATTTGTATTGTATTTTCAACACAAATAGTTAATCACACGAAATAAATTAGCTAAAATCCTTACAACAGTAGCCTAGCTAGCTAGTAATATCTAACTTTCATTTATTTATTTTAATCTCAAACTTGGATAAAGTGAACAATAAGATTTTATTTATGTAATGTAATAATTTACAAGCTAAAAGTAGAACTCATGCATGTTCTTTAAAGCAATACAATAATCATTTTTTTAGTCTTGCATGTATCCGTACCATTAACTGCACTCAAATAATTATAAATCATGAATCTCATATAGATCATCTGCATGCTTCACATCGTTGTTGTGCTTGTGCACAATTAATATAAACTTCCAACTTCTGAGTCATGTCAGAAACTTGTCAGAACTAATTAACCTGATAGAACAGCCCACAACCCGCTATATCGTCGCAACATTTGTAAATTTCATCATGTATTTTACATCAAATTAATGTAAAATAATAAAACCATCAAATTAATGCATTTTCAGTATTCTCCACCATCACATGAATATTAACACCTCACATTAATTTACTTGTGCAAATGAATAGAAAATATGATATTTTAATTAGTTCACATTGTGTTGTAAAAGTAAGTGAATATGAACTCATATTTTTCTCACGGACTCTAATTTCGGTATGAGTTTACTTATTTTACAATAAAATAACTATTTATTAGAGATGAAACTTCAAATGTATGATTTTACACTTCCAATGAATGATTTTACATTTTAAAAATTAGGGACTTAATTTAACCACATCGAATAATTCAGAAACGAACAACAAACTTTACTCTGTTATATGTGCAATTATATATGCCTCAGTTATCGATTTATGAGTTAAATAATCAATCAAGGAATATAAAATAGAGAAATAAAAAATGAGACAGAAACAAAAATGTATATTTTATATAATTTGTAAAAAATAATTTATTTTGACTTTAATTATTTTGATACATTTGAAAAGTAAGCGAATTTTAAAGGATAAAAAATTTCTCGAATTAATAAAATCCAAATTCTACATTTTTTTTATACGAACGTAACTGATATAATACAAAATATATATCATTATTTAAGTTTGATATTTTAACACATGAACCAAAAGCATTTAAACATTGGCTCCTCTTTGTATCTTTGTATGTTTACATGCATCTACACTCAAACAAATTAACTAAACATGCTTGATTTGGGTAATTTTAGGATAAGTTTTCATTATTTGTCCGAAATTAATTCCATATAAACACTATTATTGTATAATTTATTTACATTGAAGACACACGTTAGAACAATAAGAACCAACAACTCAAGTCATAAAATAAAGTTGCAAACAACTGTCATAAATATAATATTAAAACAACATAAAACTTATATATCTTGATTTATTATATTAATTAGAAAATAGAAAATCAACTAGGACCAAAAGCTGCTCTACATAGTCTACAACTCCTGATGCATCTGGACCATGTAAATCAATCTCCGAAATGCTATTGTTGGCAATCTTGATCTTGAAAATTTTCTCATATGGAACCTCGTGTAATCTTCACACCACATCCCACTTGACGTGAGCCTGTTTTTCAAGTTAGCAAGATGACGTGTGACCTCTCCAATTGAATGCAACATTATATAACAACAACTTTCATGTTATTTCTTTCAATTTAATAAGAATTGAGAGATAAGATGTTATTTGGTCTTCTCCAACATCTTAATTTACTCAGCATATGAACAATATATATATATGACACTTAGCTTTATCTAATAGCAACGACAACAGAAATTAAATGAAGAAATAATATGGGGTTCGTTTCTTAAATAGAAGGATGAGTTTTGTATCACAAGGATTCCATTTAAGTAATCACACTATTGCAGCTTCTAACCTAAAACTCAATCATGAGTTTCCAACTTCTCAACTAAACGGTATACAAAAGATATAAATAAATGCCAAATGTTATCTCAAAAAGAAATTATTAACCTCATCAAGTTTACGGTTTAGTTGAGAAGTTGGAAACTCATGATTATGTTTTAGGTTAGAAGCTGCAATAGTGTGATTAAATGGAATCCTTGTGATACAAAGTTCATCCTTCTATTTAAGAAACGAACCTCATATCATTTCTTCATTTAATTTCTAATGTCGTTGCTACTAGATAAAGCGTCATATTGTTCATTTACTGAATAATTAAGAAATTGGAGAAGACCAAATAAGTAACATCTTATTTCTCAGTTCTTATTTACTTGAAAGAAATAACAAGAAAGTTGTTGAACTCAAAGAAGCTGCCAAAAATGCTTTCACACAAAGAGATCACACGCTATCTTGCCAACTTAAAAAACAGGCTCAAGTCAAGTGGCCGGGATGAGGTCCGAAGATCAAAGAAGATTGCATCTGAAACCATTTTCAAGATAAAAAATGCTAAAGATATCGCATTCGAGAGATTGATTTACATGATCTAGACCATGCATAAAATGCTGCAGACTTTGTAGAGGAGCGCTTGATCCAACTTGAGTCTATTGATAGTCTCAAAATTAGAGCAACACCTCTACTGGTTATCACAGATATTGTAGCACAAGGGAGAGACGGTCAATTGTTACTGTCTAGAAATAATAAAATGCATTTTTTTTTTCTTCCCGAAACTACCAATCCATCTGGCCTAGGATCTATATAAGGCAGTTTGTTTTTAGATAAATTATGTAAGTGGAAATTTATTATTAATAAATGATAGATTGTATAATAGACAGCAACTGAAAGGGACTGCAACTGAGCGACTGTACGTCTCTAGCTAGATTTAGAAAATATTCAATGCGTCTCTCTCTCTTATGAAATCTTGGCGCCAAATAGTTCTCTCTCTTTCTATCTATCTATGACTCTATCAAATTAAGTTGGAGTTGGGTTTTGATTGTTCATCTGTATTATGAGGAGGGTTCAAATGCACCATAATTTTGATTCTGATTCTGCCTCTGACACGAACGGAAGCAGAGCACCTTAACTCCACTCTTGGTCTAGACGAGCCTTTACCCCTACGCCCTAATTGTTTATTTCTTTCGAACTCTCAACTTTCTCTCAGGACTCTCTAAAAGTTATGGGGTCTTGCTATTAGGGCTGTAAACGAGCTGGCTCGGGCCGAGCTGGGCCCTAGCTCGGCTCGTTAATTCTGGACCGAGCTCTTACCGAGCTAGCTCGTTAACAGCCCGAGCCCGTAACGAGCCAAACCGAGCTGGCTCGCGAGCTGACGAGCTGGCTCCACTAGTACAAAAAACCCCTTCACTGACCCCCAATCACTGACTGTTTTAATATGTAACAGTCAGTGTAGATACTGCGTGGCAAAATCGTAATTAAGAATAACTCCAACACTGACTGTTCAATTGTAAACAACCGTCAGTGAACCAACACTGACTGTTTTCTTAATAAAAGGGTCGGTGTAGGGTATGAGCAACACCGACTCTTCTATTGAAAAACCGTCAGTGTTGAGCAGTTCACCAACACTGACTGTTTTTTAAGCGAAGCGTCAGTGTTGCTCATACCTACACCGACCCTTTTTTTAAGAAAACAGTCAGTGTTGCACATACCCTACACCGACCCTTTTTAAAAAAAAAACAGTCAGTGTTGCTCGTACCTACACCGACCCTTTTTTTAAGAAAACCGTCAGTGTTGGTTCACTTCCCTACACCGACCCTTTTTAAAAAAAAACAGTCAGTGTTGCTCCTACCTACACCGACCCTTTTTTTTAAGAAAACAGTCAGTGTTGCACATACCCTACACCGACCCTTTTAAAAAAAAAACAGTCAGTGTTGCTCATACCTACACCGACCCTTTTTTTAATAAAACAGTCAGTGTTGCACATACCCTACACCGACCCTTTTTTTTTAAAAACAGTCAGTGTTGCTCATACCTACACCGACCCTTTTATTGATAAAACCGTCAGTGTTGAGCAGTTCACCAATACTGACTGTTTTTTCAAGAGAAGCATCAGTGTTGCTCATAATCTACATCGACCCTTCTATTTAATAACAGTCAGTGTTGAGCAATAATTAAGTTTTTTTGAGAATAAAATATATAACTATTTGAGAATAAAAATTTATGCATTGTGTATATTTTGTAAGATATTTAATAATTAAGTTTATTTCTTTAAATTGAATTTATAGATGCAATAAGTATTTTATTGTTGTTATTCATTAAATATGATTGAAATTATATACGGTAAGACGTTCGTTGTATATATAGTGTTTAAAAGTTTGTTAATGATAGAATGAAAAACCTAAAACAATAAATTACTAATTAATTGTTCCATCGAAAAATTGCAATGCTTGTTTATTAGAATGAACATATTCTATTTAATAAGTATGATTAGTAATTTACTTGATGAGTGAAATTTAGGCAATTAACATCAAATTTTGACTTTAATTTTAGAAAATATTTTGTAATGAAAATTATATTAGTAATATTTATACAATAATTAATGTTATAACCTGTTTATTGCTTAATTAAATGATTTGAACACATTAAATTATATAGCATTACATGCATGTTGCATATATGACTCACATCTTCTATACATGAACATGAAACATAAACTCTTGTTTCATGAGTTATTGAAGACGCACGGGAATATGTCGTCCATGGGTCGATCGAAACCGTTTAAATTAAAGAGCACTGCATTTATTGTCTTGCATCCAAGTTTGATCAAAATTTGTATTTGTTTACCCATCCATCTAGTTGACCGAAAATTGAAGCATCGTATGGCCATAAATACTTCGTGTTGGATCGAAGCTCATACACAATAAAACTTCCAAACTTTTATGTTGGTTACGTTCAATGTTCTCCCTTAATCATTTTAAAAAAGATTTGGAATGATTTCACTGCAGATCGACCGTTGATTTTCCACATGAAAATGAACGGTCCGATTCCAAACTTCCTTTTATGTTGATTTTATTGTCATTCTTTTTTGTAATTTTTGATTCACTGACTGTTTTTATTCCATAACCGTCAGTGTTGATACCTTTACCGACTGTTTTTATTTCGGAACCGTCAGTGTTGATATACTACACTGACTGTTTTTAATTAGTAACTGTCAGTGTTGAGGTCATATACTGACTGTTTTTATTTAAAAACCGTCAGTGTTGATATACTGTAGTGACTGTTTTTTATTTTATTTTTGGAGCCGTCAGTGTTGCTTCGTTCACTGACTGTTTTTCCAAAGCTGCAATTCGGAGCCGTCAGTGTTGCTTCGTTCACTGACTGTTTTTCCAAAGCTGCAATTCAGAGCCGTCAGTGTTTTCGTTTCTCTGAAAATGTTCCTTCCCGGGTTTCTCTTTCAATCTACCGCCAAACCCTTCTAAATTTCCCTCTTCTCAATTTCAATTCACTCTTCGATAAACCCTTCTAACCTGCCTCGCCCCAAATTTCATTTCCCTCTTCTCAATTTCAATTTCAATTCTCTCCGTCTACGCTCCGCTCAGCCTCGCCTCACTTCTCCGACCTGCCTCCGCCTTCTCCGACCTTCCTCGCCCCGCTCGCTGCGCGTTCCTTTTCTCCATCCGCTACTCTTCGATGCGAACCCTGCCTCGCCCCGCTCAGACTCGCCCCACTCAGCCTCGCCTCCGCTACTCTTCAACGCAAACCCTGCCTCGCCCCGCTCAGCCTCGCCTCTGCTCCTCTTCGACGCAAACCCTGCCTCGCCCCTCCGGTGTTGCATTTACCAGAGAAGCTCTGGTATGAGATTTCAAATTTGAGCTGAAAATGTCTAAAATTGTTTTAACTTTTAATTGTTAATGACTAAAATTGCATGCCAGTTTAATCTACTGAAGCACAACTTTTCTAGAATTCTTTAATTTAGGTTTTAGCCTTGGTAGATTGGTTTGCTAGTTGTGTGCTTTCTTGCCAAGGGACCCTACTCTGCGCTTGATGAAATCTCTTGTTCGATAATTCTCTAATCTATCATCTCTCCTTCGTCGATTACTTGTTATAATCATGAAATTCGTGCTAGTTTTGTTCCTTTTCTGAAAAGCTTAGTTTGAACTAAAATCAAGGTTTCAGATGGAAATTTATTGCTTTATCTTAACTAATCTGATATACCTTTCTAATTTTCATTCTTTTGTACTAGCATATGGTGCTTTGTAGTCTAATTTTTTTCTTTTGTACTAGCATATGATGTGTGTGTGTATGTGTGTGTGCAGGCTTGAAACACCTGGAGTTATATTCTAATTTCTTCTATTTCTTTCACATGCAGGTTGCAGCATTCGTTAGAAAAATTTCGTGCTGGATTAATTAAAGTTTCTGTTTGTTGTGGGGAGATGGTACCAACTCAGGAGAGAACAAGAAGCATGGTAGTTATATACTAGTACCGAAACTCAAGTTGCCTGGTATTCACTATTGTCCTGTTCATGTCTCTTAATAACAATCACCAAAGCTCAGCTGCCTAGTATTCACTATTCCAATTCATGTCTACCCAAGATGGCATGTATATATATTTTTTGGATTTGACCATGTTCAGCTTAGTTAAATTTTCATTTTTCTTTGAATTCAATTGAAAACCTTCTAGCTTATTTATTCCTGGTTAATTGTGACTAAGATGTGTCAATTGGTTTGGTGCACTGAGAGGCAAAGTTGACTAGATAAGTTTTGTATGAGTGGATCAAATATTAGTTAGTACAAGCTATTTGTATTGATTTAGTTCCAATTTTTCCGGCCATGAAGAATCATACAATCCTTTTGTAGAGTATATACCTATGAAGAGGAGAGAAACTCTTAATTAACAACTCATGTACGAGGAAGATCGTCTCAAATTCATTCCTAGAAGGTAATGAAATATCTTTGTCATTGTTATATAATTGTTCAAGAGTTGAAGAATTAACCTTTTTTTCTTACTTACTGTGTCACTGTTTGTATGGGACCTACACTGCTAATTGTGCTCAGTATCAGCACATAGTACATGGTACTTGTTAATAAACGATATACTTAATGATTGCCTTTTCATCTGCTACATTCTTAGGACCTGTCTCTTAGAAGTGTGCCAGCCTTTTCATATGCTGGGTCATTGGCCTGTTTTATATTAAAACTCCATGCTTATTAGTTCAGAACTATGAGAAGGGTTTAAATGGCTCATGTCTTTCATGCCTCAATCGTGCCTCACATCCTTGGCTAAGGTTTTGAAGGATAACGCTATGTTGAAATCAGTGAGTTTAAATAATTCTCTAATGTTTTCATCTTTTTTTAATCACTAGTTAAATTACCAAACTGATATGAAATGGATTGCATGCACAGCTGGAGTTGAGTAACAACCCGATAGGAGCTGACGGGGTGAAACCTCTAGGTGGTACAGAATTACTAGTACTAACTTAATTGCAAATAGGTGCCCAAGGTGCACAGTATGTTGCAGATTGTTTAAAGCATAATACAACAATTTCTACATTGGATCTACAAGCTAACGGCCTTGCAGATGAAGTAATTTTCTAAACACATACTTGGGGATATACCTAATCAAATTGTTGTTGAGTGAGGCTATGGTAATATGCATATTACGGATCGACCTATGCTATGGATCCATATCTCAATTTTTAACACAACTTCTAAACTATAAGAAATGTAATTTTGTCAAGTTAAGATGCATATTTTGTATATTTTGTAAATTTTGTATATGTGTTATGTAAATTTTGTTATAGTATGTTGTCTTTTGTGAATATGTTTGTGTTATCTTTTGTTTGTTGTTCAAATTATTACATGCCATCTTATTTAATGTCAAGGTGTTCAAATAGTAATATATTGCTAGCAAAAATATGGAGGCTAGCTCCGATAGAAATAGAATTATGCCAAATTTTTATACTAACACTGACGGTTATAAAATCAACAACGACTGTTTTTAGAACTGACTACGACTGTTTTTAAGACCTACACCGACTATTTTTTCAATAAAACAGTCGCTGTTGGTGATCAACACCGACTGTTTTTTCAATAAAACAGTCACTGTTGGTGACCTACACCGACTGTTTTTTCAATAAAACAGTCACTGTTGGTGACCAACACCGACTGTTTTTTCAATAAAACAGTCGCTGTTGGTGATCAACACTGACTGTTTTTTCAATAAAACAGTCGCTGTTGGTGACCTACACCGACTGTTTTTTCAATAAAACAGTCACTGTTGATGACCAACACCGACTGTTTTTTTCTAAAAAACCGTCACTGTTGGTGACCAACACCGACTGTTTTTTAATAAAACCGTCGCTGTTGGTGACCAACACCGACTGTTTTTCCAATAAAACCGTCAGTGTTGGGTCTCTACACTGACTGTTTTTTAAAGAAAACCGTCAGTGTTGGTTACTTACACTGACGGTTTTTTGAAACAGTCAGTGTTGGGTATCTACACTGACTGTTATTTACCCGTCAGTATAGATATACCTATACTGCCGGCGCCATCACTGACGCCTCAATAACAGTCGGTGTAGGGGTATTTTAACAGTCAGTGTAGGGATTTTTTGTACTAGTGCTCGCTGGGGTTGGCTGGATCTTGTTTTAACTAAGCTGGACCGAGCTGGACCGAGCTGGACAGTATAAAATGCACACAAATTCATACAAATTTACAAATTGATGCCTAGCCGAGCTAGCTCATTCTGGCCCGAGCTAGTGGCGAGCTGGCTCGTTAACAGTTCAGTCCAGTAACGAGCGAGCTGTTAGCGAGCGAGTCAGGTGCGAGTCACGATCGAGCCACGAGCTACGAGCTTTTTTGCCACCCCTACTTGCTATTTTTTGAAGAAAAAAAAACAATCAACCTCTTTCATTAAATATAATTTTTTAATTGTTAAAAAAAAATATTCTCTTCCCGTGCCCTCTCTTTTTTGTTTTTCTACTATTAATTTTACCTGTACATATTAATTTAATTGAGTTGTAATTTCTATCGGAACATGAGACATGCCTTAACATTGCCTACTATATACCGGCCAAATGTTCTTTGCCTCTGAAAATTCTACCTCAAACTGTTCTACCACAACATTTTCATTTTACTTTTTTCTTGTTATCATCAAGTGTTGTGCAATGTTCTCAGACAATGTCTTCTAATTTACTTGTACGTTTGACTCTACTAGCCATATCTAAATAAACTAACAATAAATTAATAATTAACAAAATACCTCAAAAACTTTGAATAACTAAACTCACGTGGTTATAATCAAACTCAACAGCAAAGAAGGCAGATTGCAATAGATGTTTGTTTCATATAAATCTAATTTGTTCCTTTCGTGGCAGATTACAATGAACGTGAAATTAGTTAATGTATTTATTTAGAAAAAAGTAAAATAAAATAATATTCGAAAAGCAGGCGTTTAAAATTCTTTTTGTATAAATCGAAGCGTGTGTAGAGATTAGGGCTGCAAACGAACCAAACCGAATCGAACTTACCTCCAGTTTGAGTTTGGTTTGAATTAATTTCAAACTAAGTTTGGTTTGAATTAATTTCGAACGAACTCAATTTCGAACCGAACTCATTTCGAATCGAATTTTTTACAAACTCAATTTCGAACTTTTACGAACTTTGTTACGACTTACGAGTTATGACTTATGGCTGGATCATAGTTTGAAATTACAGCACTTCAATAAAAACTCGGGCATTCTAATTCTAATTACACAGTACACTAAAGTTTATATCAAAGTTCATTAGAAATACCAAAATTTATATCAAACACTGAAGTTTAGTACAATCAATCAAAGTTTAGTACAATCACAGTATCCAAGGGTCGTCTCGCCTCACGGCCGGTCCCAGCAATCAGCCAACAAAGCAGAGACAGCACCAGCCAGCACAAGTACAAGATCAACCAAACTCTAGGGTTAGGTATCGCAACCAACAGAGGGAAAGTTGGCTAGGGTAGAGCGATTATGGTTGGTTTTGTTTACAGCGGTTTTGATTGGAGACTATTGGTTCTGGGACTGGTCTGGATTTGTTGTTGAATTTTTCTATTTGGGCTTGTAGTTGGACTGGGTTTTTTGTTTCATTTTTCAGAACTGAGAGCAATTATGGACTGGGCGGCTTTTATTTTTCATCAATGAACATAAGTTATCAGCGAAAATCAACAGTTCACATTTGAGTTAATTTGGAACTAAATTTGGTTTGCGAACCTATTTCGAACGAACTAGGTCCAGTTTGAGTTTGGTTTGAATTAATTTCGAACGAACTCAATTTCGAATCGAATTTTTTACGAACTTTTTCGAATCAAACTCGAATCGAATCACGGACTACGAATTTTTTGTGCAGCCCTAGTAGAGATACCTTCCTAGCGAAACCAAAAATATTTAGGGAAAAGATTTTTTTCCCCGGCTCCTATCCCCCATTCATCCCCCAATCATTAATTATCTAGGGGACCACAACTTCAAGCACAAAAAGACAAAAGAAAACGCGTATCAATCATTAATTACGTGGGGGACCGCTTATATTTGAAAAAATTTACAACTGACGCGCACAAGTATTCATATATAATACATCAAGTATTCATATTAATACACTAAGTATTCATACCTAAGATATCAAGTATTTTAAAAAAAACTGGACACATCACTCACCCCTCTTTTACACGTTTTTAGAGGTGGTTTTTTTTCTCCGTTCACTCTAACCAATATTTCTGACAATTTGTGAAGAATTTTGCAAATCTAAAATCACAAACGTCTTCTACGCAATTTTATCTTTCAAATGAGATCCATGATGAAGTACTTTTGAGTTATCCATCGCGCAAGTATTCATACCTCGTAAAATTATTTATATCTCGTCGTGCAAGTATTCATACCTAAGATATCAAGTATTTCGAAAAATGAAACTAGATATATCACACGTCCATCTTTTACATGTGTCCAGTTTTTTTTTCCAGTGATTGAGTGTACTGGACACTTCCAGTGATTGAGTGGGCTGGATCGGACAAGGAAACCGAAGAGAAAGATAGAGTGTACTGGACACTTCCAGTGATTGAGTGGTAATGAAAGTTCAATCGGTAAAAAATGAGTGAATGATGTATCCAGTTTTTTATTTGTGAAATACTAATGAGGTATGAATATTTGCTCGATGAGGTATGAATACTTGAATGACGAGGTATAAATATTTGTGCAACGGACAACTCGAAAGTATGTCATCATGGATCTCATTTGATAGAGAAAATTGTGTAGAAGACGTTCGTGGTTTTAGATTTGCAAAATTCCTCACAGATTATCAGAAATATTGGTTAGAGTAAACGGAGAAAAAAAACCACCTCTAAAAATGTGTAAAATATGGGTGAGTGATGTGTCCAATTTTTTTTTAAATACTTGATATCTTAGATATGAATACTTGATGTATTATATATGAATACTTGCACTTGCCGTGATAATGACGCGTTTTGTTTTGTCTTTTAGTGCTGAAATTTGTGGTTCCCTCTTAATTAACGGTCAACAAAGACAGTTTTTGACCGGAGGATGAATGGGGGATAGAAGCCGGAGGATAGTTAGTCGGTCCCTTTCTTTTATACTTTAGTCAATTATAAAAAAAAAAACTATACTCTAATACGAGTCCGAATCTGCTGCGATCCTGGGTAGGATCGCAGGATCCTGCGATTCCGAATCAACGGTTCAAATTTTTCTGTGCGCGGATCTCAAAAACACTTTGGAAAAGTAAATTTTCATGCACGCATCACGAAAAAAATCAACAGCTGAGATTCGGGATCGCAGGGTCCTGCGATTCCCGAGAATCACAGCAGATTTATTTTCCTCTAATACTCTATATTAGAATGCTAGCTAGTGTAGTTAGGGGTGCAAACGGATCGGATACGGATCGGATAGTGCTCAACCCATATCCGTATCCGTATTTTTTTTTCGGATACGGATACGGATCGGATACTAATCGGATACGGATATGGATCGGATATTAAACGGATACAGATACGGATCGGATATTTTCGAATACGAATACGGATACGAATATAATTCGGATTTCTAATTTAAAATATATATCGAATTAACTTGTTACGTCATTACGAAATATATATCTAATTAGAAAGCGATTTCTTTAAAAGAAAAAACTTTCTTAATTAAAAATTACATTACATCCGAAAAATTAGATTAGAAATACCACGTGTACTTTTAGAAATAAAATAAGTTCCAATACAGATGCTAATGTGATAGAAATAAGACTTTAAAATATTTATTTACCTTCTTAAAAAATTCAAAACCCAATATTTTAATTTTCTTGAACGTTAAAAAAAAATGGAGAGGCGTAAGCAAGTGCTCAGATTTTAATCATGCCCAACCAATTTGCCCTTTCATGATGCCTTAGTACAAACATACATGGTAATAATTTTGAAGCACAAAATCAAAATCTACAAACCTTCTAGAAACCCCAGCAAAGCAATGAACGGATATCCGAAATACTAAATTATACGGATCCGGATAATTATCCGTATCCGTATCCGTATCCGATTCCGAAACTCAAACCGTATCCGTATCCGAATCCGCATAAAAAATATCCGTATCCGCATCCGAATCCGCAACTATCCGTATCCGAATATCCGAATCCGCAAAAAATCGGATACGGATCCGGATTCGGACGGGTAATATCCGACCCGTTTGCACCCCTAAGTGTAGTAGTGGCCTAGTGCTAGGCATTAGTCTAGTCAACAGTTGCACACTTGCACATCCTGCAAGGCATGCATCCTTTTTTTTTTATATAAATCCGCTGTTATTTCAAAGGGTTCACATTAGGCTGTTATTTCTATTATAACCGTTCAAAAAATTTATGCGTGAATCTCAAAAAAAAAAATTCGTGCCCGAATCTCGACAAAGGTTAACGGCTGGAATCAGAATAACAGGGTCATGTTATTTCTTTGGAATAACAGCATATTTATTTCCTTTTTTTTGTACTCAGGAGTCTAGCCAACAGTGGCATGCATCTTGTGTTTAAGTAACTTGATGAGGTTAATAATTTATTTTTAAAGTAATAATTGCATGATTTATATCTTATGTTTACCGTTTAGTTGAGAAGTTGGAACCTCATGATTGTGTTTTAGGTTAGAAGCTACAATAGTGTGATTAAATGGAATCCTTGTGATACAAACTTCATCCTTCTATTTAAGAAACGAACCACATGCATGCATATCATTTCATAATTCATTTAATTTCTAATGTTGCTGCTTCTAGATATAGTGTCATATTGTTCATTTACTGAATAAATTAAGAAATTGGAGAAGACCAAATAATTAACATCTTATTTCTCAATTCTTATTGGAGATCACACGCTATCTTGCCAACTTAAAAAGCAGGCTCAAGTCAAGTGGCCGGAATGAGGTCCGAAGATCAAAGAAGATTGCATCTGAAACCATTTTTAAGATAAAAAATGCCAAAGATATCATATTCGAGATATTGATTTACATGGTCTGCATGCAAAAGAAGCTATAGACTTTATAGAGCAACGCTTGATGTTTATATTTTTTTTCGTTAGCTGAATGGGTAAGGGTATAATTAGCATTATCACGTTGGATTAGAATTAGAACTGAATTTCCAATGTATAATTAGTAATTAATATCAGTAAATGAAAATTTATAATTTTGCCAATGTGGGAATTAAAAAGTTATTTATTTTAAAGAAATCTTACAAATTATGAAATTCTCACACATTTTAAAAATTGAAAAAGAAATTTCTACATTGGATTAGAAATTATAATAGAAAGTCCAATGTAGGTGGTAAAATTTTCTTCCCCTCAAATTTTAACAATTTCCTGCCTCAATTTTATTAAACGTATATATTCAAATTGACCCGGCATATGTAAACACTTTTGAACTTCCATTGTGTATTTGCATGAAAATATTACTCACTTAAATTTACATTTAGCATTTCTGGTAACCTCGATCTTTTATCTTTTAACTTATAATAGTTTTATTTCTGTAGAATTTATTAGTTATCCGCAATGATCTTGTGTGTAAGCCTACTGTTAATTATTTATGTTACACCTATGAACACTTTAAAAAAAAAAAAATCATCCTAGTTAATGGATTCATGTAATTTACGCCTTTGTTTCCTTCCTCTTTCGCCCATTTGTTCTTATCTGCATAAAAATTCATCCTAGTTAATGTTTTCATACTTAATTATACATCCTTAGCTGCGAATTTAGGTGTCATTGGGCCTGGCCTGGCCTGTCAGGGCCCATTAGAGTTCGAATCAGCACCAGGATCTGCGCTGGACGCTCCAAATATCGTGCGATTTTAAACTTTTGCTTTATCGCCATCATTAAGCGAGTTCGGATCTCTAAAGTAACACAATTTTAGAGTTTAGATCTGGACCGTCAGATTCGAATCGGGCCATCAGATTAAAGGGACCTGTGCGCTCCTCGGGCCGGATTGGCCCGGATTCGAATCTAAAGGTCCGGATTTGAATCTAAAGGACCGGGCCATGCGCCCGTGCGAGATTGATGGAGGCCTAGGGTTTGAACCTGGCCGAGATTGATGTTTTTTTTTTAGCTTATATGAATGTTCTAAAGAGGTATATCAAGTGCCATATGCAATGCCAAGTCATTAGAACATTTATTCAAGTGTATAGTATTGCATAGCACATCATGTTCCTGTGCTACAGCTTTTGCCCTTCACTATTTTGATCTTTATTTCCAATTTTCTTCATATAAGGGTATGGTTCAAGCATGTAGCAGTGTTCTTGGGGTCTTTTTAAGCCCACTAGAAATTTTATAGAATTTTTGGGGAATTTTAAGTATTTTATTTTGAGCTTTGAATTTACCGTTGTTGCAGTTTAGGTTATTCTGACAGCCAAACTTCACAAATTATTTCTGAGCAATCTACTAAACCAAAATTTTTGTTCTTTATATGGAAATGCATGTCTAATCATGTTCTAAATGCTCAAAAATTTCAGAAATTTTGGGGCTTAGGAGCTATTTTTAACATGCAGTTTAGTAAAGGGGCAGATTAGGGACAGTATGACTATTTTTTACAGTTTTTAAGTTTTTTAAAAGATGAACTTCTAAAATCCATTAAAATTATTTTACTAAGCCAAAAATGGAAAATTTTATATAGAAATGCTCAGGAGAGTGTGTTCTATCTGCCTGTTAGGTGGTATGGTCAGAATATAAGTTTCGCTATTTTTGCAATTCTAATTCATTTTTCACTGGTTTTAAGTCTTTTCTTGTACCAGCAAGCATGCTATTGCTCCTCTTTTGTCAATTGGCCTGGCACAAAGACTGGTCTTTCATAGACATAGTACACTAATACTAAACTCAGTGGCCATATTAAACACATGTTTTTTTTAAGGTTTGGATTAGAGCTTTTATACATGAAAATCACAGAAACTATACTATGAACTTCAAGAATATTTCTCTACTGCCTTGTCAGTCTTTGGCTCATGGAATTATGCAGGAAGGTCCCTGTTATCCTTTTTATTGCCTTTTAGTGACTCTGAACATGACAGTGGGCCTTTTTGTGCATAAAACATAATTGAAAATCATAGCACTTGCATGTAGGTCATAAATCCAGTCATTTTATGGCATATTTACAATAGCAAGCCCTCATTTCATGCCTTTTGCACTCTGTTCCATTGATCCTTTATTATGGAATTAGGAGAGCTGCCTTAAGGCCTCAATCTCAAAATCCCAAATATATAATAGCCTATAGGCATTGTTATCTATACTTAGGATAATATATGCATAATTTTAGAAATTAAATAAGAAACTGATGCTTTTGACAAGGGCTGCCTTAAGGCCTCAACCTTGCAATCACATCCCTTTCTTTATTAGCTTCTAAAATTACAGATGTTAGGGTTTATTTACAGAAAAAAAAAAAAGGATTTTAGATGTTGTTTTATCACTTTTATTCAATTTTTCCATGTTTTGCACAAAACAGCAAAGCTTCATTTATTATTTTTTTGTTGAAAATCATGAGGCATTTGTTCATTAAATAGTCCAGTGACTAATTGAGGCTTAGTAAGCATGCTTGCTGCCTTCTTTTCACTAGCTTTGCAAATACAACCTTTCTTTTCACAAAATTGTGTTTTTATGCGTGTTTTCTATTAAAAAAATAACTTGAGACATTGTCTCTCACAGCAACCATAATGCTGGAGACAAATCATGAACACAAAAGGATGCTATAAACATCAAAGAAACAATCAAACATAGGGAATCAAGTTCAACAGCAAAGAAGAAAGGAAAAAGATCAAAAGAAAGACTCAATTTCATAATAAACCTCTTTATTAATCCATAGTCATTTACATACAAATCCAGACCCTCAATTAATGATCTTTGGAATAACATAATTCCATATATGAAAAGCTACCTTAGTTTCTGAGTTTCTGTAGAGAAAAGGGATTGAAAAGAGGGTTTTTGCTCTTGTTTTTCTATTTGACAGAGTGAGGGCTTGCTATGGTGTTGCTTCTATTTCTTCTTCAGTTTGGGGTGCTTTTATAGCCAGTGATTAGGGTTTAGGGTGCCATAGGCAGAGGTGGCCATCTCACGCTTCAATTGGCACAAGTGTTTGATCTTTGCCAGACCATATTGTAACTAGGTCCCTGTATTGCGGTTTGCACTTTGCACTTTGCATTGTTGTAGCATTGATTTGAAACATTTAATTGTTTAAATTTGGTTGGATTTACCAAATGTAATTAAAGAGATAGACATGAGAATGGTTTGGCATAATTGCATTTGAGCATTTCCAGTATCATATTGTGGATTTGATGCATAGAATAAAAAACCAACCATGTTTATTAAAAAGAAACTGGAAAGACTAACCATGCATAATAGCAGTTGACAAGATATATTTACTGATAATATATAAATACAAAATACCTTTGCACAAGTTCCTCCAAATAACTTTCAACAATGTCCTCTTGTGATTTTGTCCCATCTTGTGGTATGAATCCTTCTGCAATTCATAACTAAAACAGAGTTGTGGTTTGATTTGATAGTGCTCAGAGGTCTGAAACAAAGTACGGCATAGAAGGTCTGAAAGAAACTTCGAAGCCGAGAACCTCCATTTCATCTACGTCAGGATTAAAGAACGGCCTTATAGGCAGCTTGACAGAGGCCCCATTACTAGTTTCTTTCAAACCTTCTATGCATACTTTGTTGTGTTTTCTGATATTTTACTAATCCTCTGTTGGTTCTTGTCTATCTCGTTACCTACTTGGTGTTTGGCAACTAGTTTTTTGGGCATCTTGCCAATTCTTTGTACTGAGAAATTAACGATAAGTTGGATAATTGGTTTGTCTCAGTGTATTAATAGGAGTTATTGTGGCCTTTGAGAATGACAATGGAATACATATTGGTACGCTTTATACACAAATTAAAGTGATGGATTCTTTTCTTAGGTGGTTCCATGTTGATATTCTCCTCTCAACCTTTATACCCTATGTCTTATCTTTCTTTATTTTATTTTTTAGGTGCAGGAAGTGGTGGAGAAGTATGTTTTGGATATAAAGGTTGAGAGGGGAATATGAAAAGAGTGAATGAGGAAGGGGAATATAAAAGGAGAAAAAAAAAAAAAGTAGAACTGGGTACACAAAAAGAGACATCAACGACAACCTAAATAAAGAATATCAATCTTTGGTGCACCAGTGTTTCCAACACACTTTAAACAAAGTAGAAAGTGCCATGACTAGAAGGAAGCAAGGCATCTTTAATTTCCACATGTCATGACTTGATTAATTTAATTTGAATTCACATTAGAGTTTTTTAACAGAAACATCACTAGTCACAAGTTTTACTGACATGTATAGCTTAAAATAAGTTGAACAATAAAAAAATTCTTCAACAAGTGCAGCCAGTAATAAATGGAAAGAAAAACAGAGAACATAAAATGATGAAATGAAATGAAAAAAAAAAAAGGCTAATGTAGAATTTAAACGGTATGCTAATTAAGTGAATGGTGGTTGATAGTGATATTTTCCGAAAACTTGGGCCGTGTTCCGATGCTCCAGCAATCTCCAACTTGTGCAAACCATTCTCCACTGTCCGGTGATTCTAGCCATGATCGGAGTTTGACCGGCCGTGGCTGGGGAACAACAGAATGAAGATGAGAAGTTATCGGGTTGATAACCTAAAGTTTGATCCGATAATCAGAAAATCCAACATGATCTGCACAAATCTTGACGCACCGAACAAATCTTGATAAAATTTATATGATGGCGGTTGGTTAATATGCAGTAAAGCCCAGGAAATTTTTAATGTTTGCAGCGCAACACTCAAGAATTTACCAAAGAATCCTTGAAAATTTCAAAAGCTTGAACAGAGGTCCTTATGTGCTGAAAAATCATAAATAAATCTTCTAAATATCCATAATATACTTAAAAGCCCTTAAATGTTTATCTAATCATCAGAAAACCACAAAATTCTATAAATACGCTTACAGCTTACTTCTTTAAAATGGTTCAAAATAAATTTAAATAAATTTTATAAAATCTAGAAATATTCTAATAAATTCAAACAAACTCATAAAATATCCCAATGAACTCAAATAAATTCTCAAAACCTCGAAGAATTTCAAAAACATAAAATGAATTTTATTAAACCTTAAATAAACCAAAATAAATTCTTAAAAACTCAAACATGTCCAGTACCTTGTGATGAATTCAAATAAACTCTAAACAAACTCAAATATGTTTAAATACATGTAATACATTATATATACATGAGTCAAATCAAATGTTCATTTTTTTAATGTACAAATTAAACCAAACATTCAATTTAAATATATAAACCAAAGCAAATACACATAAATCAAATTAAACACACACGCACATATATTTTCAAAAAAGAAAGATATATCCTTAAGAAGATTTAAAATCCTAAAACAAACCCTGTGTAACAAAAGATCTCACACTTTTACATTCATTTCTTTATCCAATAAGAATACCATATCATGTAGTCACAAAGCATCATCGAATACCATCGACACGGCTGTTTTTGAAAAATAAAAACGGATACCGATATGACTTTACCATTATTCGATCTGTTTTCACCCCTACTGTCATTCAACTCTAGACTGTGGAGGTTGTCAGGATTGATGTTAATCTTGGTTAATTAACAGGACTTGCGTCTGCTGGCATCATAATTTCAAACAGGAATAAAAAGGTCTAGATCTTAATTTATCAATGGATGGCCAAGAAATATAACTTGTTGAATATAATTAATTTTTCTAAATTCAATTCCTGCTATTGTAAATTTTTGGTTCCATTTATAACAGTAAGCACATATGAAATGCAAGAAAAAAAAAAAACATTACTAGACTCATAGTTTTTAACCCCAAAACTCCCAATTAAACCTCTAATATTGATAAATTAACCAAGAGTAAATTAAATCACAATAAGAAATAGATTGAAAGGCCCACTGGAAATCAGCAATAAATATTGATAAATTAACCTACATACTTCACCGGAGTAAATTTATAGCGTTATTTTGTTTTCAAAATTTTCGAAAGTAACAGACCGCAGTGAATTATTGCGACTCAGTGGCTGCACTGAACGGTTTTGTAGCCCACAGGTTTCATATTTGCTTTTATTTCTCTCGGAGCTGTTGGTTCCATAAACAAACTTGAGTTGCAACAATTCATTGATTGTGAACCACAATAATTTATTGCAACTCAATCTTTTAAAACTTAAAAAAATAATCCTACTAATTTAATTTATTATTTTTGTAATGCTATGAATTAAAAAACAGCAAATTAAGAGAACTAGGAAAATGAATTAAAAAAGTTTACAATATTATTTTTTATTTTCCAGCTGGTGCTTATCGAATAATAATAAAATCCAATTTTTTTATCCATAATATTTAAAAAAATAAACTCTGTGACTTAAAATCCGAAAATATTATCGTAGATATTCATCTTCCGGATGTCTATTGAAGACATGTCCAATAATTCATGTCGTAGTTGAACAACGACACATCAACAAACTGTATAAAATACGGGTTAAAAATGCAATTCATGTTAAGACCTGTAATTAAGAATAATAATGGAAAAAATATATAATCAAAATTTCTTATAATTCAAATAGTATTCTTATGTCAATCAGCAACTGAGATACCGTAAACAAATATATATGCATTTAACATTTAACATGCCTACAATCAATTTCTTTATAAAACAAATTAACAATGGAAAAGATGGTGGGACCCACGCACCCCTATCAGATGATGATACAATTTTATAATTAATTACTACATGTACATGTGCATTGCACATAAATCATAGTGATATTTAAATGAAAATCTATTGACAATAAATGTTCACGCATTTTAGAAGAATAATAATAATGTCAGCAATTATGAATTACAAAGCTAAGAGCGCTACATTAATTATGAATCAAATCGTCGATAACGACAATAATAAAATAAAAGACAAACCTATTCATTTTTAATGGTTGTCTCCAATAACTCAATAATAATTATATTGTTTGATAAGTATAAGAAATGGATACACCATCTCTCATTGAAATATTTAGTAAGTGTTTTTGTTTTCAATTTTTACAAGGCTTGTGGTAAATATACTATGCAACTTTCAACACAGTTATATTAAAAAATATACTCACTCCAAGTAAACAAGTTTCACTTGAATAGAAATCACACATAAGAAATGATGACTAACATTAAAATTTATTACTTAAAATAAAGTATCAAATGATATCTTGATAGCAAAATATTATGATAAGTATTAGATCAAATATAGCCAAGAAATGTAATAAAATGTCTATGCTCTTGAGATGCAAAAAAAAAAAAAAAATTACAGAAAAAATAAATATCTCGTTAATTTGTGAATCTGATTTTTAATAAAATGAAGGAAAAAATAAAGCAATTCATGAAAGTCAATAGAAAAGCTTTCAAGAATGAAAAAAGAAGAAGAAGAAGTTAATTCACAAAAATCTTGGCAATAGGACAAAAATATGTGTTAATGGGGCTTCCTATATGCAAGGCCATTAATAGACTCGAGCTTTTAGATTTACAAGAAAAGATGAAAGTTCTTTTTGCCATTTTTTCTTTCTACTGATAAAGGAGTTCATCTCTTTCTAGGTCACTCTCTCTTGATTCTTTATGTAATTTCCGGAGGAAATCATCTTATATTTTTTATACTAAACCATTGAAATTCATAGTGTGCTTATACCAAAATAATGAAAATAATATTCCTGGAACTCAATGCAACAATTACTTATTGTTTTACAAAAAAAAAATATTATATATTTTAGTAATTACAATTGGACCCTTCCTCTAGTCTCTCACTATAGGCCGATTCTCCCCCGTCGACCCTCCTCAGCCACCAATTCTCTAGTTGGAAAATCCTCTTCATTCTCTCTGGCTTCTCTTTCTTTCTTCTCTTCTTCGCATCTCTTGCTAGGTATATAGACTTGATGTGTTGCATCTTTAGAATTGATATGCTAGATATATAGACTTGGATTTTGACTTTATAAAAACTACAAAGTCTTCATAGATTACATAATCACCGTGAAAGAACTCAAATGTTTAATCTCTATGGTTGATATATATATATTGGGTATAAATAGTTGGACTACTAAGAGAGATTCAGTTGAAAAATGCACAATATGACAAGTTACATAGTTGCTATAGATATTTGCAGGGGCGGAACCAAGGCCTGGGCCACCCTTTAATAAAAAAAAAAACTGGCACCTCCGTTTATGGGCGATGGCACTCTGGCGAGTGGCGACTGGGCTCTGCCTACCGATCATTCTTGGTTAGGCCTCCCCTACCGATCATTTCTGGTTCCGCCACTGGATACTTGATTTGTTTAATCTTTCGAGTTTATATGCTAGATGTAAAGACTTGGACTATTAAAAAATATTCAGATGAAAAATGTAAAATCTGATAGATTGTATAATCAGTTTAAAAGTATAATTAATTCTTGTAGTTAAGATTTGCAAACATAGTTATAATGAATTTTATTTGAAATATATATACTTGATATGCTAAGTATAAAGACTTTACAAGAATCAATATCGGTGCACCTTTTAGATAGTGTTCTTAGGGGTGTAAATGGATATGGATATCCGTCCGGATATCCGCTCCGAATCCGCTTATTATCCGTATCCGAATTTAAACGGATACGGATATCACGGATACGGATACGGATATTTTTTGCATAGGGAAATTTGATGCGGATACGGATACGGATAATTCTTTGAAAGTATAAACGGAGCGGATATCCGCACTATCCGGATTCGAAATTTTAACTTCTCCGCTTCGTTGTAACTTGACTTTCAGCGGTTAATATTCCCTAACTCCTCTCCATTTCTTTACCTTTTTTTAATTTACTTTTGTTTTTCTTAATTGTTTTTAATTTTTTAATTTAGTATTTGTACTTAAAGTTCATATGACTCAATTATCCGACAATTATTCATTTCGTAACTGTATTCGAATCCGTATCCGTAGATTATCCGCTCCGTATCCGTATCCGTTTAAGACAGATTTGGTTTTGAATTTTGATATCCATTTACTATCCGTATCCGTATCCGTATCCGTATCCGCTCATTGAAAAACGGATACGGATTTGGTATGAGCATTATCCGCTCCGAATCCGCTCCGTTTACACCCCTAAGTGTTCTTAGTCAAAAACAGTTAGTTGAAAGATTTGACGAAACATTGATATTGGAGGATTATTAGCACCTCCCTATTTGCAAAGAAAAAACAATGTGCTACCACTTGTAGTTTATGATTTCGAAATATAACTTTGGTTTGATTTGATCAGTTTGACTTGTATACAACAAAGTGAAGTTCAATATAATCAACATATAAATAACATTTGGATTGGACGTATTTGGCATGTTTGTTGGTAAACAAATTTACTCCGTATTTGATTTTATTATTTTAAATAGGAAATTATTTGGTTGAGTTCGTTTTGTATGGTAATAGGGGAATGCTTAATGTGAACAACAATGGAAAAACTTTAGTGTTGCTTTGAGTTATTGAATTTTTTTTTCCAGAAAATATTCATTGGATGGTTTAATTTAGTTCTTATTTTACTAAATTTCTAATATCTAGAAAGGGTTTAACCTATTTTTTTAATCATTTTAATGATGATGTTTAGGAAAACCCTTGAACTTATATCAAATGTTTAGGAAAATCCTTGTTTTCTCTCGAGTACGTTCTTGATTAGCAAACCAATGATAGTAATGCTTCTTCTCTACTTCACTAAAACTTACAAGTTTCATGCTCATGATATGATTCCTATACCTTGGAATCGAGGGATTAAGAGATCTAATTCTGAATTACCTTTAAATTTCTGACTTGGACCACGAATATGTACAAATTTGTGCAAGTAGAAATCAACGAGTTGCATTACCCTTATATATATTTCGTATTAAAAGATTGTGGGGACAATTTTTTTTCTTATAATGTTTATTCCTACTTTTCTTTTCCTAAAACTGGGTTTGATGGCAATTTAAACAAGGTCATTTTGGTTGCCATATGCAGCCGAAATATCAATCACCAAAGAACATCTTCAGAAAATTTCAATCCAGAAATTGACGCAAAACAGTAGCATGCGCACTAATATACAAATACTAACAAGTAATAAATCGACCTTTTGGCCTCAAATAGTCAAATTTATAACAATACTTGGACAGGGAAGTTTCTAAATTAAATCAAACCAATTAATTGCATCTAAGAAAAGAAGATTTGCCAGGTGACCTGAACTAATTAATCAAATTTGAGGATTTGCTTAGCTGCCATGATATACATCAAATTTGCTTCTGCTCAGAACTTTCATTTTTGAAGCCTTCAAGGATCACACCGCAATTGTTCATAGTACGTGCATCTAACAGACTGTGATTCCATAATTTTATCATAAATAACCTCCAGCACCTAGAAAGAGGAGAATATAATAAATATGGAGCAAACAAAAATGATGATGAAATATGAATAATTGATATACACATCATAGAGAAACAATACAGCTCTCTATTGAATTCAACCTTGGTGAAATTCAACAGAAAGTAACGTACCATAGTAAAGAGGGAGCTTGCACGAGATCCTTTCCATGGAGCCTTGAAAAAGCCTCACATGCCCATGCGATATGACCATCAGCCAAAACTCTTCAAATAAAAAAAATTGTGAAAACAGATTTCAGATCCAAATTGCAACCATGCAGAATGGATGATATTATGAAAAGATCATGGGCTGAGAACTGCGGATGGTACCTTTGTTTTCGGACAAAGGAATTCCAGAGATGCATGATCTGCTTCTCATCTTTTGTCACGTCCACGAAATCATCAAGCATCTGAAGAAATATTTCAATATGAAACTACTTAACATTTCCATTATTAGTGTTTGAGTGAGGCTACGGTACTATGCATAGTGCAGATTGGTCCGTACTACGGATCAATATTTCATTTTCGAAGTCCAAATAGTTGATCTGAACTGTTCAACATGATTTCCATATGAATATATAGACTAAATTTTACATTTTTTTAGAATTTTTGTACTAATTTTTTATTTAAGTAGAAAATCACTACTTTGAAATGGTCTAAGAATCTTTAGTCAAGTGATTCCTACCTATCTAAAAAGTAGTAAAAAAATTCTAAAAAATGTAAAATTTCATATGGAAATCATGTTGAACGTTCACATTGACTATTTAGACTTTAAAAACAAAAATATAAATCCGTAGTACGGACCAATATGTTCTACGCATAGTACCATAGCCTCACTCTTAGTGTTTTATATTAATTTTACAAAATTGAGGGCTTGCATAACAAGGCGATAATTACTGACACGGCGGTCTTCAAAATCAGCAATGTCATCATCAACTTCATCTTCACTGTCACGATCCGAGAATACCTGTTCTAGTGCCATTGGCTGCAAAAGGATTGAACTAGAGCATGAGGACTTATCTACAATTATCGATAAAATGGTAGAAAGGTTTATTACCCCAATCATGCCTCACATCCTTATCTCCAAATTCAAAGTCAAAACAGTCGATCCGAACTGCGCAACATGATCTCCATAAAAAAATTTGCATGGAGACCAAATTTTATATTTTATGGAACTTTTTTACTATTTTTTTAGATAGGTACAAAAACACTATTTTTAGATGGTCCAAAATATTCTGAAAAACAATGATTTTCTACCTATCTAAAAAATAGTAAATTTTTTCCAAAAAATATAAAATTTGGTCTCTAAGCCCATTTTAATATGGAGATCATGTTGAGCGGCTCGGATCTACTGTTTTGACTTTGTAAACGAAGACAAGGACGTGGGGCAAACCCTCTTCTTATTAATAATATTTACAGTGTTTTTGGATAGTGACTGCAATTTTTCATTTCTACAGACTCATGCCATTCAATGGTCATTTAACTTGCACAAACATAAAAGTCTGTGCCAATAGTAGAAACGCTTTATATGGACCTTAGAGTTTTGGGACAGGACTGTTAATTTTCATTTAAACCCTAAACCCTAAAGCCAACAATTACCTGAGCTCTGTGTGAGTGGAAAAATTGGCGTTTTTGTAGAAGTGCACGGCTATCAACAAAATAAGAAAACATAGTCAAGTATGGTACAAGCATACAATAACAACAACAACAACAACAACAATTATAATAAAAATAATGAGGCTGTGGGAAGGATCACTGGTAAGCACTGAGAGAGAGCCTAGAATTTAAGTACTTGTTTGATATTTATACTTCTCATACATGAAAAAAACTCGGAATGAATGTAATTATGTGGACCTGATGTACCAGCTTGTGTGAAGCTGGTACACACTTTTGTGTTTGTACCTGTTCTACTTCTCTCTGGAATATATTCAAGGGTGTATTTTACTGTTCTCCTTTTGTGTTATATAGTTCAGCTATCTGTTTGTTTTGTTGGCTTTCGATTGTATATACTATGTAGATTGTAAACTCTAGGCTGTTTCTAGTATAACGAAAGAGGTGGTATTATATACCACTTTTTTCAGAAAAAATAATAATAAGTGTCACATGAAGAGAGAAGACAATGAATATGGCGCTCATAGTAAATTGCTACAATTATGATGATGATGATGATGATGGCAACTACAAAATTTTGTACAATGATTAAAAAATTAAAAATTAAAAAATTTACTTTCTAGGATCAGCTCTTTCGATGGATAATTTTCTGGTCTTCCCAAATTGAAGCACAGTGGGTGGTGCGAGGTTACTTCCAGCTAAAGTCTGAGCCATATCACTTGTAATCGAAAGTTGCGCTGACAATCATAGAATATATATGAAATTTTATCTTCCCTCCAACAGCAAATTAAAGTTAATTATACAAAGCAATTACTTAGTAATGAATTCCTACTTTTGCATGCCAAGTATTTACTTCTAATTGGAAAAAGGCATAGTACCCTACTAATCGCGGTTGGTCCTGGTAAAACAAAATGAGTCCACATGCATATTTACATTGAAGTACATCCAGTATATACTGGTATGGTTATACCTGACTTGACTGCTACAACATCATGAGCAGAATACTAACAGACAATAAAGTGTTAATCCTTCATGACTTAACAGAAATGTAACATGAAATCATGATAGCTTTTTGTTTCGTATATTTTTGAGTAAATCACACAAATAGTCCGTTTATACCCATTTTGGACCTTAAAAGTTACCAAATTTCCCTTATGGCCCCTAACATTCATCATTTGCACCAAATTGATCCTACCAATGACATTTTCTTTAAAATGAACAAAAATCCACCATCACGGCATCAACATGCTGAAGTCATTTTTAACACATTTGTACGCAAGGGCTAACTTTGTACAGAATTGATAACGATAAGGACCAAAACAGAAACTTTGAATATATTAGGCCAAAATTGGAAATAGGTGATTGAGGACCCTAAGTGTAATTTACTCTTTTTCTCTTTTCTTTATTTCTCTGTTTACCAGCAATGGTGTATGAATTTGCAACAGGACCATGGGAGGAGCATGTGCCATTATCTTTCTGCTGTAATTCCTCATCCATGCAGGCTAAGGTTTCGTCAGGAGAGTTGGACTCCATTGCACACAGCTGCACACGACTTTTTCTTTTATTTGTGTTTTCTAACCTCTTTCGCCTCCTATATCTCGAGCTGACCCAACAAACATACACACACAGGTCACTTGACATCATAGATAGTATAATAATAATGCATGTATATTTCAAAGAATATAGGAAAGGTGGAATTCAATTTACCAGTAGGAAAAGGTCTGTAGTCTTGGATCAACTCCTTCCGCTACAAGCTGGAAACAATTTTTCCATATTAGAGATATTACATATATTTTTTACCTTCTATTCCTTGTTCAATTCATGGTTCTGAAAAGCAGAACGGAATAGGAATCGGAATCGGATGAATCGGTAAGAATCGGCCGAATCAAATCGGAAACTCGGATTTTTTTGAAAAACCTTATTTTGTATTCAGAAAACAGGAAAAAAATTAAATACAATTTTTGTCGATAGTATAGAAATTAAGTTGGAGATTACAATAATAAATACTCAATAATTGCGATGTACTCAATAAGTATACTTTACACATATCAGGTGTGTATGAACATGGTCCACTATGAATCAAGTTATATTCTAAAAAAAAAAAAAGAGTACACCACACGTACACCATGTCTATTTAATATTTTATAATGCTTTAAAGCTTCTTCTCTTTCCTGTTTGCATCTATCTTCGTCCCCCCAAATCTCGCTGACGGCCATGCAAAAATACAAAATTGGTTCGATTGAATTACCAAAACAGTGAAATTTTGCTCTGGAGGAAAGAGACTCAGTGGAAATTCGGCCGATTGTTTCACCGTTGATTTTATCAGTTTTCTGCACATAACTCTGGCAGCCGAGTCAACTCGGAATTGGCCGATTTCAAAGCCATTGTCCAATTTAGGTTTTTATGTACAAATCATGGCTTAAAATATTAGCATGGTTGAAATATAATATTTAATGATTTACAAGTAAAACATTGATTTACCTCAGATCTCCAAACATCTGTCTTCACTGAAACATTTACTGCTTGGTATTCTTCAGTAACCTTCAAATGATGAATCAAAAGAGAAGTCCAAGAAATTATATAAAGAGAACTGAAGCTGCTAAACAAGGTATCGCCAGAAAATACAGAAGATTACCAACCCAGAACTCAAACTTGAAAAGATCATGGCATGCAACCAAATGGCATTTTAGACCCTACAAAATAAAGCAATAGCAACTTGATCTATCACATGCTTATCGTATTTACGCTGATTGATACAAATTGAATAATTTGAAGAAAAAAAAAAAGAACACGAACGCATATAGTTTACCTTAAAGCTTCCACACTGCACCAAGCAAAATGGGCATGCAAAATCTTCGGTAACTGTTTGTGAAAAGGATTGCATGAACTAAAAGATGAAGGAAACCAAAAGGAGAAAGAAAAAAGATGTGGATATGAGAGCAAATGTAACTGAGAGAGAGAGCTTAACCTTCAGTTCTTTGCAATGTATTATTGTAGTATTTGTAGTTGAAAAGAACATTGCCAGCTCTCAACCTAGAGAAAAAATAACAACAGAGAAGATATTGTAAAGAAAAAAGAGCAGTGGCAAACTGAAGAAAACAGTGCAATACCTTTTATGTGAAGAAAGGTTCTAATTATTCATTACCAGAACAATAAAAATAGATAGAAAATATAACATGTATGACTAATTTAACATAAGAGGACGCTTCATAACTTCTGACAGTATTGAGTATATGAGATTTCCTCATGAAGTAATTAATTAAAGTTTTTTACCTCATGATATGAGGCAATGATGATGCGGGTATATTTTCATACGAGTAAGAATCATATGGGGTACGCCCACTTGCACCGACTTCTACAGCAGATAGGTTTACTTGTAATTGAAAGGGACCCTTCAGTACAAAATTTAAAAATTATCAATCAACCAGAAATTTTCATTATATTGAATTCAATTTCATTTAGATCGAAAGGTGACTAACAGAAGCATCTTCTTTGGGGGCATGGAAAGTAACATGATTATTCTGCTCTGCTAACTTCATCTGCAAAGAAAGAGTTTCCAAAATAGACGAGATGAGAAACTTGTGTAAATGAGGAAACGTGCAATATTTCTGGCTTATTCTGTAGGTTTAGAGTTTAACATAACCTAATTAGGTGCTTAAATAGGATATATGTATAAACAGAAATGAATATCACCCGAGCATAAACAAATAAAAAGCAGAAAATTTGCTATAGGTGCCATCTCTTTTAGCACTTTCGAAACCTAACATATACATATCATTGATCCAATCCAGGTATAAATCCCAAATATATCTTCCAAAACAAGGCAAAGGAAAAGAAGCTCAGAAAATATCATATACTTTTCAGTCCAGTAGGTTTTTGATTTCTGAAATTTTAAAATCTCAAGCTATTTAAGGACAGCATGAAATTATACAAATATAAATGGAAGCTCAAGTAACAAACCTCCGAGTGGCTTGGATGCATGTTAATTGCTGAAACCATCTCAGCTTTGTGCCCCAAACTCAAAGTCACGCAATTCTCAAGAGAAGAAGAGAGTAAACTGATAGGTATAGACCCCCAATAGCATTTTCCTTCCAGATCTATTATGTCAAATTAATAAAAAATTTAAATAAACAATTAGATAGAAAAACAAAACGGCATTTTAAAATGGTTTTGAATCCACTGGCAACGACTTAACTCGACAAAAAAACACTTTTCAAATCAAGTCAATAAAAATTACAAAAAAAAAAAAATATAGGCATGTTGTTCGCCCTATAGATTAGCTGTGTATCAATTTTCATTTTCATGCAATCTGAATATCATTTGATAATTCATCAAATGCCAGAATATGGTCCATTGCAAACTTCAATTCATTTTTGATGTGTATGATGTGCATTATACATTACATTGTAATTGTTGGATTTTCAAATTACAAATGATTTTTTATGTTGCCGAGATTATCAAGTTAATTCATTGTCAATGGATTCCCACCCATTAAAATAGTTGCAAGTTTTACGAACTAAAAGGATAGCCAAATGATCACACAACTGATGTGTATATGACATTTATATTTTTCTATTTGCTGCCGGGCCAGAATTTTATAATTTTAACAAAAAAGTACTGTAACTTTTATGTCAGTAATGCTAACATCATACACAACGTGGTAACCATCATGACATATGGATTATATATTTACTTGGAAAAGAGGAAGATTGCCCAAGCTCCGCTTTTCCATTTTCAACAATGTTTTCCTTGCATTCTCCTTCACAAAATATTATAAGCCATATAAATAACTGAATTAGAAAAGGTAAAAAAATGAAAAAAAAAAAAGAGTTAATAAGTGAGTAAAATTTGTCTCTACCAGCGGTAACAACGACTATGTGAAGGTTGCTAGCCCTAGAATCAGTTGCAAGCCTTTGCAAACTTGGAATTACAAAATTGGCCTCAGTGTGATCTTTCTCGCCAATTTCAAAGAAAGAGGTAAGCCTGTAGGCCTTGTTAAGCCGGTAGGATGCAGCCTGCTGTGATTCAAACTTTACAGTTTTAATTATTTATGTAAAGTCAAATTTCATAATCTCATTACCTGGGTAAAATGCTAACCTCTCTAGAAGAAACCTCCGGCACAGGTCTAGCCAAAAGCACGTATACAGGAAAAATAATCCGTGATTGTATTGCCTCATTTATATTCGATGAGAGAGAAACAGAAACTTGAATTCTGCATATAAATAATGTATATTATTACGCCCATGTGCTAAAGTTAGTCAAAGGCCTGATACACAGTTTATCTGTTGGAACTAACAATATCAAAGTTTAGCCTTACCTCTTTTTAAGCTTTGCATGTATCTTGTAAAGGAGACATCGATGAAGAAAATAAGGCTGTAAAGAAAATTAGCAAATTGTCAACAGCAATGAACAAGGCCAGAAAATCAAATTCTGGGATTCAATCATATAAATTTTTTATGCTGAGAATGGGGCTCAATTTTACTGTACTCGTGACATTTTAATCTAAATTATATATAAAATCATACATAAATACAAAACATTTTCTAAAAAACCCAATCATTCTACTTGAATCCACCCCTAAGAAATCGTGTGTTAAGAGAAGTTACATTTCTGGTGGAGCGGCGCTGAAGGATGTTGTAAAGTTCAACCGGCTTGCAATACAGTGAGAAGCTTTCTTCAGCGGCAAGTTGCTCCTCAGCAGTTAGATGGGCCCGCGACTGATGTCGGCACATTTGATCAGCTGTCTTTGAATCGCTACAACTACACCCGAAATTCCTACATATCAAATGGCTCATTGTTCACTCAAATCCTCCTGTGGTATTAATAGGGCTTTTTTGCAAATTACACAAACTATGTCACCAAATTTGCGCAAAAATGTGCTAAACACAGGTTTAACTCGAGCAAAGTATAACAAAGTTGCCTCCAACTTTTTCTGGAAAATTAATGTAGAACTGCTCAACTTTTTAAGCTCAATATCACACTTATACAGGGAAAACTAGGAGCTCAGGAGTATTGGGGTAAACATAATCAGTAATCGATAAAATGAACCTTTGAGATGGAAATTGAAACTTTAGATTGTTAATAGTTTTTAAATTTGATTAAAGACTGCTAACCCAATAAACAGCTGGGCATCATTTGCATAATTGGACGAAATCTTAACCAGGTGACTTAGGAGGTATGAAATAACATACGCTGTTTCTCGAATTGCCAAAGGGAGCCCTGGCATTGGTGGCTTTTACTTCACTATTTCAAAAGAAATCTATTGCTAACCCAATAAACAGCTGGGCATCATTTGCATAATTGGATGAAATCTTAACCAGGTGACTTAGGAGGTATGAAATAACATACGCTGTTTCTCGAATTGCCAAAGGGAGCCCTGGCATTGGTGGCTTTTACTTCATTATTTCAAAAGAAATCTACCTCGATTTATTTTCTGTAATGTATGGAAAAGAGATCTCATTAGAAGCACGGCAATGTTAGAAATTCCATTATTCTTTTTTTTCTCCATTTTTTAACTGGATAATTATAGTCTGTACTTTGAAAATTAGAGATCCCATGCAGTTCGTAAGCATAATAATTACATTACTAACAGCAATTCAATCCAATTCAATTATACAACAGTAAAAACTTTTGAGGGTACCAAAAATATATTCAGTATCTTTGCATGGTTCAACTGCTTTTCTCACCTTTACTCCATCAAAACCCAACAATTCACTAACTTGCACATCATAAGATGAGAAAAGTAGTTGTTTTGATTCATCCTTTTTACCAGGTCTCAGGTTGATCTATATGAAACTAAAGTCAAAATACTATATGATTTCAAGAAAGGAACAAAAAAACCCCACCAGATTCAGGCACAAGGCAACAAAAGAGAGCAAGGAAATGCCACTAATTAACTAAGAGTCAAACATAAGAAAAAAATAACACTATATTCTAAATTGGCAAAGGAAAAGGAAAAAAATACCAGTTCCAGCTCAAACACATCTCGTTGGCTTGACTATGCTAACTAAGATCCGATCTATCTCGTTGTAAATGAAATCAACGAAAAATTGAAGGTGGAAAGAGAGATTTAGAAAAGCAAAGCAGTTGAAAGGAGCGATGGAGGAGGAATGAGGAGGAGGACGGGTCACGTACGGCGCGTGAGGAGGGGGATCGGGGCTGTCAGCTACTAATTCAGCTGTGGCCTGTGGACTTGAGCTATAACCTAAGATACGAAGATTTCAGACTCTGAGGTAACAGAATATTTCTGTTTAGATTCATTCGTACCGTCTGATTAGAATCCAGGATAAGATTCGCCTGAGGTGGAACGCAAGGACTCCCTTTAATTTGTGCGGATTCTGATCGGACGGTCCGGATTTAAGAAGAAATATTCTAAGGTTAAAAGGAATATGAATTCAGAGAATATCCAACGGTATAGAGGAGTTCTTTAATCGTTAGATATGGACCTGAGTTAGAACGAGCCAGTCTAGAGTCAATTTATTTTCAGCTCAGTTCAAACGAGCAAACTTTTTTTTAAGGAAGCTGATATGAGTACCCACGCTACAGTACCCGCACTGTATCCACACCTAAACTGCCATAACTGTTTGTGGGGACCGTAACTATTCCAAAACTGTAATTTTGTTTTACAAATTTTAATAGTAATACTGTGAAGTATATAGCTCAAACAGGGCAAGTATTTATACATATACAATGAACTACATATTATATATGAATTTTCCTAAAATAATTGTATCCGCACCTTTTCTTGAAAAATTCTCGTGTCGTACCCGCATTAGGGGACCACTCAAACGGCATGTGGGGACCGCAACTGTTCCAAAACTGTAACTTTGTTTTACAAATTTTAATAGTAACACTGTGAAGTATATAGCTCAAACATGGCAAGTATTTATACCTATACAATGAACTACATATGATATATGAATTTTCCTAAAATAACAGTGCGGATACTGTAGCGCGTACAGTGCGAGTTTGTAGCGCGTACAATGCGGGTACAGTGCGGGTACTGTAGCGTGGGTACTAAAATAATTATTTTTTTTAAACATTTTACGAGCTAATTTTATTTTCAGCCCGTTCTAAACGAGCTAATTTTGAGCTTATTCCGAAATTTTTATTTTTACTGTCTTAAAAAAACTAAATATTTTTTTCTTTCTGAGAGTTAATTTTTACCACGTCCGCAATTTGAGTGTCAACAATTTGACTATCTTTTTTTGAGAATTTCATTTTCACTTTATCCAGTTTGTAATTTCAAACTACCGACCAATTTTAACCTATATATTTTTTTTTAAACACTCGCATCAGAATATTTTTGCTTTGCGGCAGGGTCCAGAGGAGTTATGTACTGAGTTTTTTTTGTAAAGTACAATAATCCTAAAACTTTTTTCTAGCCTACTGTGATACCTCCACTTTCGAATTATGTACGGAGTTCAAACGAATATTACACACGTTGTAGATGTAGCTAGAGGTGCTATCGGGTCAGGTAGGGTCCGGGTACTATGATATTTGAACCCGTATTCTAAAAGTGTTCGGGTCCGAATTTAGATTCATATACTTATTAGTTTCAAATCGGATCGGGTCCGGATCTGGATACCTATCTACCTGTAGATATTTCGGGTCCAATCTTTCGGTTCTGGGTAGATAGATACCCATAACTTGTTTGTGGATTATCGGGTTTGGTCCAGATTCGGGGCGAGTATATGGTAGACAAAAAGATAAAAAAAGAATTATTAGTTTTGAAAATTTATAAGCAAAAAGTGAACGTGACATTTAATTTCAATAATATGTGCGATTAGCAATAAATTTCATTCAACAAATTAATAGGTAAAATATGAGTGACGTGACATTTGATTTAAATTAATTATTAATCTAGATATGATATATATTATGATTTTTTTAAAATATTACAAATGATTGACTTTTCATAGTTATTAATATATATTTTTATATTCTAAATAATTATAAAGAATGGTATTATCATTTTATCAGTTATTTATATGGGTATCGGATCAGGTTCGATTATGGGTTAGATAATTAAATCAAATTCATATCCTACCCATTACAATATCAGTTCTGGTTCGGATCTAGATTGGATATTAAATTATTAATTTTTTAACTATACTCATAATTTAACCGGTTATATTTTTTAAACCATACTCTATCCAAATTAATCAGATCCGGATAATCGGATAAAAGTAACCCCTCTAGTTGTAGCTGGAGCGATGATATCAAAAAACAGATAAATTAAATAAACAACAGCAGGATAATAGCAGGTAAAAAAATGAAAATAATAATTTGTACAGAAAGGAAGCTTCAGTGCTTCTTCCTGGAAATAAATCTGCTGTTATTATGAAGGAATAACAGGAACCTGTTATTTCCGATCTCAACCGTCAAACGTTTCCATTTTTGATGAGATCCGTGTATGAAAAACTTACTTTTTCGAGATTCGTACATATAAAAGTTTGAACGGCCAAGATAGAAACAATAGGTTCCTGTTATTTCCTGGGAATAACAGCAGATTTATTTCCGCTTCTTCCTTGGTTCCCTTGATCAGAAGCCTCATTATGGTATCCAACTGCTCAGCGAAACAAATCATCATGAATTTCTGGAAGATCTCTACACAGAATTTCAAACTACGAACACTTAATTTTTTTTTTTTTAAAGGCAAAAAGCCCATTTCATTTCTGAAATATAATAATTACAAAAACCAGTTGCAGCGATCAGTTATCATCACCAACTCCAAAACAGAAATGAAAATAAGCATAAGAGTATAACAAATATATCAACCAAGAACAAGTACTATCTAAACTCCAAAAGTATGATAGGTTGGATTTAACTAAGCCACAAAGTAATGGACTAGGGAGAACTATGATAATAACAAAATGTAAATGTTGCTGGCTCTTCATGTATGTTGAAGGTTCTCATCAGAAGCTTGGTAGATGGCCAGCTCCAGATGCATATAGCTGGCCAAGGGGATGGCATCCTCCACCACTGGAAGCCAATCTGCAGCTGTCTGCTGAGTAGAAGCCTTTAAGTGACCTGTCCAATAGATAACCAAATATTTAATTGTCAGTATTAGGTTTCTAGCTGTTTTAGGAGATTTGTCAATAAATCATAAATCATTTATGTGCTTCCATACAGTCCAACACAAGACACTAAAAACTACTAGAAAACCTGATCTTTGGCTAGAAGGTAGTTGTATTGCAAAATCAATAATATCAGTGAAATTAGCCCACGTTTGCATAATGTCCTGACTTGGCCTAACCAAAACCAAATTTGTCGGATAAGGGAGCAGTGTAGGAATAGGTGGTTGACTGTTTCAATTTCAGGGCAGAGTAAACAATGGTGGTCCCTAGAGTGGGAAAAATGGCACGCCGGAGCCGACTCCGTCACGGAACGGCATGGCACGCGTGTCCTTCGCGTGCCGTGACTCGCGTGTCCCGTGCCGTGACCATTCGCGTGCCGTGACCAATTGTTGGCAAAGAAGACACGGCACGGCACGACACGGAAATTGCCTTGGTCACGGCACGGCACGGGACACGCGAGTCACGGAACGGTAGACACGCCAGTCACGGGAGTCACGGCAATCACGAGGCAATACACTAACATACCTTCCTATAAGGTATAATTTTATTTTAATTAAAATATTTACATTTAAATTTCAATTAAAACATTTGAATTTTAAAGAATCGTTTCGTATTTTTTTTTAAAACGTTAAATGCGATCAAACGTGACTAATGCACGTTTGGTCACGGCACGTTTAGTCACGGCACGCGAGTCACGCCGTGACTCGCGTGCCGTGACCACCCCTCATAATTTTTGTCACGGCACGGCATGGCACGTTTTTCCCACTCTAGTGGTCCCCAGTCCATCCTTTGTTTTCAAGGTTATTTTTGGTAAGAATATTATTATGTTGAGTAAGCCACATGAAGACCCGAATTTTAGGAGGGATTGGGAGAGACCACCACATCAAGGGTAAGATAGGCATTTCTCCCCTAAAATTAAGAAATCGATAGAGAGAGTGAGTAGTAAACTTCCCATTATGTTCCCATCTCCAAGATAAAGTGTCATTAGCATGAGTAAAAGAAGTGACACTGATGATTTGTAGGAGTTCAACCCAGTCCAGTAAGGTGACTCCTTCGAGAGTTCTTCGAAAAGTTAATCTAACCCTTGGGAATTAATTACTTCATCTAATAGAATATGCTTATTTCTACACAATTGATATAAGACTGGAAATCTAGTAGCTAATGAACAATTCAAGTACCAAATGTCAGACCAAAATGTACTTGTGAATGAATCCCTGGTGTATATATAACACTAAGATTACCTATATGTTCTAAGTGAGTGATGCTAGCCCATAAAGGTGAAAGGTGAGTAGGAGTGGTAGAACCATATTTATATTGAACCATGGATTTCCACATCCCTTGATAAGCATCATTTTTATATTTCCACCACATTTAAGGAGTAAAGCAATGTTCATTTGATTGAGATCTAGCACCCCTAACCCTCCAAATTGTTTGGCCACACAAATGGTTTCCCAATTCATCAAAGCATATTTAAACTTTTTTTCAGAACCTTGCCAAAGAAATCGACGTCTAATCTTATCTATGTTTTTAAGAACAGTAACAGGGATACGAAATACTGACAATGCATATAATGAAACAGAGATAAGTACTGAATTAAGAAGAGTAACCCTACCACCAATGGATAACAATTGCCCTTGCCAACTGGGTAATCTATTTTCTATCTTATCAATAAGGAAGTGCCAATCAGCAACAGCTAGTTTGGTAGAGTGGAGAGGAAGTCCTAGGTACTTAATTGGAAATTTTCCTTTTTGACACCTAAACAAAGAATGCAGGTCAACATTTTCAGTGATGTTTAAAGTATACAATTCAGTTTTGTCATAGTTCATCTTGATGCCAGACAATGCCTCAAAGGCAAACATTGCCCACCATGCATGTTCAACATTTTGTTCTTGGGCAGATAAGAATAGGATTGTATCATCAGCATAGTGGCAATTTGTTACTGCTAAATTATCTATACATGCTGGACCTAACCCTTGAAGTACCTGTGCATTTCTACCTTTATTGAAAATTTTACTAAGAGTATCAGCAGCTAAGATATACAAAAATGGAGATAGAGGATCTCCTTGTCTCACCCCTCTTTTACAATAGAAATAATTGGTGAGTTCTCTATTGATGGTGAGACAAGACTGTGAACTGTGTAACCACAGAGTGATCCATTTAATCCATCTAACTCCACGAACACTTAATTTTGATCAGCAGTTTCATTCCGCTGACATGATGAAAATAAAATTTACAAAAACTCGTAGTTATTTGATTTTTTTTTTAAGATGGTATAAAAAAATTCGGTCTTTTATCAGTCCTTGCTCAACCAACATCTCAGTAGCGGAGCCATGTTGAATCAGATGTAGCTAGTTGCAGGGCAAATCAAGGAGGAGTCAGAGGAAACAGTTGCCCCCTACCTTTTCGAATGAATTTTTATGAATATTTATAGGTTCGGATCTGTTTTGTCCCTTTTTGAAATTTTATTTACCCCCTCTGAATTTGTTATTTGTAATTAAGGTTAAATGAGAGTTAAATTAGAATATTTTTTTAATTCTGATTGGTAAGTAGGATTAGAAGTTGGATTTCGAAATTAGAAGTCAGAGCACTGGAAATTATAAGTTAAAATATTGTTATTTAAACTGAATTTGTTATTTTTTTTTATCTCCACTCCCCCCCCCCCACGTCCGAAAAAAAATCCTAGATCTGCCCCTGGCTAGTTGTCTACTTCTAGATTTTGAAAGCAGAATATAGGTCTATATATGCTTAATCAGGATGTTACCACTTCTAGAGAAAATTTTACTTACTCCTGAACAGCTCACAGTCTGAATTAGTTAATTCATGGCAGACCACACCCCACTAGTCATACCAGTAAAAACTTTTACCTACCCTTAATTAAAATCCTAACTACGCCGTATTGTATCCCCTCTCTCTTTATTAACAAGCAAACACAAACTAAATAAGTTACATAAATATTGATGCTGACATTGGCATTTCAAAAAGAGCGAAAAAAAGAGGCCCCCAAGGCGATTTCAAACCCTAGGCAGCCACATTTTTTCCTCCTACACATCTCTACTTTCAATCCATTCCTCTGTCACCTCTTTTAGGCTTCTCGTCCGACAAAGCGCCTCCTCTCTCTCTCTCCCGTCTCTATCTTGAGAGGAGAGGAGAATGAGAGAGAGGGGAGGAACCGGAGCCGAGAGCGCGGTATCGTCGGAGTTCGGAGCGTTGAGTCTCTACGCTATCTCGATCGGAGCGCGGGTGAGTAGATCTGGTCGTTGGAGCACATCGGCGATCGAAAAAGCGGATCCGATTGTAGAGAGCGGTAGGGAAAGGTAATAGGATAATTATGAGTGTATATAAATGAGATTAGAGTTATTTAGAATAGTTTGGAGAATTTTGTGAGAATAAAATAGTGAATTTAGATTTAGAGTCATTTGACTCGTTGTAAGTTCGTTTTTTTATCAATAAAATTGTTAGTTGGCACTTAAAGTCACTAACTTCAAAAAAAAAGTTACATAGATATGTATTTTTTTTTTATATCACGTGAATGTTCTTTTATGACCGAGGTTAATTTAAAATCTTCTTTTTTCCTGACTAATAATTTTTTGCGGTTGGTTTAGTTTTACTTGAGACTTTTGGAGTTTAGTTGGAGAAAAGACATTTTAAGCTAGTTTTTAAATATAAATCCTTTATTTTAATAGTAGCAGGCAACACTACTCCTAAAATTCATTGACTGAAATAAGTTTTCCAGTCAATGGGAATACAAGAGAGGGACTTTTGAATGTAAATATCGTAATTGCCCTTGATAAAATATGCTAATTGATTTTTTCTTCAGTGGTTATCATAAAGAAATAATCCTTTTTTCACTCATTTGGGATCTCTTGTTGCCTTCGGATGTATATATATATAGTTATATACATACATATAGGGCTGTACAAAAAGCTCGCGACTCGTGAGCCACTCGAACTCAGCTCGGTAACGAACTCGCTAACAACTCGTTCATTTAAAATTCGAGTTAGTCTGACTCGAGTTGAGTAACTCGTTTAACTCGCGAGTTGAGTTCGAGTTCGGCTCAACTCGCTCGTTACAACTCGGTTCTGTCCCATTTAATTTTCGCGGAGGCCAAGTCCCAATCCCAAGTGCTGGTCCATTTCTCCTTTATGCGATGTGACGCCATTTTAAAATAATTAGCTGTGGCAGCGGACCTCACAAAAAAAGTTAGCTGTGGCGTTATTTCTCCGCTGCTCGCGTAGCAGCGTTATTTTTGAAAAAAGTTAGTAGAAGTGTATGTATAATTTGAATTTTGGGCGAGGCACGTGAGTATGGTAGGAAGAAAAGTTAAACTTTTGGTCAATGACCACAGTAATTGTCTTATAATTTAATTCTATTCTCTAATTATTTTTTGAAAAAAAAAGTCTGCTTCATTAAATATAAATTGCAAAACTTAAAAATAATTTTGAATTATTTCTGAATTATACTCGAATTATTTCTGAATTATACTCGAATTATTCCCGAATCACGAATTTTTGTTCCTGCCAAATTGTCACTATACTAACTGGCTGTAACGATAGTAACAAGACTTGCGTTTTATTCGCGAATAATTCACGTATTAAACATTTTTTTGACGTTACCGAATTGAACTTCGAATAAAATGCGTATAAAACGCGAATTACGAATTATTCTTGATAAAAACGCAAAAAAAAAAAAATTTAAATTTTTTTTAACGGTATTTTTGGAGTTGAGAGGGGCAGTAAACGGTTGCCGAAATGTTCTAATTTTTTCATTCAATCAAACTAGTTGCCGAAATGCACACTTCCGCTTTTATTTTGATTCTGATTGCTACAACACTGACTGTACATGGCATATGCCTATGCTAAACTAAAAATAATAAAGAAAATCTTATTGAAAACGAGTTGATTCACGAGTCACGAGTCAACTCGAGTTACTCACGAGTTGAATTCGAGTCGGCGAGCCAGCTCGGCTCGGTGTTATCAACTTGAGTTAACTCGCTTCGCTGTCTTCCGAGTTGAATTCGAGTTATCCACAACTCGAGCTAACTCGGCTCGTTAGCAGCCCTACATACATACATACATACATACATACATGTGTAATATCTGACTGGCATGTTCTCGAATTGATTAACACTTTTGATGAGTTTAACTCTAAAATGTATCCGATTGACTTCAAAAGATGAATTTATATTGTTGAAATCAATCTACTTCAAATGCATTTACATGTCAAATTTATAAATTTTAAAGTCAAACGGTAAAAAAAATAACGAAAAATAAATGTATTAAAATTAACTTATAAACATTTTTTTAACCTTTAGTTCTACATAAAATTAGATAATAACATACATTGTTAATTGCTCAAAACTTTGTGTGTTTTTAATTAATAATAAAATAGATAATAACAATGATCTACTCAAACTCGACAATATTATTGAGATGTTGTTGCTATGCCATAAAATTGCATAATGCTCCTTAATTTGATCTCAAAAAGCATTTGATGCATTTTTAAGCATCATTTTTTTTTTGAAATTGTATATAGCGACATTTTCTATCACAAAATTAGTTACTAACATACATTGGGTTTATATTGACGTGGGCCTTGATATTATGTTCCTCTATATTACTTGAGTTTTTTTTAATTAGAATTTTAAATTAAGTCTATTAGTAGTCTTAATTTTTGTCTTTACGTCAAGAAATGCATCATTTATGCACAAACATATATATCAAGTATATAATGCAGTGTATCATTCACAATTTTCAATTAGTGCAAGTATTGTGTATGTTTGCAGATTAATTGGCAAAACCCGTTTGTCAATTTAGTTTGAACTTGTCACCGTGGATTATCTTAAATTTAAATTCAAAACTTACATCTACAAAGAATAAAGATACTACTTGGCATTCACAAACAGATTATTTTGTACTAAGAATATTAAATTCTTACGACAGATTATTTTGTACCTCTAAACTTCAAATTCAGAATATATCTCAAAAATGAAATAATATTTACAAAAAAATATTTTGTGGTAACAATTTTTAGAAATAGATTTTTTATTTCTTACAAGAGAAAAAAAAAACATTTATGCAAATTAATTACTGTTAAGTGCAACCTAATCAAAAGTTCAAAACACATACAAAAACTTAGCAATTAGTTAAAGCTATGACTAATAAAAAAGTGCAACCTAATTTGAACATAATCAAACAAAGTAATCCACAGCAATATTGAAATTCGATATTCTAATCAAAATAAATAATCCACACGCATCCACACCCTTCACACGTTGCGCAGACTAGCCTTCAAATATGACATCCCCAACTTTCCACCTCACCTTAATTCTTCCTTTTTTGAATTGTGTGCTTCAGCACCTCCAACTCTTCCTTTGGAATTGTGAGGTTGAGCACCTCCAACTCTTCTAGAGCCTCAGTATGTGTAGAGTATTCATCAATATGAAGGAGCTTGAAGGGATGCCTCGACGCTCGGTGGAGCCGGATAACTATTTTTGACAAGATAGATAGTACTCGTTTCATGTGACACCATAAAAAAAAAACTAGTCAAATTCAGACCATTAAATTTTGTAAAATACTTAATAAATAGTAAAAAAAAAATTCAAAAAAAATGTAAAATTTGACCTCCAAGTACATTTTAATATGGAGATAATGTTAAACGGTCGGATCGACTGTTTGAACTTTAAAAATGAAAATATGTTCATTTTACAAATAGGTCCTTATGTCCATAGAAGAATTTGCCAATTTGTTATCATGTAAATAGATGCTCTTTCTTAAATTTTCAGAGTTTCAAGGGCCTTTCTGATTTTTTCTGATTTATTTTGCATTTTTCTGATTTTCTTGACAAGTGGAGTCCCACTGACAGTCTCTTAGTAGCCATTAGGGCATTAGGCATATGTGTTTAAGATCCGTGCATGTGCATCACAATTCGTGATGTGATTTCCTTGATCAAATGAAGGGTTGCTGTTGAGCAGCTAGCAATCATAAAATTGAATGCACATTTAGCATCTTCAGAGGTGGAAGGTGGAAGGTGGAAGGGGTGATCGCCCGAGTGGCCGGAACACCACTAACATTGCCGGTAGGTCAATTTTAATTTTTAAGCCGCGAAGAGGTTTCTATCTAATTCAATGGCTTTAGGGTTTACATACATAAATTATTAATTAGGGGTGTACCGTGTATGTATGGAACTTTTTTTTTTTTTTTTTTTTTCTAATGAGCCAATTAATAGCCTGCATCCAGAAGTCAATCTTTGGCACAATATTGAACTGAAATAAACCGATTTCTTGTAGCTTGGCCTCCACTTCTTCACTAAATGGGAGCAAAGAAGGCGGTTCTTATGTCAGATCCGCTTATACCGATCTGTCTCAGGAAGCGGAGAACCGCATCTGGCTTATCAGGGGATTTGAGGTGCTGGATTATCTTCGATGCGAAATGGGGATTTGAAGGTGGCGCTTGAGTAGTAGTAGCAGCGGAGGTGAGATTAATAAGGGGAAGAAGAGATGGACGGAGGCGAGGGATACTCCTCAAAAATAGAATCGCTGCTGTAGCTGTACTCATGGTAGTAAGCAAAGAGTCAAAGAATACGTTGTGGGGAGGAATCCTGAATCCTGATCATATCAGGAGATGGACCACTAGTGTCGGTTTAGGTAAAGTTGGTGTTTCTGAATAAACAGGTGGGGCTTCATGAAACTCTAGGAGACGGCGAGATTCACCTCCAGTTACAAGGAGCAAAGTGATGAAAAATGCTAAGAAATTGGTCTCTGAAGCCATGATGATACTCTGTGTTGGGGTCTCCTTTTGGTTTGTGGTTTGATAGGTGATGAGAAAAATGAAGAAAATGAGTTGGGATTTATATGAAAATTTTGCTTTGGTAGTTGGCTTGAAATTTGGACTTATTTCTTTTGTTGGTTTGAAAAATGCATAAATGGCAGATAGGCTTCGGTGCTGTCAGGAGATTGTTAAGAAATTAAATACTATACGAGAAATGTAAAAAAGGCTAACATGTGTTTTAACTCATGACACCTTTAGAGAGATGTTTTAACCAATTAGAATATGAGTGACCCCTGGCAGCTTCAGCTAGGATTAAAAAAAAATATTAAATATGAGTGAAGCTATGCCTGGGCTGTGAATTCAAATCTAAGGTTTAAAGGTACTAACGGTCGATCGGAACAGTTCAATATGATCTTCATATATATGAATATGTATTTGTAAACTAAAATTTACATTATTTAGAATTTTATTTTTATTTTTTTAGATGAATAGGAAATTACTTGATCTGAAAATTCTGGACCATCCGAAGACAGTGATTTTCTACTCATCTAAGAAAATAGTAAATAATTAAAAAAATTTAAAATTTAGTTTACAAGTATATATTCATATAGAGATTATAATGAACGGTTCGGATGAATTTTGAAAAAAAAAATATTGATATGTAGTACAGACCAATCCACGCTATGCGTAGTACCATAGCCTCACTCTTAGAGTATTGTTCCGTCTATTATTTTTTTTTTTTGAGGAAATCAACGGAGGTCTAAGCCTCCGTTTTTCATTAACCCAAACTGGTTACATTTTGTTGGGTTTCTGAGTAGAAACCCGGTTACATAACTGAAAAGGCATAAAAGTAAATAAATACACAAAAGAGAATGTAAATGTCCCTAATTATGAAAGCCTAATTTATTATGAGTTTTCTTAAGTTGTGTTTCTCCCTATATATTGTTTCTGTCTCTATGCCCTGCTGTTGATGCTCGCCATTGCATTATGATTTCTTGTATCATCACGGCATTCTCTTTGCTCTTCTCCCTAAAAATCCGATTACACCTTTCCCTCCAAATGACAAAGTGTGTTATCAATGTGAGCTCTCTTATCTTGCAATCCATACCGTTATTTGTGATTAACTTCAGTCTATCCCCCCCGGTCACCGGTATTCTTTCCTCCGCCATTACTCCTCTATATACATGATCGGTTATTTGACACTCATTAAATAAGTGTCGTATCGTCTCATCCTGCCGTCTACACATATAACACATGCCGACTACATGAAACCCCTTTGACCTCAAAATCTCTGCCGTCAATATCCTTTTGTGTATTAGTAGCCATCCAAATACCCTAAATCTCGGAGGTACCCGCAATTTCCAGATCCTGTGTACCCGTGATTGTATCGTCAGTGTATTCTCCATTACTTGATATGCTCTTTGGACCGTGAATCTCCCATCTGCATGCATTTTCCATGTTGCATTATCTACATTGCTCCTGTTACGATTGAAACCCGGTAACACCCTAAACTTTTCCAAAATCAGCTCCTGTAGTTGCTCAGTGGCTTTCTCTGACAGTACCGGTCTGAATAATGAGTGTATATTTCCTTGCAAGAAGAATTCCTGTAATGTGATGTGTTTGTCCCACACAAATGTGTACAATTCCTCTAGTCTATATTTTAGTGTCCCCAAGCCCCAATCTTGATCCCAAAACCTGACCGTATCGCCTCTGCCTCCTATCCGCAACATAAAACAGTCACAAAATTTTATCACCTTTTTGAGATTAGCCTTGAAGAAATACGAATTATATGCCCCTCCCTGCTGCATACCATACATTGCATGAAATTTTTTTTTCCAAAGCTTTTTGTCACTACTTTGCCACTGCCAATACCATTTGGCCAACAATGCCTGATTAAAACTCGTCAAGTTAGTAATTCCCAATCCTCCCATCCTTTTCGGTGTGCATACCAGCTTCTAATTAACTAAATGCATTTTCCTTTCGTTTTGTGCCGCTCCTCGCCATAGAAAGTTTCTTCTTGTCTTATCTATTTCATTTATCGCCCAAACCGGCAACTTGAACACCGACATAAAGTAAATTGGTAATGCCGATAATACCGAATTTATAAGCACTATCCTTCCTGCCTGTGTGAGGAGTTTTCCCGCCCACCCCTCTAATCTCTTGTTGATTTTCATTATGAGAGGTATGTATGCCCCTTTTAGGAGTCTGGAGTCCGATAAAGGCAAACCCAGATATCGGAAGGGGAATTTGACTTCCTTACAGCCCAGTATATCTGCCAATTCTCTTATGTGATTCCTCTCTGTGGCCGTTGCCACCATTTCAGATTTTTCCAAATTTACCTTGAGGCCCGATATGACACCGAATGTTAACAACACTGTTTTGAGCACTTGTATTTGTTGTAATTCCGGTTTTATAAAGAAAAGGGCATCATCCGCGTACAACAGAGAGGGTTGTATTCCTTGCACCGGCATTCTAATTGCTCCCATGTTCATTAATCTTTGTAACCATCTCGGTATAAAGTCCATGGCCATGATGAAAAGCAGCGGTGACATCGGATCCCCTTGTCTTACCCCTCTTCTCAACTCGATTTTTCTTCCCACTAATCCATTTATAATAATCTGCGAGGCCCCTTGTAACACCAGTCTTTTGACCCATGATATCCATCTTTGCGAAAACCCTATTTGAGACATTACTTGTAACAGGAACTCCCAACTAACCGTGTCGAATGCTTTATGAATATCCGCCTTGAATATTGCCAATGGTATATTGTTTTCCTTTGCCATGTGTAGTAGTTCTTGCGCACAAACAAAACCCTCCGTTATTTGTCGCCCCTTCAAGAAGCCCGTCTGTGACTGATGTAGTATTAGGCCGATTCTTGTTTGTAGTCTATTTGATAAGATTTTCGAGAAGATTCGTTGTATTCCATTAATTAGACTTATCGGTCTAAAATCCTTGACATTGTTGGAATTCTGTTTTTTTTGTATTAGTATCGTGTAGGAGCCATTGAGAGGATAAAAACTGCCATCTTCCTGTGTTGCATGTGTGATGACCGCCTTTATATCCGGTGTTACCACTTCGATAAATGCTTTGTAGAATTCTCCACTAAACCCATCCGGTCCCGGTGTTTTATTATTCGGCCATGAGTTGATTACCACCTTAATTTCCTCTTCTTGTATTGGCACGGCTAAGTCCTCCAAATCTGTTTTTTCCGGATACAATTGCCCCCAATCTATTTCTATCATTTCTTGCTGTGATGTACCCATTAACCCGATATAGAAGTCTCTGAAGAGTTTTGCTTTTGAGCTTTGATCGGTGAATATTCTTCCATCTTGTTCAATTGCATTGACCGTGTTGCCCACCTTCGAATTTGAAGCATACACATGATAATACCTAGTATTTGTGTCCCCCTCTAACTCCCATTTTATTTTTGCTCTCTGTCTCCACATGTCTTCTTCTAAAACCGATAGCTGCGTGTATCTCTTCTTGATCAATGCCTTTATTAATTTCTCTAGGTGAGTAATCTGTCTTGTTTCTTGCGCCTCCTCCACCCACCCTAACAATTCTCGGCATGCCATAATTTGCCGCTTTATATTTCCCACCCTGCCTTTAGTCCACTGCACTGTAAGTAATTTCTGATGCAATTGAGTTGTGTTTTCGGCCAATGGCATCCCTTGCCATTCCTGTACCACAAATTCCTTGAAATCTGGTATCTTCAACCAAAATTTTTCGAATCTAAATATCTTAGATTTTTGAAGTTTGTCATGGCCTCAAATTTAATCGGACAGTGATCCGAATTCGTATTCGGTAGTGTTTGTTGTCTAGAATTGGGAAAAGCCGTGCTCCATGCTGTTGATATCAAAAACCTATCCAATTTTGCCATTGCCGGCTGTTCTCTTGAGTTTGACCATGTGTAACTTCGACCCTCCATTCTTCAATCTTGCAACCCCAATTCTGATAAGTAATTGTGAAATTCCATCGGTCCTCTCATGTCTTGATTTGTCGAGTTTCTGTCTTGCATATCTAGAGTGATATTAAAATCTCCCGCTATTATCCATGGTGTATTGTCGGCCGGTTTCATTTCCTCTAGTTCATGAAAGAAATTGCTTCTCATGGCCGCGTTGTTGGGACCATATACTCCAGTATACACAATGTTCCTTTCTAACAGTGTATCCTTTAATTTGACCGTTAAGCAATACTCTCTTTTTGTTTCTGAAATTTTTATGAATCTTTTTTCTTGCCACGCTATCATTATTCCCCCTCTTGTACCTCTTGCCGGTAATGTTGTATATCTATTCAACCTTCTACCACATATCTCTTTTCTCATTCCCTCATCCATCGTACTCAATTTCGTCTCTTGAAAACATATGATATCGGGTTTCTCCAAGAATACTGTTTCTCTAATTGCAATTCTCTTGTCTCTTTCATTTAATCCCCTGACATTCCAGCTCACCGATTTAATTTTTGATTTGTAATTCATTAGTCACCATCTGTATTCTGCCTTTCCTTGTATCCTTACTTTTGAATTCCCAGTTTCTTTCATTAAAAGAGAAAAGCTTACACAGTTTCACCTCTTCTGATTGTTTCCCATTACATCCTATTCCCTTTCCTCTATTAACCTTTTCCTCGCAGTACATAGCCCTTCCACTATCAAAGTATCTCCTAATAAATAACCATCCTCTTAACCACCACTGAATACTATGCCCCCCCCCACTACTGAAAACTCTAAACACCCTCTGATTAATACACCACCTTTTACCACACAGCCCCCTAAACAATTTACTAACTAACATATTAAAACTGGAAATTCTACTAAGATACATCTTTTCAAAATACCTGCACTTCCTCAAATCCCTATGGCCGCCTTAACTTGCGCTGCCACTTCTCCCTCAAACTCGATACCTGCTGCCATAAGAATCGACTCCGCGTGATTTGCCGAGAGCGGTTCGTGGGTTTTCAAATAATCTGGCTTGACTTGGGGACCTTGTTGCTTTTTCTTTGGAGACTTTCGGTTGAGAGAAACCGAATCTGGCCTTGTGTTAATACGTGCCTTTTCCTGTGGAGAGAGATATGGGCCCGTGTTTTTTCCCCTGAGTCTTTTACTCCTGCGGATTGGGCCCGGGGTTAGGCCCGTAAAACCTGGTGGGAGATTGTCTTCCTCTTCCTTTTCACCTTCTTGGCCCATTAATTCCAACATCCCATCTCTATTATTTTCTTGGGCTATGAACCCCTGATTCCCTTCCTGTTGCGTGTTTTCACTCCTTTTTTCCACCTCCCACTCTATATATTTTCCCTGTGTGATATCCTCCTCCTCCCAGTTGTGAATATTTGTTTTTTGTTCAAAAGTGTCCCTACTTTTTTGACCTTTAAAAAGGGCCCTGACCTTATTACCGTTTTGTATCATGTCAGCCTGTCCCTTTTCCATCATCATTAAACCTTCCTGTACCCAAGCTGACAATATAGGCGTGAGACTTACCCAAGTCTCTTTTATTATCCCACCTTCACTACTTTTTGCATACATCAAAATCTCTGTCCTGTGTTGAGTTGACTGTATGAGAAAGTTTACTTCTTTAATTACCTGACAAGCCTCTCCTTTACTCTGCCCAAGCCGATTTTCATTTATGGTGATTTGAAGGTTGCCCTGATTTTTGCCTTTCTCCATTTCCATCTTTTCTCTGTTGCGTGCACTCTCCATTTTGGGATTTTCTGTGTCACCTTCCTGTGATGATGACCCGTGTCTGTTGAACCGGGTCACCGGGCCGCTTGATCCATCGAAGTTCGATGAGTGATTTTGTTGTCGCCTTACGTTTCTTGCCTCATTTCTCCAGTATTGTGCTTCAAGGTCCGTTGACTCTCTTGGTGGTTCTTGTTCCCTTCTACTATTATTACTCTGGTTCCCTTGTTGGTTAATTGCACCTGATATTAGCCATCCCTCCAATTCAAAATTCATTGTAAACGAGTATGGATCGTCCGACGCAGTCGTATCTTGTGGTATGTGCATTGGATGATAACAAGCCACCAGAACCCTGAGTTCTTCATAGTTCTCATTTTCCGGGAACTCAGACATTCTTTCTAATTTCCCGAAATGAGCGACTAATTCTGTTAGATGTTCCCTGTTCCAGAATTTCATTGGAAGGTCATGAATTCTGATACGAGCTTTGTGTGTCAATGGATCGTACACCATTCCCTCAAATTCTGTCCATCTTGCTAACTGAATTTGTACCCCCTGTCCCAATGAAAAGGCACAAATGTCACATGCCCTGTTTCTCATATTTTGGTTGGGAAATACGGCCAAATAGTCTCCCATGTTTGCTGGTGTTTTTCTGATCTTGATGTAATTTGGGTTCACTCCGAAATGAGTTGCCAGCTTTGTTACAATGCCATATGCAAGAACTGGAGTATTCTCATTCGGACCCGTGAGCACTATCGCTGATCGGTGAAGAAAGTCGTTGGCCGGTAAGAGGTGTTGTCTCTTCTTGAAGAACACCCTACTGTCAGTGGGTCTGCGATTCTGGAAATAATCTGGGTTTATGAGAGACATGGTCTCCCAGTTGGCTAGTGGATCCATTTCTTCTTTCTTTTTGGGTTGTTCTGTGTTTTTGTGTATGATGGTTTGTGGCTGTGGTTGTTTTTTCAGGATCTGTTTTATAGGCTGAATGATTTCCACCTTCTCTCTCTCATTAATGTTCACTGGGCTTGTGCATTTATGTGTGGTGTGTCCCTGTTCCTTACAATTAAAGCATTTGATTTCATTTTGACATTCAAATCTTCTGTGCCCTTTCTTCAAGCACTTAAAGCACTTCCCTTGTGCCATTAAATTCTGTCTCCAAGACTGATGTTGTGTCTGTGTGTGTACCTTTGGCGTGTTTTTTTTCTTGCGTGTGACTTCAATCCATCCCTGATCTATCTCCTGCTCTTTACTAGACGTGGGCACTGCTGTGTTAGGCCTAATCAATGGTGTATTGTCTTTTCCTCTGTTGACAATTTCTCTGACCTGCTGCTCTTTTTCCTTGTCCCACGTCTCTTTGGAATTTTGTTTCATCCCATCTACCTTAACTACTTCCTTCTCTCTGACCTTTGTCACTGTCTCTTTGCACATTTCTTGCCGAACTTGTGCCAACTGTTCATTGCGGCGAGATATGGCCTGCTCTATTGCCTTTCTTGCTTTGAAACGGGCTTCCACCCAGCTTGCCCTCTGGATGACTTTCACCCCTCTGAACTCTGCTTTGTCTGCATTTTTCCTCTGCACTACATCAGCATAGCTGCCCCTTAGAGTAGGGACATTCTTCCCCACCACCTTCGTACCATCTCCTGTCACCTTTGTAAGCCTTCCCTCCACCCCCAGCTCGTCAATGTCCATAGGTTTTATCTTCATCGCCTCCTCATAAACTTCCGTGAGAGACTTCTCCTTTTCCGGTAGGCGGTTTCAGTTCCGCCTATCGCCTTGACTATCGCCCCAGTTTTTGCTCTTTTCCATCTTCCTCCGTTCCCTTCCCGTCTATTATTTATTGAAAAAGGATTGATAAATATTTTGTCATTAATCGAGCTCATACTCCATTAATTAATCCAAATCTGGATATAGACTCCATTAGTTGATACGTGCCAGTAAAAATATACTACTTAGCCAATATATTGAAATTAGATTACTGATATTGGTACTAAAAAAAATAATCCTAGTTGAAATCTTGAATAGTGTAGTTGTGCTCTTCATCATAGCTTAACTTCAATATCAAGTTGAGAGCAGTAAATTTGAAGCTCACTACAAGAAAATACATTATTTCAAAAGAAAGTAAGAAGGAAATAAACATTAATTTCATGATTTGAGTGCCTTCTTCTCCTTTTGTTTATTTCCAACACCACGAAGATATTCGAAAAATCTTGAATTTTTTTTTGTTTTTGTTTATGTTTGAATGTGAAACTAAAACAATTCATGAACTTATGTTGACTGTGTCCTTAGGTGGCTCCAGGTATTTTGTAATTCAGGGTATCATTTTGATGTGAGATAACTCTGAGACCATCTCTTATGTAAAAGTTTCTGCAATGAAACGAACTTAGGCCTTTTATCCAATAAAAAAACAATTCATGAAATTAATGTATGATTTAATTTCATTGTTTTTTGTTTAAATTTGGGAATTTCATGGAACTTGAATCGTGACCCATTTTATTGGGTAATTAACAAATTCAAATATTTCAATAATTATTTGGAATTTGTTCAAAATGATAATATCGACACTAAGATAAAATTGTTCAGTTGATAGCTTTACAAATCTCTAATAACTTAGTATGAAAACTTTAAATACCCACTAAACTGGATGGTGATAATATTTTTTTAACATTTGAGATTTTCCTTTTTATTTAAGAAGTGAAGTTCTTTATTAAGACTCAAGAACTTATGGTGTACATTTGTAGTGTCGATACCATCATATTTGAGAACTTCTAAATGTACTTCATAAGTTCTCTGTAGTACTGCAGCACTGTAAATCTCAGACGAGCGATCGTTTTTTCAGTCAAACGTAGATACATGAAGGTCTTTAAAATTCGTGTCAGGTTTTTTAAAATTCGTGCATGTTAAAACGGACAGTGCAGATTCTACACAATAGGGTACTATACTGGATCGGATTGATGCGGGTACCCACTGCTGAACTCATGGAGCTGTTCGGCAACACATGGGAGATTAAATATTAATCCGCACTAAGGAGGAGTTGTTTGCTTAGCTAAAAAAAGTGGCAGGAGATTAAGATATCTAAAGGAAACTAAATGAAGGGGGAGGTGTCTTAAGAAAGGGGGCAGGAGATTAAGATTTGAGCAAAAGAAAGCTAAAAGTGATTGTCTTAATTCATTCTAAGAAACCGGTGTTCGGTAGAATTAAGCGGCTAAAAAAGCTACTTTAGACTTTAAAAGAGGCTTGAGGAGGTCTACATATGGGTTTACTTTACGGCTATCGGATTGCACGGTGGAAAACCCGTACATCAAGTCCCATCATCGGCCAGGACCAGTATCCTCTGTAATATTGTACAGAACAGTAAATCACTTTACGGCCCAGATTTACTCTCAGCCGGTGCCTATTCGGGAGATTGGAGGGGGCAGTATTATTTGTGCTTTGAGATTCGTGCAAAGCTAAATCTGACGACTGAGAGCTCATTGTATTTTGTCGAGTATTGTCGTAGATCTGAATTCTCATCGGCCATCGGGTCAAGCCGAAGAAACGGGTAAAGATTTTAACAGAGATATTTTGACTTAGTGCAGCGCACAGACTATGGAATCACAACAGCCCTGTATATGGTTAGTGTGCTGCGTGAAGCCAAATGTACTCTGTTAAAATATTTACCCGGAAGAAAGCTTCTCACTTGTTAGCAATCACAAAAGTCTCTCCCGCCCCAGTCAGCCAGTCCCCACTTCTCTTCTTCGTTCTTTTCGCCACAATGGAGAATCGCTCCGATCTCAATTCAATCCTACCATTCCTACCTCTCTCTATTCGAGCCTCCTCTCTCTCCTGGTCAGAGAGAGCAGAGGATTCACTAAAGGCACTGTCCCTGGGACCTACTGTCAGTCACGTCGACTCCGGCGAAGTTCTCTTCGATTTCATTCTAGATCTCCGCGACTCTCTCGACCTCTACTCTCAGCCTCCTCTTGCCTCTCGCGCTCAAGATGGCTTCTCGCTCTTCTTTGACGAGGTATCGCTATCGCATACTGTTATTTTTATTCAAAGGCCGGTTCTAATTAAACTTGTCAGCCGAATATCAACCGAACCAAAAGACCAAAGTAAATTTCGGTTTGTTTGATTGAACCGAAATAAAAGAGATTAAATTTCAAAAGGTCTAAACATTAATACATACACAAATACATTTAATAATCACATAAATAAATATCAACATATATATCAATTGAACCGAAATAAGGGAGATTAAACTGAATCAAATACAAAAACGAAGTAATTCAAGTAAATATCAAGTAAATTTCGGTTTGTTTAATTGAACTGAAATAAGAGAGATTAAACCGAACCAAATATGCAAAACCAAAGTAATTAAAAAATTCAACCGAACCGAACCATTTAAACGAATACCGAACCATTTAATCCAAAATTTGTTGGTTCGGTTGAAAACCAAATAAACTGGATCCAATGAACACCCCTAACTGAAATTTCTTTAATCCAACCTGTTTTGAGCAGTGCATGTCTATAATGGATGCTAGAGTGTGGTTTAATGAGGTCATACCAGCTCTCGCCAAGCTGTTACTAAAACTCCCTTCCCTTTTGGAATGTCATTATTGTAAATCCAATGAACTAGCTGGTAAGAGGTTCTCGGGACTTCGCATATTGAGTTCTCAAGATGCCGGCATATTGTTTCTTACTCAGGTAATTTGTAATCTTAGAACCCCTCTCTGAACTAAGATGATTTTTTATTTAAGCATCAATTAGATTGCAATTTTGCTTTTAATCAATTCTAAGTTGTGCAATTGTGTAGCAATTTAATCTAATTGTGCCTTTGCTATGCAATTGGCATGTGCAGTGTTTTAAGATGCTCTCATCTATTGTAGGAACTGATAGCTGCTTTACTTGCTTGTGCACTGTTTTGCCTCTTCCCAACAAAAGACAGGAATGCAAATGATCTACCTATCATCAATTTTGACCCATTATTTGCGTAAGTTTGAAAAAGGCCATTTATTGCACTTTGCTATGCGTAGACAAAAAAAAGAATTATCTGGGAAAAATATCTTTTGTGCCTTTGCTGAAACATAAATATTATACTATTGGAAATGAATATGCCTACATGAAAACTGTTACTGCCACACTAACCGGCTCTTCATGTAGAGAGACAGTGAGGAGACGAACTTAGGATAGTGGTTTGGTTTAGTTCTCATGATTTCTTGTGTATAAACTGTACATTACTTATTTTACGGTTCCATGCAATAAATTTCACTTTTTAATTGTCAATACTCACTGTAAGTTTTTCCTGAAAGAGAAGGCTGAAATCTGCCTGTGATTCAGTATTGAGAACTTGAAGGAAAGAAAATAAAAATGTGACTGACTGTGTTTTACTTTGAAAGGAGAACAGTAAGCATTAGAGTTGGGTTCTATTTAGGTCAAAATTATCTATTTACTTTGCTTTACTTTGCAATTAACATGAGGTAGAAAAATACCCTGTACAATACTGTTGTGATTTTCTCACTTGCATGTGTACTCAGGACCCTTCTGTCAGACTCAAAGCATTGCCAGGAGCACAAAGTTAAGTGCCTTGTGCACTATTTTGAAAGAATATGTAAAGATACACCAAATGGCCTTGTATCTTTTGAAAGAAAGGTGCTTCCCTTTAAGCAGAGTTCTTGTTCGGTTTCTTATCCCGAGGTTGATTATTGGAGCAAATCTGATTCCTCCTTGTGCCCTTTTATGGTTAAGTTTCTAAAACTCTTTCTATCCTTTTTGTTCTTTGAGTGAGGCTACGGTACTATGCATAGCGCACTTTGGTTTGTACTATGGATCTATATCTTCTTTTTTAAAGTCCAAATAGTCGATCTGCACTGTTCATCATGATCTTCATATGAAAATGTACTTGGAGGTCAAATTTTACATTTTTTTAGAATTTTTTTACTTTTTTTATAAATAGGTACAAAATTATTTGATCTAAAGATTCTGGACCATCTGAAAGTAGTGATTTTCTAACTATCTAAAAAATAGTAAAAAAATTAAAAATGTATAGTTTGGCCTCCAAGCACATTTTTAAATATTGATCATGTTGAGCGGTTCAGATTGACTGTTTGGACTTTAGAAATGAAGATATGCATCCATAGTACGGACCAAAATGTGCTATGCATAGTATCATAGCCTCACTCTTTGTTCTTTTCCCTGATACAGTTCTTTTTCCGTACAAATTAGAATCTTTATTCCATGGTATTGGCAATTAACACCCATTGCTTCTCATACCTATACTAAACAGTCAACATTGAAAATTCTCCTTTCGCACCTTTACTATGACATCCTTGAAATATTCCTTATCTTATTTGTTTTCTATGCAATACAGTGCCAGTAAGGAGTTACATAAGGGTTTTGGCAAGTAACATCCAACATTGTTTTACTTGCAATTAACACCTAATAAATCGCTTTTTCACAATTAGCACCCAATATTATTTTAAGTTGCAAAATCACATCAAGTCAACAATGGAATTGGTGCATGGATAAGCAATTTTCCTATAAAAATTGACAAAATTTCCCATAAAAACTCACAACTTTTCTCTTACTGTCATGATTGGTGTTATTTACAACCTTTTCATTTCTAGGTGGTAAATTCTGGGTTTATAGAGGACCAGAAATACGAAGCCTTAGAGGTTGATTTTGCAAATGAATATTTGGGAGGTGGTGCTCTTTTGAGAGGCTGTGTGCAGGTTGTATTTCTTTTCTTCTTATAGGTAGATGCCATAATTATTTCTATTGTTCATACTTGTAAACTTTCTTTGAATTTTTTATGCAATTTTTTGGATTTTAAGAATTTTCTTAAGAAAGCATTTGGTTGCATTTTCTTTCTGCAGAACTGACTTTTTTGTGTCTTATGTTCTGTATTTTTCGGGTAAAATTTTATAATCCAATTTGTGAGGGAAACAATATCATTGTAATGAGTTTTTATTAATAGGCAGGTAAAGAGCCTACCTAAATTGTATTAAATAAAATAAAAGGTATAGGTTACAAATAGAAAAATAAATAGAAGAGAATAAAAAAGGAGACAGAAAAACTAAAAAATTGTTGTAATAAGTAAAAATAAGTACTTCTTTAGAATATGTTTTTAATCCTGAAAAAATATATAATGAAATGATTATCTGGATTCTTTGGGATGAATCTAGGGATTTTTATCACCAACCTTGTTTTATAGAAAATCACACATGTAGAAATTTCTTGGACTGTATGTTTTGTAAGATATAATGCTATTATAAACTTCTATTAATAAACATCAATAGAGGACCAAGCTTGTTGAAATATTATTTTTCATTTACTTCTTGATTTTTTATTTTTTTTCTTCATTCTTTTTACTGGTAAATAGGAAGAGATAAGATTCATGATCAACCCAGAACTGATAATAGGCATGCTCTTTATGCCTCGCATGGAAAATAACGAGGCAATAGAAATCATTGGAGTTGAGAGATTCTCAAAATATATGGGGTAAAAATATCCTAGAAAACTTGTTCATACCAGACTTGTTGAATGTCTTCTGAGCTTTAATTTTTTTTTTTAAAATAACAATCTCTTAGGTATGCCTCCTCATTTCGTTTTGTTGGTGATTATGTTGATACTAAGCCTTTTGATAAAATGCGGAGGCGAAAAACTAGAATTTTAGCTATTGATGCTTTGTATAGCCCTAGGATGGCACAATACGAAGTTAGGTGTCTTCTGAGGTACTATCTTTTTTCCCAATTGTACTTGTTTTTAGTTCTTCAACTCGAAAATGAATTGATTTTTACTTTTCGTTTGGTGTGTATTATGAATTTACAGGGAGGCCAACAAGGCATTCTGTGGCTTTTTGGAGCACTCAAATTACCAATCAAGTGATCAAAATTGTCAGGTTAATTGTTTAATATTACTATTATAATTCTTTGGAGAAAGCAAGCATAAATTTTGGATATTCTCTTTTTTTTTTTTTGGAAAATTTTTGTACCTTTGTTACATTAATGAGAAAACATCTTTTATTTCACTTTTCTTCTGATTAAATGAGTGACGTGGATAGAGGTTCAGGAAAAATGAGCCAACATATATGAGAGTTTAACTAAATAAGAGAGGATTTTGATTCAAAGAAAATAATTATTAATTGCCCCAGAATGGTAGAATGAATGGGTTGGCCTTATGTTTGGACGCTAAAAAAAGGGTAAATTGGTCAATTTTTCTAGTACACCATCAGTTTCCATGTTGGTTTTATAAATTTTATTATTTGCAAATACTAGTAAATAGAGGTTTCATTTTGTAAACATTCAAACAGCAGAATCTTTTTTTCTAGTGAAAAACTAAATTGTTGCTTTTATATTTCCTTTCTGACTTGAGCAGGAAAGTTCAGGAACTCATAGCAGTTCTGAAAATTCATGTTCTAATAATTGCAACTCAGAGTATGGACATGAAAAACATGAAGATATGGAGATTGATGAGGATAAAGTTGGAATTTCAACTGGAAATTGGGGATGCGGTGCTTTTGGAGGAGACCCGGAAATTAAGAGTATGATTCAGTGGCTTGCTGCCTCTCAGGTAATTGACACACAAAACTGTTTAAATGAAATGATACGGTAATGTCCTCGTAAATATAGGGTTTATTACTGTGCCAGAAAATACTGGGTTTAAATATCTATTTTTGATTGGATTGCTATGTTTATATTAGGCGAACAGGCCTTTCATTCACTACTACACGTTTGAAGAACCATCTTTGGAGCAGCTCAAACAGGTGGATCTTTGTTATAAAAAGTTACTTTTTTTTTCTCATTCAAACTATAATTTTCATCTTTGTTTTCTTTTCTTTCTGTTCTGACAGGTAATGGAATGGATAATGGATCATGAATGGACAGTTGGTGATTTGTGGCAAATGCTGGCCGAGTACGCATCTCAAAGACTTGCAAGAGAGACAAAAGCTGGCTTCTTATCTTGGCTTGTACCACATCTAAACAATGCGAATTGTAGCAATGCGCTGATGCGCATCATATGTATGTCTCAATAGGATATAATGTTATCCACTTAAATTTTAACAATCTGTACAGCAATAAAACCAAGAAATTTCATCTGTTTGATATTTGAAGGGTGGTTTTATGGAGCATGGATGGTTTGCTACTTTGCTTTGTTCAAATTTGTGGCATCGTTGCTTTCAATGAATTGTTGTAAAGTTTCTAATAACTAATTATCAACAAGATTTTCTTTTTGGATTTATGATCTTGTGAACACTTCAGTAATGAAATTAAACGGGACTGTTATTTAGTTTTTGGTTCTCACAGTGCTTAGGGAACGAAAAATGTTATGCCGTGTCGGCAGAGGCGGAGCCAGACTTTTTATGGGGGTCAATCATATAAACAAAATTTACTACAAATGAGGATTAATTTTCATTACTTACAGTATTTTTACTCTAAATTATATATAAAATAGGACATAAGTGCAAAAAATTTCTTTTTTGGGTTCTGTCAAGGAATGTATCGTGGCTGTATTGGATAAATACTGTAGCTCTTTGAGGCAGTTATGAATTATGATTGATATTTTTAAACTGTGTATATATCTGATTGATATATTATTTTTTTTAGCAAGTAGGTTGCTGGTGTTCTTAATATTGTTTGTACGATAATAAATTGGGAATAAAACATTGGGATAAAAAAACACAAGATTTTTTGGAGATAACAATTTCCAAAATTTACACACGGAATTAATGATTTCTTTTAAATTTTTTTTTGCAGAGACTCGAACTCTTGATCTCTGAGTAACCAACTGTGCTACTGCCCCTTCTCCGGAATTAATGATTTTTGTGTGATGTTCTTAACACATATTATTGTAGATTGTAGTGATCTTATATGCCCACAAAAGCTCTGCACTGAAACTCCCAGTGCTCCTTCGCCTGACGAGAGGTGTCATACTTGATTGACAAAAGCTCTGCACTGGAATTCATGGGGCCCCTATAATATTTGTACGGATTATAATCAGACGAACCAAATCTAAACTCAAACATTGGATTAGTTTAGGGGATCCGAATTCAGGGAGCTAAACCTACTAAATCAACCAATTTCTGTGTTGCCTGTTGATTGACAAAAAGTTAATTAGCCAGCCAAAGTGAAAACCTATACAAGTCTAGTGCTTTTCTCTTCAATTTATTAATTAGTTCCAATCGGTAAGCAGTTCATGCTCTTCTATGGTTAAAAGGTAACGTTAGAGCTTCTCAAGACTACGAGCCCTTTTCCTCTTCTCTCTTCTCTCTTCTTTTGTTTTTCTTTTCCTATTCCAAGGAAATCTCCTTTTCCTTTTTATTTGAGAACTTGGCAGAGGCTGCCAAGCCCTCTTTTTCAATCTCTAAATCTGGCATGCCATTTAGTACCTGCACAAAGCAAGCATCACATTACTGTATATTTCTCAAAAAAAATGCCGAAATAATGAAGGATTGTTGTAGTAGTATTAGCCATGTATTAATTTTTTTTTTTTTTTTCAATTGGTCCGTTTTTGTTATATTTACGTGATATTTCTGCATATAAATTTTGGGTATAAGAATTTACCATATATCAGTCAATTAAATATCCATGAACTCATATAAAATACCTAGATTTTTTGAAAGGAGGACCGAAATTCAGACTTACCTCATACAGGTGCCAACATGCAAATGCATCAGTAGCAGCATACTGGAGTTGCTCTTTTGATAAAGTATTTTCCCAGTTTCTGAGTCTTATACTAATTCGTTTAGATAGCTATAGATTTAAGTCATTAAAAAAAATATAAGAATATTTTAAATTGTGCAAATGGAAAACAGGAAAACACCACCATCAGAATATAAAAAAAATGGGAAAATTGTTATCATACCCATCAAAAACTTGAAAATATCCAATTTCCCCATCAAAACTTGAAAATTGCTTATTTTTCAACTAAAAACAAATATATTTTCTCATTTCTCGTTTCTTTAATCCAATTTTAAACTTTTATTTGATTGACTAGAATAACCTAGTTTTTAAACTTTTAAACTGTTTTCCCAGTATTCCACAAATCCAGTAGCTAAATTTGCACATTAGCATTCAACATTTGATTGATTATAATGCAAAAAAAAAAAAATTATCCTAGTTGAACAGTAAAAATGTGTCTGTATGAAGAGATGGGTAAATTCGTCATTTCATTTTAAAATAAAAGATTAATAATAAGCTCAAATTAAAATTTAAAATTAGATTAAAGAAAGGGAACATGAGAAAGGTTATTTGTATTCAGTGGGGAAATTGGAAATTTTGAAGTTTTTGATGGATATGACAACAATTATCATAATTTAAAATGAGATAATAACAATTTAGAATATCTCATTGGGTAAAATTTTTCCCTATATATAAAAAGAAATAATACCTGTTTGCACATGACAGTTTCCATCAAAGAAGAGAGATTCCATTTATTTCGGGTACCCGTAAGCTTCGCACTTCCAAGGTCAGATAAATCCATTAGCGACTGCATATTCACGCCATATTGCATCTCCTACTATACCTATTCCAACCTTCAATTAAGAAAGCAATAACTAATAAGATACAAATTAAACCTGAGTGAGGCCATGGTAGTATGGTACTATGCATAGCGCGGATTGGTCCGTAATATGGATCAATATTTCTGTTTTTAAAGTCCAAACAGTCGATATGAAACGTTCAACATGTTCTCCATATGAAAATGTACTTGTAGATCAAATTTTATATTTTTACAATTTTTTACTCTTTTTTTAGATAGGTAGAAAATCACTTGAACTAAAAACTGTAGACTCTTTTTTTTACTCTTTGGCCTTTAGAAAGCAAATGCAAATTTCTTTCAATTTCACCTTGAGCTCCTTCCCTTGAGGAGAAAAGAGTGTGAGCTCGAAAGCTGCCATTATTAGAACCGAGTTTTTCAATTTTAGAAAGTTTCTGTTGAAAAATACACAAAACTAACAATAAATAACACAATGAGAGAGAACCATTTGGGATTATTTTATATACTAAAAGGAGAAGATATCATTACATGATATAATATGACTCGCTCTACAAGAGATGACAGTATATACCAAGAGACTTCAGAATTAGATGTTTGTGACAAAATGGTTGAGAAAAATCAAATATATTTATCACTTAATCTAAGCTAATATGAAATCAATTCGATAGCAAATTTGATTAAAGTTTGTGACAAGAAAGAAATCAATTATCACTACCACTGGTTGTGAAATCTTTAATAAAGAAGCTAGAGTTTTATGAATCAACAATTATATTCATTTGATTAATTTGTACAAGATACAGATTGCCTTTTTATAGAGAATGGCTACTCTTCATTAACTATGGTTTAAGAGTTTAACCACAGTTCTAACTAATCTTAACAACCTAACAGCTTGCTAACAATCCTAACTAACTAACAGTCCTAACAGCCTTTGACTGGATTTGTGGCTGTTGTTGACTGAGAGCAGTTCCTGCTAATATATGCTTATTAGCCCCCCCACAAGCGACACTTGGGGAACCCACTGTGAGCTTGGATGCTAGCAGCAAAAACCGAGGCGATGCCAAGGGCTTTGTAAGAACATCTGCGAGTTGGTCCCTGGAAGAAAGAAACCGGATGTGCAAAGATTTAGAAGCCACCTTTTCGCGAACAAAATGATAGTCTATCTCCACGTGTTTGGTACGAGCATGAACAATCGGGTTGGAGGCTAAGAAAGTAGCTCCAAGATTGTCACACCATAAGATCGGAGGAGAAGAGAGAGAGACATGCAGGTCGGTCAATATGTACTGGAGCCACATGAGTTCGGAAGTCGTAATGGCAAGTGCCTTATATTCAGCTTTCGTGCTTGACCGGGCTACAGTCGGTTGCTTTTTAGAGCTCCAAGAAATAATATTATCACCAAAGAAGATGCAAAAGCCGGTGGTTGACTTGCGGTCATCAATAGACCCGGCCCAATCCGCATCACAATATGCATGGAGAGCAAGGGAGGTGGCCGGTTTAAGAAAGATGCCATGAGAGATGGAGCCCTTGAGGTAACGAAGAATTCGTTTAACCGCTGCCCAGTGGAGTGTAGTGGGGCTTTGCATGAATTGAGACACACGATTTACCGCGAATGAGATATCGGGACGTGTGAGTGTGGCGTATTGGAGGGCACCAACAATGGAACGGTATAGATGCGGGTCATCAAACGAGTCACCACCAAAATGAGAAAGAGAGGTATGAGGTACCATAGGAGACGGCAATGGGTTGGCATGTTGCATATTTGCTCGAGTAAGAACCTCATGGATGTATTTGGATTGGGAAAGATGAAGACCGGTAGAAGTCGGTTTCACTTCAATTCCAAGGAAGAAATGAAGATGGCCTAAATCTTTTATAGCAAATTTCTGTTGGAGAGAGTGAATGAGAGATTTAATACCCTCAAAAATGGACCCCGTGACAATTATGTCATCCACATAAATGAGCACGATGAGAGAAACCCCTTTAAAGGAAAAGGTGAAGAGTGAAGGGTCGTAGCTCGAGGCTTTGAACCCTTGGGATTGGAGGGCCGAGCTTAAGGCATGAAACCAAGCGCGAGGACTTTGCTTGAGGCCATATAATGTTTTGGAAAGGCGACAAACATGAGAAGGTTTGGATGAATCCTCAAAACCGGGAGGTTGTTGCATGTACACGGTTTCTTGTAAGTCTCCATGAAGGAAAGCATTTTGAACATCGAGTTGTTCAATAGGCCAACCAAAGGTGAGCGCCAAGGTGAGAACAAGCCGGATAGTAGTCGGGCGAACGACCGGGCTAAACGTCTCAAAGTAATCAATGCCTTTCTCTTGGTGAAAACCCTTAGCAACGAGGCGGGCTTTGTATCGTTCCAAAGAGTCATTCGCATGGCGCTTAATTTTAAATACCCACTTACACCCAACGATATTTTGCCCATTGGAATATGGAACTAATTCCCAAGTTCGATTGGATAATAGAGCATCATATTCTTTTTGCATGGCTTCAACCCAATGGGCATGTGCTTTGGCTTGAGTGTAGGTTTTTGGTTCTGTTTGCTCATAAGTTTCGGATAGGAGGGCCACATGGTCAGGAAATACACGTGGTTTGCGGGTATTGTCACGAGTACGGGTGGTCATGTGATGAGAAGAGGCACTGATAGGTGGTTGAATGGGCTCAGGTGAAGGTAGAGGAGTGGAATGCAACACAGGAGGCAGCTCTCTGTGAGGAGTTGGAGAAATATGGCGCGCAGAAATTAAAACATGGCTGGGATCCGCTCCAACACAGGAAGGAGCCGACGATTTGGAGTGTTTCCTGCTATAGACTTGGAGAGGTCGTGGGGGATCCGCTCCAGCTGCTGAAGGACCCGAAACTTGGACAGAGTCCAGGGATGCAGATCCAGTGGGAATAGGTAGCGGCTGTGGTGCTTCAGGCGCAGATGAGAGAGAGTGAGTAGGATCGGCTGTGGCAGCAACTTGGGGACTTCCCTGTGGTGAAGCGCCAAGTGGTAGCAGCTGCAAAACAGAGCCAAACTGAAGTGGTTGCACTGGCTGAGCCTTAGCAACTTCGGAAACCTGTCTGAAGGGAAACTGCAATTCATCAAAAATTACGTGTCGAGACACGAAAATTTTATTAGTATCAACATGCAAGCACTTGTAACCTTTTTGAGTGGTAGGATAGCCAAGGAAAACACAAGGCTTGGAACGAGGTTGGAGCTTCCGATCATTGTACGGTCTAATGAACGGAAAGCATAAACACCCAAGGACCCGTAAGAAAGAGTAGTCGGGTTCCTTTTGAAAGAGGGTAAAGAAAGGAGAGGAAGAATTGGTGGTAGAGGGTTGGCGGTTAATTAGAAATACCACACTTGAGAACACATCATCCCAAAACCGATCGGGAATATTGGCATGAGCCATCGAGGCAAGAGCAAGCTCAACAATATGGCGATTTTTGCGTTCGGAAACACCATTTTGCTGCGGTGTGTGGGGGCACGAGGTTTGGTGAGTAATGGAAGGATGAGAACGGGCTATTGGTTTATATTCGGTGCCGCCATCCGTGCGAAGAACCTTGATCGTGTGATTTAGTAAATTCTCAACTTGAGATTTGAATAAAGAAAACACACGAGATACCTCATCCTTGGAACGCAAAAAATAAATCCATGTGTAACGGGAAAAATCATCAATAAATGAAATATAGTAACGAAATCCGTTATGAGACAAAACCGGATTTGGACCCCATAAATCCGAATGTATTATTTCTAAAGGAGATGTAGTACAAGAGGTACTAGAAGGAAAAGGTAACCGATGAGATTTAGCCACACAACAATCATGGCATAAATTCATTCTTTTATTTGAACATGGTAAAGCAAACAAATCTAGCATCTTTTGTGTAGTAGAAGAGGAAGGATGGCCAAGGCGAAAATGCCATATATCGGCGGAAGCTTTGGCACCATACAAGGCATGAGGCGGCCACTTTATTGGAGGAGGGAATGCATAAAGTCCACTAACGAGCTTCACTCGAAGAAGCTCCTTCAAGTTTTGCCGGTCCTTGATGACACAAGATGAACAAGAAAATTCAATAAGAATTGAATTGTCATGTAAAAGTTTGGACAAACTCAAAATATTTTTAGTAAAGTTAGGGACATGCAAAACCTCCCTTAAAACTAAGGTGAATGTAGAGAAAGATAAAGTGCAAGAGCCAATGTTACCAATTTTCATACCATGACCATCTCCAATATGAAGCGAATCAAAGCCCTCATACGGCAAATAAGAAGAAAGATTGTTTAGGTCATGGGTAACATGATGCGATGCTCCCGAATCAAGATACCATTCAGGTCCGGAAGAGAAGGAAGTAGTTTGGGCGCTGTTTGCTTGAAATCCAGATTGAGCCGGCTGAGCAATATGAGCCTGAAAGGGTTTCTGTGTTTGTTCAGGATAGTTCACCAGATCTGTGCGATACCAACAAATAAGAGCATTATGGCCCCGTTTGGTACATATCTGACAAATCACATTCCTGTCTGCATTGAAGCCCTGTTCGGCCTTATTTGAACTCGGTCTGCTGTTATTCCCTGTATGTGGGCTGGGCCGAACAGAAGAATTCGGGCGGTAAGTAGAGTTGGGGTTTCTATTGGACTGTGAAGGGGAATAGTGGGGCCGCTGGCCCTTACCGGGTCTAGGATTGGTATAACGCGGACCCGATTGAGGCTGAGTGAACAACGCCACTGTGTTCTGGAGCGATGGAAGAGACAGATCACCACCTAGTTGCGAAAACAACAGAGCCTCATGGCTAAGAAGCATCGACTGTAAGGCAGCGAAAGAGAGGTCATCTTTGGAATTCACGGCTGCGACAACCGAGTTGAACTCGGATCCGAGGCCATTCAGAACTTGTACCACTAAGTCAACATCACTGGCAGGAGAGCCGATGAAGGCTAATTCGTCAGCTATGGCTCTCATGCGTTGACAATAATCGAGACAGCTGCTGCCACCTTTGGTTGTAGTCTGAAAGGCGCGACGTAACTCTGTTAGTCGGGCCCGAGACGAGGCAGAGAAGGATTGTTGCAGCAGCTGCCAAAGCTGAGCGGAGGTGGTGCATGACACGGACTGATTCAGAATCGTTTCTGACAAAGAAGATCGAATCCAGGTGAGTAATAGCTGATCTTGTCTGTACCAATGGTAGTAGGCTGGATTGCTTGATTCAACCCCGTCAATTGTGAGATTCTTGAGAGGAGGCTCATCAGTGAGATATTTGTACAGCCCATGGCCATGGAGAGCTGGCTCGATTTGACACTTCCATGCCAAGAAGTTGCCTCGAGTAAGCTTGGTAGCAACGGGGATGTTGAGAATCACAATAGGATCAAGAGAGGAATGTACAGCGCCTAGAGTTGCTGTGGAAGCAGAATTGGGGAGAGGAGGGTGAAGGGTAGAAGAATTAGGATCGGATTCCATTGGTGCTCTGATACCATGAAATCTTTAATAAAGAAGCTAGAGTTTTATGAATCAACGATTATATTCATTTGATTAATTTGTACAAGATACAGATTGCCTTTTTATAGAGAATGGCTACTCTTCATTAACTATGGTTTAAGAGTTTAACCACAGTTCTAACTAATCTTAACAACCTAACAGCTTGCTAACAATCCTAACTAACTAACAGTCCTAACAGCCTTTGACTGGATTTGTGGCTGTTGTTGACTGAGAGCAGTTCCTGCTAATATATGCTTATTAGGTTGCAATAATCAGGTTAAAAGTGCCAGTACACATAATTCAGAACTGAAAACATAGATTCACTTTACTAAACCCAACCTTACAAATGTATTAATTACAATTTATAAAATAAGATAATCACATTACAGAGGTCTCAAATTATATTTCTTCCATCCAAAATTCTCAAATTTTACAGAAAAAAAAGGACCAAATACCTAAGTTTAATTATTTTTTAAAATCAAAATTGAGGATCAGCTACCAGCAGGTTAAATCCAGTCCTTCTATTTATCTATATATATATTTTATTTTTGAATTATACCTTTTTTTTTTTATTTCAGAACAGCTCGACTTTTTTGCAAATCAATACTGCACATGGGTTGTGGAATCAAAGGGAGAACCTTCCAGAACAGAGAAGATGACCCTGACCAATGGGACCCACTCCGCGTGAAAACAGCCATGGCTGGGTTTCTGAGCTCTGTCCTCGCTTTAGTAGAGGCGACCTCCTTTCTTTTGAACCACGCGATTCCCTTTGCGGGTCCAGTGGAAGCATCGTATTTGAAGGAGGTGTTTGGAGAAGAAGCCTAAAGGCCTCAGAAGTAACACAAATTTTGATGTTAGATCCAGATCGTCCGATCAGAATCAGGTCCTGCCAGGGCCCTTAATATTCGTGGGAAAAAATGATCTGACAGTCGTGATTTCAATTTAAAATTTGAGTTACTTAGGTGATAGGAATTGGGAGAGATGAGAGGGTTTTAAGGGTTTAGACTTTAGCTATGTTGCATGGATACGAGTACGGGTATCGTATCGGATACAATACGGATACGGCGATACGGAAATTTCAAAAAACAAAGATACGATACGTCTATTTTATTATATTATTAGTTCAACACTTGTATTACATAAATAAAATATCAATTCAAAACAAAACAAAAAAGATTCTAGATATACATTAAATATAAACACTACTAGATTATAACATATCAAATTTGAAGTGGTGTAATGGTGAAGGCCTTTGGAGCCCAAAGCAAAGGTCCCATGTTCGATTCTGCTTTGGAGCGCTAGAAAAATTATTTTTTGCGTGGTCCACAGCGATGGTGCGGTGTATGGTGGACCATGCGCGGTGCGCGGTATCCAGGCCGTATGCAGACGTGTCAGAGCATATCCAGACGAGTCAGAGCGTATCGGAGACTGTATCAAAGAATTAAGGATATGCCAGCTAGCATATCGGATACGTATCGGAGCCGTATTGGGTGCGTATCCGTGTCCGATACGTGTTAGATACGGATACGGAGCTTATATTGGAGTATCTGAGTAACACAGGACTTTAGAGTTACTCAAATTTTATGTTAGCTTGAATTGATGAAGAACCATATGGGACCTATGTATCAGTGACTATTATCTAAGAAACTGGTGGAGGTAATTTATTACACGAGAGGTTCTCGATTGGGGATTTGAAAAGATTAGAGGGAATTCATAATAATTAGACAATTATCTTACTATTAAAAAGTATATTTTTTTTGTAAATCAATATTATTTATCGAAATTCCTCATCCTATAATATTCATATGTGAATCTAACAAATTAGGTGAATTTTTACATGTTTGTTATTGCTATTATTAAAGTATATAAATTTACTTTACATGTCATTTAATTGTTTCATTAGTTAATTTTCAGAATATTTTAACATTGTGATTTTTTTAAGAAATAATATTTAATTTCGTATTGAAGATCCATAGTTTAGAATCAGACTGTTTGATTGGAGTCAATTCGGACCTATTTGAAAATTCACAAAATGCTTTAAAAATCGTGCCAATATATATAATGAACGGATCAGATTAGGGGTGCAAACAGATTGGATATGGATTGGATAGTGGTAAATTCACATCCGCTTTTATTTTTCGGATACTGCTACGGATCGGATATCCGTAAATATATACATAATTTTTTTTATAAAATATATTAAACTATATGCTCTATATATTTAAATACAAATAATTAAAATTTAAAATCATATATAGATATTCAGATATTAGATATTCGTATTTAATTTTAGATACGAATCTAGATACGGACAGATAATATTCAATCCTTGCACTCCTAGATCAGATTCAAATTCAAAGGGATATAAATTCTTGTCGAATCCACCCTAGATTAATTAGATTGGACCTAACAATTTAGGCACAAAATGATAAACCTGACAAAAAGATCAGATATGTTAAAATAACAGGCTGAATTTAACAGCCCATTAAGTATCAGTTAAAACATCATTAGTAGTAATCAGAAAGGATACATAAAGCACAATCGTTTGACATTTAACAACCTATCTAGAATTAGAAAGGAAAGGAGATAATTAGATAATAGGATAAGCACATCTTGGTCAAAAGAAACACAGGCATACCTAATTATATTACCAGAATATATATATATATCCGTTACAAAACTTTTCTAAAACGTTTTCAAAGGTTGGTGACTGGTGAGCCCCACCAAACAGTACTTGGTGTATTCAATCTCCTTTTTGTCTTCTTGTGCGCTAGTGAGGACTGAGGACTTGGTATGACAAATAATGACAAACCACCTACAACAGTGATTAGGTCAAATTTATGGCTTCTAATCCACGGATAACTTTTACGACTTTTTACAAATACAACCACACGAATGTCTCTGTAGACGAATCATCACGTGAGGTGTCGTAACTGATAAAAATTCGCATCCTCTGAGATATCCCAAACTTTGCGTGACTTTATGGAAAATCTCGACCATTCAAATACGTTCTGCACGAATCTCGAAGCACAAATAATACTGGCCCCTGCGCTATCCCCAAATAGGCACCGGACACGTCGGTCACGCAAAAGTTGAGATATCTCAGAGGATACGCACTCAACTGATAAGGCATTCAAAAGAGACATCACACATATGGCTTCTTGAGGGAGGTTTTACCCCACGGACAATTTGTACCACCTTTTACAAATACAACCACACGATCCAGAGTCAGTCCACACGAATGTCGCTGTAGAGGAATCATCGTAACTGAAAAGGCATTTAAAACAGTCACTTCAAGCCCGTGGGCTTAATTGGTTCTTTGACTTCAGCCCATTTAGGCCCAAAATCGAACCATGTCTAATCCCCAAGCGCGGGAAAACACACAAGAGACTTACATTTCCCGCGCTTTGAAAGATCTCGACAGATCCACACACAGAGACGATCGAGACAGAGGGAGAGAGTGAGATGGCTGCCGACGAAGTTCATATAAGCGGTGGTGGAGCAGAGTCATTTCTGACAGTGGGCCCAGGCGGGTCAGTGACGGTGAGGTACCACCCGGATTTCGGGCCCCACAGCGATCTCATCCTTCTAGAAGCTCCTGATGAAGCTCTTCTCAACGATGTTCTCCGTGGCAGGTGCTTCTTACCTCTCCTTTATTACGAGCTATGATTTCTACTTAGAGTACTTTGAAATATGGATTTGCATTTTAGTCCCTGATAAGTTGAATATTGCATTGGTATACCACAGAGTAACAATAAGAGGCCAACCTGACGAAGAGGCTGTTCTATGCACACAATCTTCAACCTATGCTATGAAATTTGTTGGCACTTCAAATTCGGTATTTTTAATAACAAATGGGGAAAGCCCGAATCCATCAGATTCTGGACCCGATCCGTTAATATCTGTTCTGAAGCTTGCACCAGGCAACATTGAGCTGGTGCAGACTGCACCTCGACTTGACAAATTGCGGTTTCTTCTCTTGCAAAGACCTTACAAACTAGATGAAGAAGAAGAAGAAGATTGTGGTACAGAGGGGTTGTACACGTGGCATGACCTAATTTCCTCAATTCAGGCCAGTGATGAAGAACTGAGAGAAGGGCTGAGGTCCCTCTCGGCCATGGAGATTAATGGTTTCTGGCGGATGGTTGACCCGAAATCCACTAACATGGTTCTAACCATGGTTTTAACCAATTTGGTATTGCATGACTGGCTGTGGGATGCACTTGTAGAAGAAGAGGTCTTATCAATTTTAGACTCTGACGGGTTTAATTCTACCATTGTAAAACACTGCCTAGAGAAATTTGGTATGAAAATCGAGAATGGGAATCAGAAAGTTTGGTGCTTAGATAAGAAAAGGATAGCTGTGCATTTTGCCAAACAGGTTTTGGGCACTAATGGTGGAAAGATGAAGTTAGAGATTTTTATAGAAAAATGGATGAGAAATGTGCTGAAGAGGATGTCATTTGATATGAATATGCTTGAAGGAGAGGTTTTGTTTGAGAAAATTGGTGCTGAGACTTGGATCAAGGCCTTTAGTGTGGCAGAATTACCATTGAGACCAGATGCTCGATTTTCAATGCTGTTCAAGGAGCGTGCCAAGTGGGCATGGAAGGATTTGGAGCCTTATGTAAGGTAAACTTTTATTTCAATAAGGGAAATCTATTTAATTACTTTGTAACTATATCTTGTGCAAGAAACAAAATGTTGGAATATATTAATGATTTAATATGCAAGTTGTAAGAGTATATAACAGCAAGAAAATGGGAAGAGATTTAATGAAGACCAACTTATTTTGGCAACCATGATAACTGATGTTAAATATTTTGAAAAAAAAAATACTAAAAATGTGTTCTTTATCTTAAATAGAGCATTCATTAAATTCGCTGCAATATGATAATTGTTTGGTCAAGACCAAATGTTGTTAAAAATGAACCATCAATTTTCAAATTGCTCGATTGATCAAATTGCACAATTTGATTTTCAACCTATTTAAATCATACGGGGAGTTTGTTGTCAATTTATCCAATCTAAAAAAAAAAAAATAATGTGGAAACTATTTAATAAGTGAGGATCTTGGCAACCATTGGTGCAAATACTGTACCGTAAGAATTAACTAATAAGCATTCTAAATTTATTTAGGGATTTACGTGTTCCTGGTATATCTTCAGAAGGCCTTCTAATTAAATATACACGAAGGGTGCAACCTAATGCTGATGCCGAACCAATCTTCAGTGCCAGATAACTGTTTAATGTGCTTGTAAGTTAGAATTTTATACTTATAAGTGTGTAACGGAAGTCATGGTTTTGGATGGATGTTGTACCGATGAAATGATTTCAATAGCGAATCTAGTTTTTTCTTTTCAGACTAAGTTTTACATTAGTCTAGTGTGCTAAAAACTGTGCGTGCTTTTTGCCTTCAATAATCTCTTCTTTCCTTTTCCTGAATTACTCCTCATAATTAATTAATTAATCAATCCATCTTTGAATTACATGTTTTCAATTTGGCATTAGATTTCTTTTAAGGCCCTTCAATCTGCATATTGTTTTGCTATTGACTACGCCTTTGAATATGTAAAATTGTTCTCATTTCATAGTGATGCGAAAAAAAACAAGGTGCTTTTGCATTCTTTGCTGAGGAGTGATATATATTGTGCCTTGTAATATGGCATTTCGCATTGCTTTTGATTCAGTGCTTCATGTGTGGACAGAGCAGTGGAGATGTTTCCAATCTAATTTGAAAAATAAATTCAACCAGGCCTTGTATGTCCCTACTTAATATCAGTTTTGACATTCATATTCAATTAAATTTACACAAAAATTAATATTACGATGATTAGTAGTATATGATTATTTCCTGCCTGCCTAATTGGCATTCCTTGGATTAGAATCTTATTTAATATAAGTACACAATAAAATATATTGGTCTGGTTGTTTCCTCATTTGGCATATTCTTAGCTCTTCCCTGTACATTTATGATGTTGAGAATTCAATGAACATAATCTATTCTTACTATTATTTGTCCTGCTATTTAATTCTACAATTGAAGATTTTCTGTGGCTGAGTCAAAGAGGAAGCAGTTTTTTGTGTTGCATGTGTGCACAAGGATTACAATTACATCACAAAATTGATTTCTAGTGTGCATAATTTTAACTGATACTTAATATTTTCTTTTTTCCTAACCCTTTTTTGCCTACCAAAAAAATGGTTTTATCACAAATTTTATCATTTGTGATATATATTAAAATTAATTTTAAGAGAATTTAGAATAAGCATGGCTGTTTGAATGTTGATTTGGTGTTGCGCATATAAGAAACTGAATTCTTCGGTTAAAAGTAAACTCAAACTGAATTCTTCGGGTTATTTGGTTCATGTGTTTCAAATAACTCGTTTTGCTTCTCCTATCAAAATTGAAATTAGAAACAATCTGTTCAAAATTTATTCATGTCTGGCAACAACGTAATATTGCAAACAGTGCTGCTTAAGCTCTGTAAAACTATATCTGTTAGTGCACAAAGATGTTATTTTGCATTCCAAATGTCCCCCCCCCCCCCCCCCCCCCCCCCCTTTCCACCCACCCACCCACACACACATGCACCCCTTGTGTACGTGGCATGGAGTCAGGACACTTGCTTAAGATAACAACAATTGTAACAACCACATCCCCTTACCCTCCCTCTTGTTTTGGTGAGAGTTCAAAGGGTTGTAAGTGTGACTCTGTGAATATAGCCAAATCTAAATCACCAGCTGCTCCTGGAGCATGAGTAATAGTTATATTACACAATCACTGACTAGTGGGACCTACCATCTTTCTATACTCACTAGGTTGCAACAGCTGTGCACGATGATCAGCGCATATTATGCAGATATGAACAATTCCTCTTTCCTGCTTTGGTTGCCAAGTGTTAAAACGGTTATGTCGTAGATAAACTCCTCTGCTAGAACAGGCCTATTGCTCCAGTTTGTAAACCATGTACTACTTTAATTTTGTCAGTCATATTAGGAAATACATTATTAACTAGAACCGGTTTACCTAATGGTGTATCCCCACTGTTAAATATGTGCGAAAAATGCCTTCCTATATTATTCCAAAAAATCAATTAATGCATCAATTACTTCCCCTTTCTGCTTGCCACCCAACCATGGCTCCTATGGAGCATAGAAAACCTAGCATTGAATTCATTCACTCCTTCTACTCAGGGGAGCGAAACCTCTTCTCTCGTATGGCTTCCTCTCTTGAAATAGATGGCGATTTAGCCTTGAAGATCATATCTTACTGGCTATGGCTTGAAGAAAACATAAATAAAGATGTAATTCACGCTATCCAGTCATTGAGTGATGATGGTCTCAAACGAATCTGCTCACTTGGGGAACAGGTTTTGACTAATGCAGCAAAAAGTGACTCTTCTACAGCTCACGAAGCTCTCTTAGGTGTAAATTATTTTCTGAAAGCTGTTTGCCGTAAAGCTATTGATGATCTCAAGGATAAAACAGAATATGAGAAGGCTAAGAAGGCACTGCAGGAACTGGATCTACAGGTGAGTTTTTTTTTTTTTAGATCTAATTCTGTGTTTTTTTTAGATTCATATTTGATTTCTTCTTTGAGTTTTTATGGCCGTGTAACTCGTGAAGTACAAATTTGACATAATATCAAAGCAACATGGCACTGAATTAGACTGCAATTTTTGTGTGAATTTCATTTTTTTATAAGATAACTTTGGTTCCTTATATTAGATCTATTGAAATTGATAAAAAGGGATTTCAATTTTGATTTTGTGCACTATACAGACTACTCTTCAAAATTAGTTGCCTTTTCTCTTTTGAGTTATTATGATACTTAAATCAAGGTACGACAAAATCAGGTACGACAAAATCCCTCGAGGATAGGTGAAGGACCAATTGGAAAATCGAACATGATCCAGTGATGTAGAAGTAGATATGCTATACATCTAAAAGGGAATCTTTTCCGAAGATTCCTATATGAAAAGCTAGAAGCGACAAATTATTGTTTTCTGTTAATCTCTCAAACATCATACATGAAAAAAAAGAAAAGAAATTCGGAAGTTGGTCTTCGCAAAACGACAGTTTTCTATTTTGGTCGGCACTGATTTAAGCATGCAACTCACCTTAGCTTCATGAACTCTAATAGAAGGGCGCACGTGCAGATAAGATACTATAATTAACAAGGCGACAGTTTAAAAAATTAATATTTGTAAATTATTTTTATTGTTTATGCAATTATCCCATGAAGTCAGTAGGAAATCTTGAATGGAACTTTTTTTTGAGATAAACTATCGGTATGTTTCGCAACTTCTATCTTCGGGAAACTATTATAAAAGAATACTTAGACAACTGAATTTAATAATTCTTTTAATTGTTTCAGGAATTCCTTTGTAAACCAGATCCATCTTTAGTCAAGTCATGCTTATCTAGTGGAGATGGCGCCGGCAGTAGCAGCTCTGGCACAGGGATTCGCATGCAATCAAACAATGTAAAACGGCTAATTTCGGTGTACTTCTTTTTGTTTTTTTCGTTAGGAAAAAAATTACTTCCCTCACCTGATAGGTAGTATCACAACTTCTTTGTACTTACATAATGTCTTCCATTAGTAGGTTAATTAGTTTTACTTCCATTTTTATAATTATTATAACTTAGTTAATTCTCCTGGTTTACATTATAATATTTGTTTATTTCAGGGTTTGCTGTCAAATATAACAGAGTCTTCTTCGTCTAAAGTCTCCATATCACAAACTGGGAGTTACAGTGGAGGTGAAAACGGAGAAGTGAGAAGTCTAGTGCATCCCCATAATGTAAATTACTCCAAATTTTATTTACTTCTACTCTTAATTCATTAATTGTAATTGCTTTGCCTTTTCAAGCAATTGGACGATATATTTCAGGACCGTGCACAGAATTCATCCCAGCTTTCTGCTACGGCAAAAGCATACATGCCCGGTCATACCAGCCATGCCACCAGTTTCCCGATTCCGGCAAACAATTTTCCGGTACCACCAGTAGAACACATGATTGAGTCTAGTACAATCGTACCACATCCACACACACTCTATGCACAAAATGGTGTAACTGTACCACATTTGCCTTCATTCCCTCAGCAAAGCGGTGCAATTGTGCCCCATTTAACTCCATTCCCACCACAAGGAGGTACAATTGTGCCGCATCTAACTGCACTCCCACCACAAGGCGGTACAATTGTGCCGCAATTTACACAATACAGTACAAATGTACCGTACATGCCTGCACTTGCTCCACAGAGCGGTGCAGTTGTAAAGTATATGCCTGCACACGCTCCACAAGGCGGTGCAGTTGTGCAACACATACCGGCACTTGCTCCACACAGTGGTGGAGTTGTATTTCACTTACCTGCACTTACTGCAGAAAATGCTATGATAATGCAACAAGTACCAGCATTCTCTCCCCAAACTGGTACAATTGTTGCACACATACCCGTAGTATCTGCACAAAAGGGTGCGTCATCTTCTTCTGGTGCTACCAATATGGTAATCAATGCACATAATGTACAGCAGCCGGTACCAGCTATAGTGCCACCTCGACGCCTCCATCCAGATGAGAGGACACTCTTTGTGACCTTCTCAAATGGATCACCGTTAACAGCGGACGAGCTTCTTGATTTCTTCAGGGCGTAAGTTTGCACCTTTTTTTTTTAATGAGGATTTTAAGTCAATTTTATTCTGTATGATTAAGTCAGTGCATGAATAGATGATTAGATCCATTTTGTTTATTACTCTTTTAGTGTTGTTTATGTGTTTACATGGGGGTTTATGGAAGAACTCTGCACTGGTTTCAGTATACAATTACCCAGGTTACTGATATACAACATGCTGGCGAATAATTTTTTTTGGCTTAGAAGTAGTTTATAATACTCAGTTTTGATATAAAATTATTTTTGTAATTTTCAGGCGTTATAGAATTGAGGCGGAAAGCGTGTATATTGAAGAGCCAAGCACAATTAGGGATCCACAATATGCACATGTCACATTCTACAACCCGGAGTCGGTGGAATATGTTCTGAATGGCCATGCAAAGGTGAAATTCAGAGCAAATGGAAAGCACCTGTGGGCCCGGCGGTTCATTCCTAGGCGCAGAAGGAGGTGGGGTCAAAATGCTCATTGAAGTGGAAAGCAAGCGCCTCTGACTGTGGCTGTTGCTGGTGCCTCTTCCTTACCTTGGTCACCTATCTAGTATCCCTGTCAATTAATGTATCTTACTTTTCACATGAATAATTGTCCTTTTTGAGTGTCTTAAGAGAATTTGGACAGAGTTCCAAATCTTTTAAAATATGTAATTTCACCTTGTGTAGTTGAGTGAGAATTTGCTTGATTATCAACTTGTGCCACCTGCTTTACAAAATCTTGAATGATGGGAAACACATAATTTACTACACTAAAACTGCTACACTTAGTTTCATCGAAGTAAGATGTGCCATTTTCTAGTTTTCTAAGAAGCTTAAACAAGTTGGGTTGTCAATTATTGAAGCATCGCATCTTTGTAAAGTTATATAAATTATCCATGAAGAATATTTTAGAGGTTTCCGAAGTTATTGCGGTTGCAATTGAATACCCTGTGTCTTACCTGAGTGGCTGAACCTATGTACCCACTGAGCAACAGGTAATATTTTCTAGCTCTGCTAGTGCTCAGTTCTGCCATCACAGCCGTAGAATCTACTAATGTGGGGAACCTCTGATAATGACCTTCAGTCAATAAGTGCTTGGCACAATGCCTTGGAGACTTTTATTACCTTTGTATGAGTATACTGGTACACACATCAGGGTCTGATCCCTCTATACCCTGAGTTATTCCAATCCTTCAACAAGTATTATTTATTGGCTTCAGTGGGGCCATGAGAACAAGTATAATTTGTGCTTGAATCACTGATATGAGTTGCCAATAGAAGTCAGAACTTGATCGGCTTCTGCAAATTGCCAGCTCTGTTTGCAGTACAATATCTGTGATCACCTTCCATTGAAAAACCATTAAATATAGTTCACAAAAATGAACTAAAATCTAAAGAGATCTTTGCCACATTTTAAACACCGCTTTTAATTAACTGAGTCTGACAAGGATATTTCTAGGTTCTGATATGATTATTACGATAGAGCACAAGTTGTTACTGTACCTGTAGTTTTTTCTTCAATTTCACAGTATCTATACAGGCCTTTAATTCTCCCACAGAGATTATTCAAAAGTGTATTTGTTGTGAATGAAATACCTTGCGTTGATGTAAACAACATAGGAGAAAATGTTGAGGACATTATTCCAAGTGTCAGTGTAATTCTAAGCTCAAAATTCACCAAAAATTATATTTCTTTTTTGTATACCAATGTTTTAAGATGACTAGTAGAGTTGCTCACTTAATTAGTTAATTAACTCCATACTCTTAAATTCCAAAATAATGATGGTGCTCTTTAGAAAAGCTAGAAAACTGTCATATCTCAAGCTGAGAAATTGTGACAATGAAAGAACTAGTGAACTCTTCTATTCTATATCTGTGAAGAATACTTCTCATGGTGTATCATTAAATTATGAGATAAGAAAGTTTCATCAGTCTGTTACTAGGGCTGGTTGGCTGTTCAACCTAGCTCATTAGAGTTTATTTTATTTTATTTTATTTTATTTAGAATGATAAATAAAGATATAATCTGAACCTACTTAATATTAGAGCACGGTGTGTGATTTTCTTCTCTATTTTCATTAGTTATTTCAATTATTAGTCAATATTAATTATCTGTTTCAAATTTATATAAGAACCCTTGAATTCGAGTAAATATTCCGAGTTGTGCAAACTAAATTTCTGAATTTTCTTTTCCCTTTTCCATCAAACATAAGACTTTTCCTCTGCTTAATGTATATACTGCATATTAATTAATTTCTTAATGTATATAACTGGAAAGGTATGTGTAGTAATTAATAGAAAAGATCATGGAAATATGTTTACAAAAAAGGCAAAGGTAAAGCAATAAATAACTTCTATGCATAAAATACAGATAATTTTTACATGAAATTTAGAAAGTAGAAACTGAAATAATTTATATGTGATTATTTCATTTCAAAAAACATAAATACATGATCGATGTGATGCGTGGATTATGGAGGTTGACATTTTAATATCTAAACAATCGAGGGCTGAAACGAGTAAGTAGCACAATCGTCATATGCTACTCTGGATTTAATCCGGAATCAACCAGAACAATAGTCCCACATTGCTTACGTTACAAAACGAGAGCGCTGAGCTCCCTGTATATAGATATATCCTTAATTTCAATCTGTGTGTCCAAAGCAGAGATCTCAGTGTGTGGTTCAGATCACATATGACGGGGGAATGTGCCGATGCGTATTCCAGTCAATTCAGTTACGAGGTGACGTGTCAGATGTGTTTTGTAGGCGTGTTGTGCAATGTCCATGTCGGATACGTATTAGATACAAGGTATGTATTAAAACCTTCCTTAAATGGTCAATTACAATTTTACACATGATATACGGATAAGGATTAATATAGCCTAGCTAGTTGGTTTATTAAGGTAATCAAGCTACCGATCTGTTCAGATTGTCCTTTAATATTATATTTCATATTTAATTAAATCGGTTAATTCTTTCAGCAATTTGAAATTCTTTCTCGATACTTTTCTATCAAATCTATTCTGGAAGTAAACTAATCACATCAGACTAATTAAAAAGTGGATTATTTATTTTGGTCAGCTTAATTTATGTTAATTCCCAAAACAGGCAAGAAGCTTAGATCCATCTGGGTGTGCCTTGTATATATATTTATGTGAGGAACCATGCATCCATTAATAGAGGCCTCAAAACTTGAACTTGGCATTAATTATGGTACCAAAGCAGATACATATATAAGACCAGATACATCATCTGGTATCAGTATACTTTTGCTGAAATAACAGTACACTAGCCCATGTTTGTGGTAGATAAGCAAATTTCTGACATTGATTTGTGTAATTTTCAATGAGGTGCAAATGTGCCGCATTTACCTGCACTCTCACCACAAGGCGGTGCATCAATTCTCCCTTCTCAAAACGGCACCAATGTGTACCAATCTCCTCCTGGTGTGCCACCTCGACCTCTCCATCCAGACAAGAGGACATTCTTTGTGACCTTCTCAAATGGATCACCGTTAACAGCGGATGAGCTGCTCAATTTCTTCAGGACGTAAGTTTGCACCCTTTTTCTTTAGTGAGGATTTAGAGTAAATTTTATTCTGTATGTTTAAGTCAGTGCATGAATAGTGTTGTTTATGTGTTTACATGGGGGTTAATGGAAGATCTCTGCACTGGTCAATTAGGGATTTAATACTAATAATTAGAACAAGATGATATAAAGCCGGTACATAAGACCTGATGCATGCAACTGGTTTCGGTATGCAATTACCCAGGTTACAAATATACAACATGCTGGTGATGAATTTTTATGGCTTAGAAGTAGTTTATAATACTCAATTTTCTTTTTATATAAAATCATTTTTGTAATATTCAGGCGCTATAGAATTGAGGTTGAAGAGCCAAGTACAATATGCACATGATCTACAATCCGGAATCTGTGGAGTATGTTCTGAATGGCCATGCAAAGGTGAAATTCAGAGCAAATGGAAAGCACCTGCGGGCCTGTCGGTTCATTCCTAGACGGCGGAGGAGGTGGGGTCAAGATGTTCATTGAAATGGGAAGCGCCTCTGACTGTGGCTGTTGCTGGTGCCTCTTCCTTATATATCTTGGTCACCAATCTAGCATCATTGCCAATAAAATGTATCTTACTTTTCACGTGTATTTTTTTCCTTGTTGTGTCCCTTACGAGAATTTGGATAGAGTTCCAAATCTTTTAAAATTTGTACTTTCACCTTGTAAAGTTTGAGTGAGAATTTGCTTGATAATCAACTTGTGCCACCTGCTTTACAAAATCTTGGATGATAGGAAACACACAATTTACTACACTAAAACTACTTCACTTAGTTTCTCTGAAGAAAACGATGCGCCATTTTCTAGTTTGCTAAGAAGCTTAAACAAGTTGGGTGTGGTCAATTATTGAAGCATCTCATGTTTCTTTTAAATTTGTTTGCATTTAATTATTCAGGTTTATTGGGGTTTTATATTGTTAGTTTTATTTTGTTACATTTAAGCTAAAGTTTTTAATCAGTTGCAAGAATTAAACCTTAATTATGTTATAATTAATTAGTCATTTGGAAAAAAAATCAGGATTATCACACAATCAATTGTACTTCAGTCTTTGCCTCTCTATTTGCTATTTCTTTTTTTCCTTCTTTTGAGGATTTGTTTTGAAGGTTCTTTAGACGATACCAAAATACATTATTTAGAGGAATTAAAATGAGTGAAGGAATGGAATAATGAAACATGTTTTTTTTTCATCAATCATTTCAGCATATTCAAATATACTTCTTTTTTATTTTAATCAAGTCTGCTTGGACAAACTTATGCAATAGTAAAATAAATAAATTCGAATCATATTTGAATTACAAATTTATCATTAATTTCAGCACTTCCATAAACAAACGGATAAATTAAATAGTTGTTCACGAAGAATTTGTCGATATCTATCAGATTTAATTTATCCGAAATTCATATTAATAAATATTATTCAATAAAAATATGTCTTTTACTTCACTATATCAAAGAGCAATGTTATCGGAATGGACCGGGCATTAACCTGGTAAAGCTTCGAGTCAACAGTTTACTAGTCGGACCGCTAGATCAACCGGTTCAATAGCTGATTTTTTTAAATTGTTGAATTTGATATTGACACTAAACTCTTACCTTACTGAAATACAAATTGCAGTAATATTTGATGCATGTAGTTTAATTTGATTAAAATTCATTGCATAAATAATCCAAATTATAATATTTATATATGGTTTTCAATTCAAATAGGTACATACCAGCTATTTTATATTTTTATTATATAAATCATGAAATTAACAATTTTTCTTAATTGTTATGGATTTTTTTTTTGAAGGTTGGCGGAAAACCGTCAACAATTATATTGATAAGAAAATAAGAATTGTTATGGATTTAGATTGGTGCACACTAATATGCCAATGATATATTAGATTTTGTCAACACAATATTTAAAGTCAATACAATATTTATCACTGATTGCAAAAATTTGAAGTCAATACCATGTCCATATAATCCACTTTAATAATATTAGATTTTTCCTTTGAATGGTTAAACGATTTCTCGGTTAAACTCGGCCGGTCAAACCGGTTTTGACCGGTCCAATAACAGGAACGGTCCTTTAAAAGAACCAAACTGAACACATGACCGGGTCCGGTTTTTTCCGGCAGGCTATTAAGATCCACTTCTGACTGTGCTGATAACTAAGGCAGAGTTGTGTTTTAAACTTTTAATTGTTGTGGAAATTCAGATGATTGCTGTTAAAGATAGGAAAGTATCGCAGAATCAGAATGTATAACAAAGACAAAGGACACACAAGAGATGGATATTATGGATAATAGCCCTGAAAAAGAAATTAAGTCCAAAATGGCGGCTCACCTATGCATGAAGCATGATGCATTATTTTATCAATAAGTATAATATTGAATCGGATCCAAAGAGCTTATTAAGATCAAATTCATTTACTAATCACGTTTAAATTTATTAACTAATCGGGTGCTAGATAATAAATAACAAAATAATTACTTTCATAGTAAAAAATAACATAAATAGTCTCCACATATTAAAAACTACAAATTAATAGTCTTTTTCAAATTAAAAACTACAAAAATGACATGAGGGACAAAATTAATTTCTGGTAGGACAAATTAATCCGGAATCAATATTACTTTCGAAAATCCAAGGAGCAACTCCCCCTGATATTGAATCCTTGCTAATTATTTTCCATGTCAACTCCACATTCTCTTGATAGACCGAAACTTTTATATATAAGAAAAATAAAATAAAAAATATTAAAAATAAGAAATGGATCAGGGAAATCTGAAAAATAGAAAGGCAGTAAAGCGCCATGGCATCTCTGCGGGATGCCATGACATACTCCAGCCCATCGGAAAAAAATAGAAAAAATAAAAAATAAAAAGATGGGACGCCATGGCTCAGGTCGACCCAAAGAGAACAAAAAGGACGCCATGGCTTTGGTCGACCCAGGTCCCAAAATGTACTTTATTAAAAAACATTATTGTTGGCTTGTTTATCTATTATACAAAATTTGACTAAAAAGTCAAATAATAGATAACTCAAAAGAGACAATCGAAGGAATATAATAATCTCCTGTTAATGCTTAAAATCAAGTAAGATGAAATTGTAATAAGACTAGAGTTAAAATGTATCATTGGTTTTGTGCTCTAATTATGCTCTACGTCTTTTTCTCCATTTTCAAAGTTCGAACAATTGATCCGAACCGCTCAATATGGTCTTGATATTAAAATGTGCTTTGGAGACAAAATTTTATATTTTTTGAAATTTTTTTTACTATTTTTTATATAGGCACAAAATCACTGTTTTGGATGGTCCAGAATCTTCTTAAAACAGTGATTTTGTACCTATCTAAAAGATTAGTAAAAAAAATTCCAAAAAATATAAAATTTGGTCTCCAAACACATTTTAATACAAAGATTATGGTGAACGGTTCGGACTTTAAAAATGAAAATAAGAATGTAGAGCATGATTGGAGCACAAAACCAATGGTGCATTTTAACCCTACTCTTGTATAATTATATAGCATTTTGCCAAATTTTAAAAAATATTCCTTGGCATATTTTATTCCACAAACGTTGATGATTAATCCATATGAATATATTTCAATTAGGTGGACTTCAAAACAAGGCCAATTATTAAATGGTCAGCAATAAAGTCTACTTAAATAAAGTACATTTTTATTTTTTCCGGGTTGGCCTGAGCCATGGCATTCCCTTTTATTTTTTTATTTTTTTTTGGGTCGGCCTAAGCCATGGTGTCCCTTTTTTTTTTTTTTTTTTTTTTCCGATGGGCTGGAGTAAATCCTTTTCGGCTTACTGCCTTCTCATTTTTCAAATTCTCCTTATTCATTTCTTATTTTTAATATTTTATTTATTTATTTTCTTATATATAAAAATTTCGGCTTGATAGAATGTAATCATATGCAAAGTTATCTAGAAAGTAACAAGCATCAAGCCAAACCTTCCAAACAATTCAATGGACCGGTCTTGTTTAATTATCCACATATATAACAGATAATAACATACATGATTTTTAACTTTGATTTCTCATCACACTAAGACACACCACATATATATGCATGATTATTAAAATCTTCAGTCATGTACACTATATAGTGGTTAATTTGATATACCCAACATTAATTACTTTCAATATCACCTTCATTACTGTGGTTGCTCTCATAGTAGAGAACCGTACGTGATAGCCATCCTAGTGTACAAGCTAACCACCCGCAAAAGAAGCTCGTACACAAACCCTGGAACCAAACTACCAGGTTTGGAACCAGAAGCAAACATAACAAGTATTGCCTTACATACATGCATGATGACTATGGTGATGATCCACGCAAGAATTAAGAGAAATACTTGCATCTTCTTCCCTTTCAAAAGTTTTGTCGCATATGAAATAGCACCAAGTCCGTAAAAATTTGGCTCGATAACAGATATTGCCACACTCATGGACCAAAGAAATCTCAAGTAGATAAAGAGAATTAGAGATGCTAACAAAATAAAAAGGATTAACAAAAGCAATGAAGTACTGATGTCTATATTGTATAAACGGGAGGCAAACCTAATTATAAAATTGATTGCAACAAAAATGACGAGGTAGATATAGTAGATAAGTGAAACAAAAATGTATGTAATTACTGGCCCTTTGATTATGCCCTTAACCTTGTTTAGCAATTCTTTCAGTGTCAGCATCTCTCCAAGATATGCTGTCGAGCTCGCATAGTAGGTAATGCATGATTGACAGAAAACATGAAGTCACAAACAGAAAGACATGGTAAACAATTTCAATAATGAGCAATTCTTTGGTGTCTGCTTTGAAGGTATCAAGAAGCTCAGTAAATTTAGGGCTTGAATGGTGAAAATTCGGTAGCAACATTGCCAAATAGATGAACTTAGAAAGAAGGGGTGGTTCCGATGTCTGGAAGATGCTGTAAAACAACACACTGCTTAATTAGGATGTAGATAAAGAAAATATTAGCAAATAGTTTAGGATTCTTTGAGGGGAGGAGTAGGGCTTGCCATAGGAAGGAAAAGGGGGAGGGAGACTTGGCCATGGACTGGGAAGATAAGAATTATATATAATTGATAAATAATGAGAAATGTTTTCGCTTTGGAATTGGATAATAGCACATATATGCATGTATATATATATGAACTTAGAAAGACAGGGGAGCCGGGACCGGGTCATAAGGCAACGATAAGATATTATTTTGACCTTGACTTGAAACATATTGATGTTTATATATCTCCCGTTAGCGTTGATTAGATCAATTCTCTCGTTTTCTGGGGGTGCAGTAATTACACACAATTTGATACTGTGCTGTGCATTGAAAGATGCTTAGTAATTACATAATTAATGTAGAGAAAAAGTTTTGCCCCACGCTTCTATCCACCAATTTTGTTTTTTTCTTCTCCTTTCAAATGAGATTTATGATGAAGTAATTTTGAGTTATATCCCAAGTCTTGATCGATGTTGGTATTTTTTTTGTTACTAATTTTCTAACAGCAAAGATCCAGCACATGAGAAAAGCATGCATGTCTGCATGATCGAGGGAGTGCGCCACACATTCTATTTTTATAATTTTATTTCTTGAAACTTTAAAGCATAAATGTCTAAGCTGGATTTATTGTCACGTTAGGAGTAAGATTTTTGTAGCCTCTGCTCCACTAAACCAGATCTTGATCCTTCCTCTAAAAGTTTTCAAGTGAAAAACTGAAATTTGTGAAACTCAGATATTTCATATATGCTAATTATATAATTCTCTTGTTTTGACATAGATGGTCAAACTTCTGATTATTGTATTACATGAAGATAGGAAATATTGAAGGAGTTTGAAATGCAGTGACTTAAAAAAAACAAATTACAGTACAGAAATTGCCACATATAATCCGAGAGTTTTCTGAAAGTGATTAATTAGGTCCAAGGATTCAGACATGGTGATGCAATTTTTAGTCTTTGAGAATATCAAATACTAACTATTTTTTAATCGTCAGATTGTCCCAATTAAATTATTCATTGACTTTTAAAAGGCTAGAAGTTCGTTCATTCGTAAAACGAAACAGTCACATTACATGAACCATATACCTAATTCAGGCAATTCCAACCTAACCCATTAACTATCAGTTGAATTGATTTTGGGACTGGTAGAGACCACCATATCAGAGGTTTTAATTTCTGAATGCCTCTAGAATTAAGAAACTTATATATATAGGGATTTGACTGTGAATGCACCATGTGTTTCCCATCTCCAAGATAGTGAATCTAAATTATGAGTGAATGAGGTTTGACTTATGATATTCAAAATTTCTACCCAATCTTTGTAATTTTTTATGCATGAACATAGATCGAATATAGTCTTTAGGATCTTGAATAATATAATTCTCACAAAATAGAAGTGCCTGATGCGATGCAGCCATGATATTTCAGCTTGATGTATAAACGGTTTTTCTCCCTTGGCCCTTTCTCTTAATGTTACAAACCTTTGAGATGGAAATATTTGTGTGCAACTTCTAATGGGCAGGGATATGACCTATTTATACTTGTTTATCTTTAATTTGATACATCCATCAAATACCAAATGAACATTATAGATTTAGTGTGCTATTAAGAGTTGAAACGGTTAATTGATGACACAAAGAGTTTTATAACTTAATTTTGATGACATTAAGAGTCTAAAAACTCTCAAACATTTACATCCATTATATAAGCCACTTAATTGAGAATTAATCTAACATTCCCCCACTTAGCTTGAAAATCGAACAACTTTATTTTAACACTTAATAGCATCCTCATAAGTAATACCTATATTTCAATACTTTACAAGACATGAGTATGACAGTCATACACTATTTTAAGAAGTATATTTCCTTCCATATACTACAATATATGCAATTTATCAAAATAAGTCTTTAGGTGACATAAATTTCATCATGGTCCACATAATATTTATTTTTCTGTTATAACAACATCATGTGTATACACTATAGTAATTTAATAGAAAAATAAGAGTCAGAAACACATAATTGAACTCAAAATGTCAATTAATGTTTTTCAATCAAAACTCATTCTTTGTACATGTCACTTAAATGTCTTTCATTGTAAATATTTCATTAAAGGATGTGCTATCATCAAGTCAGTCCTAATGTGCTGAATAGACACTTTTTGTTTCTGAACCCCCTCCTTATACAATAAAAAACTTTAATTCCATATGCTTGAAACCTTTTAGAGTATTTGTCATTTTTTTTAGAAGTAAACTTCTGCGAACAATAAAATTTCAGCGGCTTGGTAATGATGTTGACATTCCTAAGTCCTAAAATAAAGTTTTGTAGCCATAATGTTTGAATTGTGGCTTGAAAACATGTCACAAATTCTACCTTCCTAGTGGATGAAGCAATACAAATAATCAAAAGTTGTATCAAGACATCCAACAAAATTTGAATCTTTATATCCGATCACATCAAGTTGATTGCATTTCTTAATTATATATGAGCAGGTACACATTACTGTTACCTAATTGTTCCAGTTTTAAAATCTCTTACCAAAATGACGACAGTGGTAATCTGGTGTCAAAATAATTGGTCAGTACAATATCTTAGTTTCCACAGATTGTTATAGTTGTTATTTTTGAATTTCCACCATCATTATGTAAAAGTGCTGAGTTCATTTGTTCGAGATTTAGGACACCCAGACCTCCAAATTTCTTAAGCATAAACACTGATTTCTAATTAACTAATGATATATATGTTCTTTTGATCTAGGTTACCTTGCCACAAAAACTTCTAATACTATCAATTTGTGTTATTACTCCCTAAGGAACTCTATACAAAGACATTGCATACATTTGTACAACTGATATGACATAATTAATCAAAGTCCACCTTCCCCCTAGTGAGATCAGTTGACCTTTCCAGCTTTGAAGTTTATTCCCTATCTTATCCACTACGTACGAATCCCCAATTTTTTTTAATGTAAAGTTTATGATGTAAATGCACTCCTAGATATTTCATAGGCCATTTGCAGTCTGACAACAAAAAATTTGGGCTAAACTATGAGCTGACTCCCTACCTAAATTAATTGGATATATTTTAGTTTTATTGATGTTAATTATAATCCCACATAACCAGCATTGACCACCAAGCTTTGTGTAAATTTTGTTGATCAGCATATGAAAAAAGATGGTATCATCAACATCATGACAGTTAGTCACTGATTTATCATGAATTTGAGGTACCAAACCCACTAACAGATCATTTGTTTTCCATTTTATTGAAAATATTATACAGGGAGTCAGCTGCTAGAATTAATATATAGGAAAGGTGATAAATGATCTCCTTGTCTCACCCCCTTTTTACAAAAAAAGAAATATTGAGACAGTTCTCACCCCTCTTAAATAATGCATGTGAAAATGCAAAATTTTCTTCATAATACTTTTTGTCGAGTTCTCACCACGCTCATTATATAACACTTCAGTTAGAAAGTTTGTTCATTCATTTTAATTGAAAACAAATAAGAGAAATATTAACTACATTAAAATCAACATTTTTAAATCAGGGCATATTACAGGAAGGGACTAATTGCACGGCAAAGGAAGCATTGGAGAGGAGAAATATGTGTCCGCGTATGCACAGACAGCAGTAGGCAGCTCCTCGCCAACATATTTGAGGAGAATATCTTCTAGATGTATATTCTGGCATGGAGTCCCCTGACTACAATTTAGAGTCACTGCCACCTGGGACGCCGATGTGCCATTTATTTCCTTAAAGTATACATCACTTATGCTCACCCGAGAAGGAACCTGCAGATAGATTACACAAATACAAAAACTTCCATGTTTATATCCATGTATCAAATTTGTTATAAGGTAAATAGGCAGACTCATACGGACATTCATTGATCATTAAATAGATAAACGAGTTTGGCGTACCGTTTCTCCATCGCAAAGGTTTTCAGGACAGTAAGTCTGATCGATGATTATTGGGTTGTTGACATTTTTCATTATAATGTTCTCGAAGGTTATGTTGGTGGCTGAGCTACTACTGGGGGAGTTCTGCCACGTCTTTATGCGCACGCCGTTCATGGTGTTGATGATTGTGCTGTCCCTAACCACTAGACCTCGCACATCCTCTTCATTTGGGTACTTACCTAGGCTGCCAACACTAATGCCGTGACCGGGCCCGCATGTGATGTTTGAGATGAGGATGTCAATGCTGCCCTGTCCGATAGATATGCAATCATCACCTGTGCCAATGAACACGTCATGGATGGTGACGCCAGAGCTACGCTCGATGTGGATGCCGTCCGTGTTGGGGCTATCTTCCGAAGCCTCAATATACATCTCACTAGCATAAAAGTTATTGGACTGCAACACCCCGATGTGGAAAAACTTCGGATTAACCGAGTTCATGCCGTAGATGATCGTGTCGTTTAAATTAACAAACATCACCGACTGAAAAAAAGAAATCTTCTCTTCATACACAAATATGAAATTTCTAACTGGCAAGAAAATAATAAATTCCTCTATTTTTCTCAAACAAAATAGAAGTATTATAACTCTATGCATGCATCCATTAGCCAGACACTTACAGTGGGTAGAACATTGCAATACTTTGTCTTTGGGCATTCATCGTAGCTCCAAGAGAAGTTGCCCTGACCGTCAAACGTCCCGCCTCCGGTAATTCTTAGACCGTTCATATTCCCAAATTGTACCCAATCATTTCCGGACACGTACTTGCTCAGGTCAGTCGATGCCTTTATATATCCCTACATAGCATCAATCAGAAATTTTCTTAATTAATTACCAATATCCTTCAGTTAGAAATTATATATATATATCAGAATAAGGCTCTATTACCTCTTGATAGATAGTGAGTGTGTTAACATTTGGACAAGGACCACTGAACTTGACAGGATTGAGAAAATAGGTTGCGGGCGGTATGAGCAGCTTGACATCACCGCTCGACGCACATGCCGCTGCCCAGGCTTCCAAGAAGACCTAACATTATTAAAATATTATCATTTAAATCTCTAAAACAATTTAAATGAATATTTTTACATATTTTTATGACCAAATTGCATGTGAGGTTATGATAAGATAGATTAATTCAACAGACAATATATATGTACGTATTCCTTCAAATTAATTAACCAACTACATATATATGAGGAAATTCCACAGATTAAAGTCCAAGAATTTTAATAAAATACAAATTATTTAAGATGAAAAAGGTACCGTGCTATCATCGGTGACACCATCGGCATGTACGCCATAATAACGTACATCTATAGTTGGGGAGATCTCTGCCAGCCTCCTCGCATTAACATGAAAAACGTATAAAAAGATACACACAACTACTTGTTGTGCCAACATTTTCATAAATCCTGGCCTCATTTTCTGCAATTTGAAATAGAAGTAATACATAATTAATCAAGCTGGTCTCTAATTCTGTATATATATAGAATATTATAGCCTATATATATATTCTACCAAACGGTAATTAGGTATGTAATATATTTGAGATATAATTGTCAAGCAATTAATAATAAATACTAGTATGAAAAAACTATGTGTTTTGCATAAAATAAAGTACTATTTAATTTAACATTACAATGTCAAAATCATATTTGAATCCAATTCGAAATCATTTTGTATAAATACGAAGCACGATTGCTTTAACGATATATTGTCAACAAAAATCTAATATTGTTTGTGAGGTATACAAGTACATATATTATTCTACACATAAGTGTGCCATATTTTGCCAAATGAGAAACTTACCTTATACACAGATACAGATATATTCTAGCTTGAAAAAATGTCTAAATAACAGGTCTTTTCTTTATGCAAGTAACTTAAAAAGCACTTTGCATTGAATAATTAAAAGTTAGAAAAAGAAACTAGACGTGTGATGAAGAACTTACCGAGTAGTTGAGCGATGAAGAACTTGATCAAAAAGAGTAATGCTAGATGCAATGAGACAGGGTGATGCACCAGACTTTGAAATTTCAAATAATGAAGTCACTGAATTGAGCAATATTACATCGCTGATGGGCGTTTATATATCTAAAGAACTTGTTAATTTTGTACTGTTAAAAATAAATTATTAAATTTGGACTATATTTGTCCAAAATAAGATCATATAAAGGTATGTGTCGAAAATGGCATTGATAAAATTTGCCTTATTTATTTTTTAGTAAACTCAAAATAAAAATACTTACTAAATGTCTATAAATAATTAATTGACATTTGATAATTGTTACGAGTCAAACATAATTCAGTTTTAATTCAGTTTTAAAAGGCAGTACGGAAATGCGAAACATGTAAAAAACACAAGTTTTTAATAAAAACATTAATTGAGTATTTTTCTGGACGTGGTAAAATTCTAATAACACCGGTGTTAGCACATATAGCAACATGTTTTTTATTTTTATTCTTTGAAAGTTAAATTATAAGATGTATTAAAATAAACATAATTGTATTACTTTGTTAATTTTTTAGAATTTTAGTTTTATTTTAAGAAGTTAATAGGTGGACTATGAATTAATTTCTCTTAGTATATTTTAAGTTACGTGATATTTTCGCTCGAAGATAAAATATCCAATTTCTATGCATCGAGTTCTAAATCTAAATGAACTACCGAAACAAGCTTGGCTAATATTCAACAATATTTGTCAACATAAATGTTAACCATATAGGTTAATTAGTTTAAATTTCTCTTTTAATTTTTATTTTAATATATATAACCGAAAAAATATACATGATTCATATAAGTTCAAACTCCATAAAAAAAAAAAAAAAAAAAAAAAATATATATATATATATATATATATATATATATATATATATAGTGTTTGCCCTTAATAATTTCAAACTATGTATAAAGAGGAAATGACTCGCGTCTTTCATGTCTCATCGTGCCTCACATTCTTTATATATTTCTATTTTCAAAGCCCAAACATGATCTCTATATTAAATATGTTTGAATACCAAATTCTATATTTTTTTTGAATTTTTTTTACTATTTGTCTAGATAGTTATAAAATTGTTGTTTATTTTTGCATGGTCTAGAAACAGTGATTTTGTACTTAACTAAAAAGTAATAAAAAATTTCAAACAAAATATAAAATTTTGTCTCCAAGCGCATTTTAATATGGATATCATGTTGATCGGTTCGGATCTATTATTTGAACTTTGAAAATCAAGATAAAGGATGTCAGGCATGGGAAGGCATGAAATACATGAGGTATTTTAACCCTACTCATGTATAAATATATTATGTCAAATTATGTAAATCACCATGCATAAAATTGGGTTTTCACATTATTGTTGATACTTAAAATTGTACAAAATTCACTTGTAAATAGAGACCTCATTTAGAAATATATTAAGTCACGAACGAACTTTATACAAATTTATATTATATTTGTGTATGACTCATTGTTCGCATTTTTACCTATCCAACAAATGTAAATAACATGAGGTCTATTTCATAAATCTTATTCTAAGAATCCCGAGGTAGGAACCAGATGAGAGGAATTATTTGGCAAAACTTTTTCCTATTCGATTGATCAAGCCTGTAATAACAACATCATATACATATCATGGAACCAACAGTTTAATACATATATATGAACACAGAATACTGTGGAACAACTGGAAGAATTGCATTCGGTTTCTAATTTGATGTCACATAAAAAGGACAAAATAAACAAATGACACGATCAACTGCAAAACTTCATTAGTTCTGATGCAGCATTTGTTTCTGGACATAACTGAATAAAATGATATAACATGTAACTTGCTTGTTCAACAAAATCTCATTTCTTCGAATAAAAATAAAACAAAAGCATTTCTTGACAGAGAAACTCATGCTTGCCAAAACTTTATAGAAAATAAATATCCTAAACAAAGGCAAATTAAGAATCAAAATTTGCTTCTAAGATGAAGCAAACAGATCAATGTGCCTTGTTTTACCAAAAAAAAAAAAACATAAAGGTAAATGCAATCAATTTTTCATATACTTTTCTCACTATATATTTGTCTTAACGACTATTTTGATAGATCTTGGCTATAATTGGTTCGCAAATGGCTATCAGTTCTTTCAGCTTGGCCTCAGACTCGGCAGGGTCAGGACGAAGATTATCCTCAACCCAATTTAAAGCTTGCATAGTTGCATCATCTATTGCACTCTTATTTGCATATTTTAGTTTGGGAGCAATTCTGCTGTCCCTCATAGAATTCCTCATATTATAGGCATATTTCTCCAATGCATTGCGAGCATCGACCTTCTTCTTATACTCCAAATCCTCAACCCTGAATGTCTCAGCATCTTTGATCATCTTCTCTATTTGTGCCTCGCTTAGCCAACCTTCATCATTGGTCACAGTTATCTTGCTTTGTTGGCCGGATCCTATGTCTTGTGCAGTGACATTTAGAATCCCATTTGCATCAATCTCGAAGCAGACATTGATTTTTGGTTCCATTTTTGGAGCAACATGAATTCCTGAGAGCTTAAACTTCCCAAGTAGGTTATTGTCATCAGTTCTAGATCTTTCACCCTCAAAGACTTGCACAAGAACACTAGATTGGTTGTCGGAACTGGTAGAAAAAAATTTGTCCCTTTTGGTGGGTATTATAGTATTTCTTGGTATTAAGGTTGTCATGATTCCTCCCTGGGTTTCTATACCTAGAGACAGAGGCGTAACATCGACAATAACAAGATCAAGTACCTCGTCATTGCCATAACCGCTGAGTTTTGCAGCTTGTAGTGCAGCCCCATATGCCACGGCCTCATCGGGGTTAATGCTTTTGCAAAGCTCCTTTCCATCAAAGAGCTCTTGCAACATTTTCTGTACCATTGGTATTCTTGTAGAACCCCCAACAAGAACCACTATGTCAATAGCAGTCTTGTCCATGTGAGCATCCTCCAGGCACTTTGTCACGAGTTCCATGCACCTTTTGAAGAGATCCATATTGAGCTCCTCGAACCGAGCCTGGGTGATGTACGAACTGAAATCAATTCCTTCATAGAGGCAAGCAACCTCCACAGTTGTCGAGGCAGCAAAGGAGAGAGTCCTTTTTGCTCGCTCACAGGCAGATCGCAACCTCCTAATGCTCCTCGGGTTGTCGCTGATGTCCTTCTTGTGCTTCCACTTGATCTCCTGGAGGAAGTGGTTCAACAAACGGTTGTTGAAGTCCTCTCCACCGAGGTGAGTGTCTCCAGTTGTTGCCTTGACCTTAAACACACCTTGCTTTATGTTGAGCACCGAGACATCAAAGGTGCCGCCACCGAGGTCAAAAATAAGGACATTCTTCTCTTCAAGTACATAAGTCAATTTCTCAAAGCCGTAAGCCACTGCAGCAGCTGTGGGTTCATCCATGATGCGCATCACCTTTAGCCCTGCTATCTCACCGGCACCCTTTGTAGCCCGTCTTTGCGAGTCGTTGAAGTAGGCAGGGACAGTGACCACCACATTCTGGACACTGCATTCGAGGAAGTTCTCTGCAATCTCCTTCATTTTTTCTAGGATCACAGCGGATAGTTGCTCTGGCAGGAACTGTTTCTCCTCCCCTTTGTACTTGACAACAATCTTTGGTTTATCGCCGGCGCCTTGAACAACATTAAATGGCCATAGCTTTCTATCGCTGTGGACAGTTGGGTCGGAGAAGCTCCTACCGATCAAACGCTTCGTGTCTGTCTCGAAGAATGATGTGTTTTAGAAAATGTTGTTTCAATTACAGAAAGAGAAAGAACAAACTTATATAATATGCTGATCAGATCAAACAGTAGGGGCAAAGTACTTACCGAATATGGTATTTGTGGGGTTCATGTCACCCTGATTCTTGGCAGCTTCACCAATCAGCCGCTCATCAGCGGTGAATGCAACACATGATGGTGTTGTACGGTTCCCTTGATCGTTCGCAATGATTTCCACACGTCCGTGATTCCAGACTCCAACACATGAGTATGTCGTGCCGAGATCGATCCCGATTGCAGGCTGTGCCTCCTTGCTTGGTGCCATTGCTCAAATGCTTGAGGCTGATTGCGTCTGTCTAAACTTTTTCAAAGTCAAGAGGAGTTCATAACATCTAAAATGAAAGAAGATATAAATGATTCCCAGTTTTGGTACTTGGTAAGAGGGACTATTAAATAAGAGCAACTCTAGTTGTCTGTTGGTTTACCTATTTTTTATAATTAATCGACTCATTTATTGAAATAAATCATTTATTGAAATATATCCTGGGTGCTTTTCAAGTCAAGTCAATGCAAGGATCGTGAATTTCCGCACAATTTCACAGTAAATTAATCTCAAGATATCTGTAATTTATATAATATAATATGTTATCTTCTTTTTCGTTAACATTAGTGACAACATTAATGAAATCACCGTTCCAAAATAAGTCCAGATTAATCGAACGACTGTTGCTATTCCTTTATCAAATTTTGGGTTGCTCATTTCTTTAATTTCCAATGTCTTTTAGTGATATGGAGAAGACTGAAAGACAGCATGTATAATAATTTGCACACAAAATGATGAGATTTCAAACGTCGCTTCGCTTCTACAATTTTTATCTGAAATTGGTTTATACGAGGACACCACTAATGACAACATCCGTAATTATTCTTTTCAGGTTAATGTCACTTAATTTCTTTATTTGTGGAGAAGACGGAAAGACAACATCCGTAATAATTTGCAAATGAAATAATAACATTTCAAATGTTATCCAACTTTTTTTTTCCCTGAGAGAGACCCCCTAATGAATTAATAGGCAAATGTTACAAACTCAATTTTGAAATTCAAATATATGTCAAACCAAACAGGAGATCTTATTTATTTTCATAAGAGATGCAAGCACGTCAAATTTTATGATTCTTGAATTTCAGTTTATACAAAATTGAACGCATTTAATTTGGAAATAAATCTGCTATTATTAATTCCGAAGGAATAACATAAACCTGTTATTTTGATCCCAACCATTCAAATTTTTCCATGCACGAATCTCTACAAAGAATTTTTTTCATGCACGAATCTCAACAAAGTTGAACGGTTGGGATCGGAATAACAGGTTCCTGTTATTCTAACAGAAGATTTATTTCCGTATTTTTGGCTGATATTTCACTATTCTTATTTTCCTACTGAGATTGCAAAACATGTTATCTGCTAACAAGCTAGTTTCTTTGATTTGATGAAAAAATTTAGGGGCAATCACCAACTAACCTTAATAAAAGTTCACTTTAAATACATATTTTCAGAAATAACAATAAATAGGAATGCTAAATTTATTATCGGAAAATAAAAAAATTAAGTATATTCATTTCTTTCTGACACCTCTATATATATCCAACCCATAAAAGCTTCCACTGCATATATATGCTGATAAAATAATATACAGAGATGATTTTTGAATTAACAATATATTTAATATTCATCCTACTAAACGATATGAAGAGCTAGCACATCTATATATATAATGTTGGATTTGTTTTTTTTTATTTCAATTAAATAATGAAATATACAAAAATGACAATGCAAACCTAAATGGTACTTGATTTATACTTTACCTATAGCACATCAAATATAATCAGTTTATCATGTGTCAGAAATTAAGCATGCTCTTCGAACATTACTACGGTACATGTTCTTAGAGAAAATTCATTGTAAATTGCGACAAAGCACACAGCTATATATTAAGATAAAGAAAAGATCAGTCCATTTTATAAAGGACATTGCTTTAGAAAACTTCAATAACAGAAACTGACAATAAAACAATTGGTAAATTTGTAATTAGTTGGATAATTGATGCAAAACGATGATATAAAATTTTAGTTCCATCAATGCCATAACACAAAAGCAAAAGCAAAAAAAAAAAAAAAAAGTTGCAAAATATTTTTGCACAGCATAATATATAATGTTTGTGCCCATCTTTCTACTAAAATATTTCCCTTTTTTATCTAAAGAAAATCCATTTCAAATGGGCAACAATGCTCATCTTTTCTAATAAATTTAATTACTTATGATCAATTGGAGCACAAATTTTCTCTAGTTCCTTCATCCTTGATTCAGACTCGGTCACATCTGGAAATTGGTTATCCTGGACCCAACTTAACGTCTCTTGTATTGCATCTTCAATCCGTATTTTCGTCGCAAAAGATAAAGTACTGGTGATGGTTTTATTTTTCATGGAATTATTTAAACGGTAAGCATATCGCTCCAGTGAGTTTCTGGCTTCATACTTTCTACGACACTCCTCATCCTGGACCCTGTACCTTTCAGCATCCCGAATTATCTTCTCGATCGCCTCATTGCTCAGCCTTGCTTCTTCATTGGTCACCGTGATCTTCTTCTTCTGTCCGCTACTTCTGTCCTGCCCTGACACATTCAGTATGCCATTGGCATCTATGTCGAAGCACACATCAAACTTGGGCACGCCTCTTGGAGCCGCAGCAATTCCACAGAGGGTGAATTTTCCAAGGAGATAATTATCACTGGTTGTGGCTCTCTCGCCTTCAAATACTGGAAAATCGACAACAGTCTGATTGTCACAGATAGTTGTAAACACCTTCTCCTTCTTTGTTGGTATTGTGGTGTTCCGTGGAACCACGACGGACATGACCCCCCCAACAATTTCTATGCCAAGCGAGAGCGGAGTAACATCTAAGAGCACCATATCTTCGACCTCTCTGTTTCCCTGACCGCTCAACTTGGCAGCTTGGACAGTGGCACCGTATGCGACGGCCTCATCAGGATTGATACCTTTGCTGATTTTCTTTCCATTTCCATTGAAGTAGTTACTCAATAGTTGTTGTACTTTAGGGATTCTTGTGGACCCACCAACAAGGACGACGACATCGATACTATTCTTGTCCATGCTAGCATCCTTGAGACATTTCTCTACGAGTTGCATGCATCTCATGAAGAGATCCATGTTGAGCTCTTCAAACCGGGCTTGGCTGATGCGAGAAGAGAAATCAATTCCCTCATAGAGGCTGTCAACCTCAACAACTGTGTGGGTCAGGAAAGAGAGATTCCTCTTTGCTCGCTCGCAAGCAGACCGTAGCCTCCTAAGAGCCCTCGGATTTCCACTAATGTCCATGTTGTGCTTCCTCATAAACTCTTCAAGAAAATAATTCACCAGGTGGTCATCAAAATCTTCACCGCCTAGGTGGGTGTCTCCAGCAGTAGCCTTCACCTCAAAGACACCATTCTTGATGGCAATCAAGGAGACATCAAAGGTGCCTCCACCTAGGTCGAAGATGAATACCTTCTTCTCGGTAGAAGTTCTGTCGCTGCTAATGCTAATTTTGTCAAACCCATAGGCTACTGCAGCAGCAGTGGGCTCATCCATGATACGCATTACGTTCAGTCCGGCTATTACACCAGCATCTTTTGTCGCACGCCTCTGTGCGTCATTGAAGTATGCAGGTACAGTAACCACGGCATTTTTAACAGGACAGGCTAGGTAGGCTTCGGCAATATCTTTCATTTTAGTAAGGATCATGGAGGATATCTCCTCGGGGTAAAATTTTTTATCCTCCCCTTTGTGTTTGACCACAATTTGAGGCTTGTCAGCAGGACCTTTCGCAACAGCAAAGGGCCATAGTTTAATGTCTCTCTGAACGGAGGGATCCGAGAATCGCCTTCCTATCAATCGCTTCACAGCTGAAAATTATATTAATTATACCATATATAAATATTAAACATGAACTTTTAAAGTTTTATAGCACGAAGACAACAAATAAAATAAATACTGAAGAGCTCACTGAAGATGGTGTTGGTGGGGTTCATGTCGATTTGGTTCTTGGCCGCATCGCCTACATGTCGCTCAGTGTCAGTGAAGGCGACACAGGATGGAGTGGTACGGTTTCCCTGGTCATTTGCAATGATCTCCACACGACCGTGATGCCACACGCCAACACACGAGTAAGTCGTGCCGAGGTCAATCCCGATTGCTGGATGCTCTTTGTTTGCCATTACTGTAATTTATGACGAATTAATTGATGCAACAATCAAACACAACTAGCATAATTCAATTAAACAAAGTTTTCAATTCTTTCTCCCCCTCTGATACTGATATACAAAAACAAATTCTAATCAAGAAATAAGAGTTAAAAAAATACTTCTATTGTATTTACCTGATTTCTTTCAAAGTAGGGTTTCAAACGTTGAAAGTCGTTGGAAATGCAGATCAATTTCCTTGGATGAGGTTTATGTATTACAGCTAGTAATTTATAAGGAGGTACCGAAGCGTAAGCAATTAATAGCTGACGCTTTGAGAGGAGAGGCGTGGAATGTCTAATTAGGTTTAATAAAGAAAAAGTGCGTTATGCATGCATGCCAAAATCTAGGTAATTCAAGAGGGACATTTAAATGTAACACAAGAGGGACGGTCAATTGTCACTTTCTTGAAATAATAAAATACATTAATTTTTTTCCCGAAACGACCAATTAATGAATGAAGTTGGACAGTCTAATTTTAATGAATGATAGATTATATCTATATTAGGTAGTTAATATTTTTAAGATCAATTCTGTAGGTGGAAATTCATGATTAATAAATGATAGATTATATCTGATACATGGAAACCGAAAGGGACAGCAACTGATTTTGATATTTTAATTAGTTCTCATTGCATTGTAAAATGTAATATTATATCATACTTTTGTTATACACATTTTCAACATGAGTTTACTTATGTTACAATTAAATTACTATTTAGTAGAGATGAAACTTCAAATGAATGATTTTACAATGTTAACATTCGAACTCATTGCTAAAATATGAGATAGTAATGTAAGATAGGTATTATTAGTGTCATTAAAAACTTGTGACCCTGCAATTCTCTCCTTAATTAAAATAGTAAACGATGGTGATTAGATCAAAGTGCGCGCGGTTTCAAAGCAGCATGCAGGGTATTTTGCTACTTTCTTCATTTCTTCCTGTCTAACCTGCATAATTTTCATGAGCAGATTGAATTTAAAAAAAATTCAGGGACTTTAATTGAACAAAATTGAATAATCCCGGAACCAAAAGAAAATTTTTTGGTACTTTTTTCATTTCTTCTTGTCTAACATGAGCTGATTGAATTAAAAAAGTTCAGGGACTAAATTGAACAGAATAGAATAATTCACAAACCAAAAACAAAATTTTCTCTATTTTATATGCAATTGTGCCTCCTCAACAAACTCAATTTAGTCTCGATTTATAAGTTTATCAATCAAAAACTATAAAGTGGAGAATGGAAAAATGGGGAAGAAACAAAAATGGCTTTAAATAAACCAACCATAATGGATAAATATCATTTGATGACCTCATGCTTTTCTTCTTAGCATGATTCAAATTCAAAATAAATTCCACCATTTTAAATTTAACATCATGGATAACTAACAAAAACAGTAATAGAATGCAAAAAAATTCTGATACCAAATCCATATTAGCAAAATTAGGTCACAAATATAAAAGTTATTAAATGCATATTTTATTTTTTCTAAAAATAATTTATTTTGACTTTATTTCGATATGTTAAAAGAGTGAGCATTTTAAAGGATTAAAATTTGTTTCTCTGGCAATTTACCAAAATAAAATCAAAATCTTGTGTATTTTTTTATATCAAATTAATTTAGATAATACAAAACATATATTATGAGTTAAGTTTGTTATTTTAACATGAACCAAAAGCATTTAACATTGGCTCCCCTTTGTCCCTTAGTTAAACAACATGCTACTACGTACAACAACAAAGTAGGCACTTTTCGCGAGAGAAAAAGTGTAATGATGACGGTACTCCCTCGTGAAAAGTACCGTCGCAAATAGAAAAAGCACGTTTATGACGGTACTCCGTCGTGAAAAGTCACTTTTTATCCTCGCGAAAAGTCTATGATTCTTGTTGTATACAGTCAAACTAGTGTTTTGTGGCAGCGCAAAGCATGGGCCCTTAATACATTGTTATGGTTCATTTTTAACATAATTTTCTATTATTAATTTGTATTAAATTGAATTCATAAGACACCCATGAAATTAATTCCAAATAAGCACATATATTTTTATAACTATTAATTTTACATTGAGAAGACGCATTAAACGAATAAGAAATAACTGACTGAAGTACAGAAAATAAAGTTGCATGCATATCTTTTCAAAAAGAACTTAGAGCTTCTCATTTTTAAAATTAATTAGGAATGGCATTTCACAATGTACATTGTACATTAATTAATTAGAACTGAAAAGTCCAATTAATGTACAATTAGTAAAATATTTTTTTTAAAAAAAAATAATTACAAATGACATTGCCAACGTTGAAATTTAAAAAAATGATTTTTATGAAATAAAACATATGCATGCTCATTATAAAATTCTCGCACACTCGATTGGGTAGCTTTTCAGGCTTGGTTGGGCTAGTTTGTTTTTAACGAAGAAAGTTCAGTTTGTGGAGAATAATGACTTATTAGTCCCTGGTTCTTTCTGAGTCAGAGGGAATATGAAATTACTATTATAATCCAACCTAATTAATTAGAGGGAAGATGAGTGGGCTTAATTATGTTGTTATTGCCATGACTCGTTTTTATAAGCAATCCAATGGTCACAAACCCAACCAATATAATAATTATGTTGCTATTGCCATGATCCATGGCCAAACAGGTCCAGAATATACAGACACACACACACACACACACACACACACACACACACATACACACATTTTTCCAAAAACCCATTGATATTTGGAAGATCAAATAAGAGCATAAACTTCTCTGTTCGGTATCATTGCATGCCTAGACTGGGAAAAGCAACAATCATACAAAAAAAATCCACAAATAAGAAACTTTGACAAGAAAATGCTTAATAAGTAGAATAAAAATAGAATGCTCAAAAAATAAAAGCTATATTATTACTATACAATTAACCTTTTTTAAAACATTTTTAATAATAGAACTCTTTGCTTGTTTATTTTACTTATGTACACTGTGTAATTGAAGATGTAGCATCTTCAACTGTAGTAATAGTTCATATTCAAGGAGGGGTGAGGAAAGAGATCAGTAAATAAGTGTTTAAATATAATTTGGGTCTCACTTGTGATATTTTGTTCGAAAGAAATATATGAAATTTCCCTCGGATAGGTGTAAGAAAGAAATGAATATAAATTAGTCTTACCTATTATCCTAAAATAAATAAGCACAAGATTTGTTATTATTTTTGCAAATATGTATAGAAGTGATTGTTTTTTAAAGATTAGATGGTGATTGCAAGAAAATTTTCCTTAAATCAAAGAAACTATTTACCGGATAATTTTTAGTAATCACAGTAGGTGAAAGAAGAATAGTGAAATAACAATAAAAATACTTTTAATGTGCAATGAATATTTTACCATTTAATTTAATACAAAATAAAATCTAAAAAATCATAAATTTAAAATTATAAATTTTATGTGGATACATCTCCAAAAATTCAAGTTTGCATTGGACATTTGATTTAAAAATTTTAAATATAAACAACAACATGAGTTTGTAGCATTTTATAACACAAAATATTTGTGATATTGAAAACCTACTATAAACCAATTTCAGAAGAAAAAAAAAATTGGATAAGCGAAGCAACATTTGAAATCTTATCATTTTGTTTGCAAGTTATTATGGATGGTGTCTTTCAGTCTTCTCCATATCACTAAAAGTCCCTTAATTACTGGGTCTGCTTTCCAACCACAATATAAGCATGTTATTTTGTCTGCTGATTTCTTGCCAGTAGTCCGCTTATCGCTCAGTCCCTTTGGTTTCAATTACCCCGTAAAAAGCGCTGAATTATGAAATCCTTTTATGGTAATGGTATCTATGGCTTGCACCATCTCTCTGTTTTAGCACCAATCACCATCTTTTTTTTTCAATTTGGTTTTGCATTTCCATTTCAGAAGAGCAGCAAATGAAAGAGCAGATGGCTATATAAAGAAAGAGTCTAAAAAGCCGTATCGAAAGCTTTCTTAAGTCCCCGGAAAAGTAGCGCCAATCATGCCGGTTTCGGCTCCTCGTTTCTCGAATGGAAAAAAAAAGTATCTTCTTTCTGGGAACATGGTAAACCAGAAATTCTTATGTTCGTGATTCTTCATCCACCGATGCAGAAAATGTTCCAGTTTTCAATTCGCATATAAGGCATGAAGTGATTCATCATGTTTGAAAAATTGGAAATCAAAGAATATTGATAAATGGATCAATTATTTGAGGCAGGAAAATGTTCTTATGTTCGTGATTCTTCATCCACCGATGCAGAAAATGTTCCAGTTTCCATTCTCATATGAGGCAGGAAAGTTTATGGGTGAGAGGTCGGCACAAAGTGATTCATCATGTTCCAAAAATTGGAAATCCAAGAATTTTGATAAATGGATCAATTAATTGTAACAAAACAAAAATATATAAATGAAATTAAAGAATGGCAACAGTTAAGATACACGATTCGATTGGGCATAAGAATATATATAGTTACTCATATTTAATAGTCCCTATTACCAAGTACCAGAACTAATTGGTAAGCCATGTCCCTTAATCTTCTTTCTTTGAAAATGCTGACAGTGGCTGTCAGTTATAGTTCGTCCCTTAATCTTCTTTCATTTAAAATTTCATGAACTCCTCAATAATACGGTGGCCAGTCTTCCTAAAACATCACAAATCCACCAATTAACAATTACGTATGTACAGTTTCTAAACCAACAATTAAGCATTATATATGTATAGCTTCAATGGTAGATGAAATTGGCAAGGATGACAAGGGGCGAATAGGTACAATACCCTGCTTCTTCCTTGTTTTCTTTAAGGATTAATCAATTTTTCAATAATTCATCCTATGTTATATGTTAAATTTAAATTTATATTGTCAGATATATGTCGTTAAAATTACCTTTGAAATAACTATCAAGCACTGAGCTATAAGAAATTAAAGGTGATACGTACACTAAAGAGTTGTGTTAGAATTTAACAAAACTCCAATTAAGTACGATGAAACTGCATGGCCAAACATGGCATTTGCTGCAAGCACCTGTATTAATATTAACTAGCTAGTCTATGACGATGCATACAGGTCAAGATTCTACAGATATAGTTTTTTTTTTTACTGAAATCCCATTGACATTAATTAGGAAGATGAAATGAGCATAAACTTCTGTTCAGTACTATTCCATGCCTGAACTGGCAAAAAACATAAATCATACAAAAAAAGGTCCAAATATACGAAACTTTGATAATAAAATGCTTAAGAAGTAGAATAAAAATAGAATACAGCAAAACACATCATGATCTTGGAAAACATGTCTGGTACATCACTGAATAGAGTCACACTATCGGAGTTACTTTCCTTTGGATGATTTCAAGGTGCTTTTTCCAAGCATTAATTTCATCGATCCCGGCATGATGGTTTGTGTCCAGCCATGCAATGACCTCATCTGCAGCCTCCTCCACCCATTTCTTGCTCAAAGCAGACACGCTCGAAAACGGGTCTCTAGCTATGGCTTTCATCTTGTAGGCAAAATTCTCGAGAGAATTCAATGCAGCAGCCCTCGCCTTGTGTTCCTCGTCTAGTGCTTTATAACAGGCTGCCGCTTCAATCATTTTCTGAATCTCTTCTGTTGTCAGGCCACCATTCTCCTTACTAACTGCAATTTTTCCATTCTTCTCTCTCGTGCTTATGTCTTTGGCCGTGAGATTTAGCATTCCGCTGTCATCAACCTCCACAGATACACAAATGTTTGATTTGCCCCTTGGTTTTGGTGTGATGCCTGATATGTTAAACACGGTCAAGGATGCTAACTCACACTCTTGTACTTTTATCTGGAAATTGGACAGGTTGTCTGAGCAGGTGGTGAAGAGCAGCTCTTTTTTTGCCGGGATAGGGGTATGCTTCGGAATGAGCACATTTGTTATGGCTCCATCTTTGCTTTCCAACCCAAACGGCTGAGATGTGACATCTTGGAGCTCAAATATGTTAAACTTCTTACAGTCTTCGTTGCTGCTTAGAATGGCCGCTTGAACAGAAGCACCGTAGACAACTGCCTCATCAGCATTCATGCTCTTGCAGAGCTCCTTCCCATTAAAAAACTCCTGATATTTAAATGATCAATTTGCACATAAGCCTCACTATACATTGTTGATATTAATTTTATCCTTTTTAATTTGCATATTAATTTTTTTTTTGAGGAAATATAATGATCAGAGTCCTTATTTACTTTATTAAATGCAAGATCAAAGTTTGTAGGTTTCGAAATGAAACCTGTTACATTGTAAGGAAAAAAATCTGATCCAAATTGTGCTGAACCTAAGTAACAACATAAAAAAATTGAATACTGTTCTAAATAAAAATAAAATAAAACTCTTCCACACTGACAGGCTTAAAGTCAGTTTTTCAAATTACATATTAGTTTTTCATTTATTGATTAATTAATGTGGAAAAAAGTTCATAAGGAAACGTTACCTGTAGAAGCTGCTGTATCTTGGGAATTCTTGTGGATCCGCCTACCAAAACAACCTCATCTATGCAGCTCCTGTCCATTTCTGCATGTTCGAAGCATCTCTCCATACAGCCAATGCTTCTTTTGAAGAGAGACATGTTAAGTTTCTCAAAATCTTCCCTGGTTATAGCACTACGAAAATCAATTCCGTCATCTAAGGCATCAATTTCCACCACAGTTTGGGCATTAGTTGAGAGGACTCTTTTTGCCTTCTCACAAGCTGCTCTTAGTCTTTTCAGAGACCTTGGTTTATTGCTAATGTTTCTTTTCTTCTCCTTAATGAATTTTTCAACAAAGTGACACACCATGTTGTTGTCAAAATCTTCACCACCCAGGTTAGTGTCACCAACTACAGCCCGGACTCTAATGGTGCCCTTATTAATTGTAACAATCGACACATCAAGATTTCCACCACCAAGGTCAAAAATTAACAAGGTTTTCTCGCTAGAGCTTTTGCAACTAACTTTTTGTGAAAAGTAAGCAATTGCTGCAGCGGTCGGTTCATTGAGTAGTTGCATCACATTAAGGCCTGCAATGACTCCTGCATCCTTGATAGCTTTTCTCTGAGAGTCACTGAAGCAAGCAGGGACACTGACAACAGCACTTGTCACCTTAGAATTGAGATAGGCCTCAGCAATCTCTTTCATCTTTGAAAGGATCATAGCAGCGATTTCCTCTGGAGCGAAGAGCTTCTCCTCATTCTTGTATTGGACTAAGACCATGGACCTGTTTTGATCACCACCAAGAATTCTAAATGGTAGAAATTTTCTATCATTCTGGACTGACTGATCAGAAAAGCATTTACCGATCAAACGCTTGATATCTACAAAAAAAAGTTAAGCTTTTATCAGTCTAAAAGAATGCACTTGAAGAAGAAAAATCTGTGAGGGAGGTAGAGGTACTCTTACTGGGAATGGTGTTTGCAGGGTTTGTTGTGACTTGCTCCTTGTGGACCGTATCACCAATCAGCCGACCAGTATCCGTGAAAGCCACAGCTGAACAGGTTAAGCGGCTGCCATACTCGTTTTCAATGATCCTGACACAATTCCTTTGCCACACTGCTACGCATGAGTAGGTAGTGCCAAAATCAATCCCAATAGAAAATTCTTCTGGTTCTATGTACTGCCTGCTCGATTAACCCCTTGATCTTCTCGGACTTTTCTTTATCCATGCTCAGATGCTTGACTTGCATATTTTTGTCCTTTAATCGGTCCGAGTTGCGGTTAATACCCTTAGACGTGGACCCCTTGTTAATACTCTTCTTACTTTGTAGGTAAAATACGGCTTCCCGCACTAGCTTTTGAGAATCGTCAATGTTATTATTAGTTATGGTGATGCCGTTCCTCATTCCACTGGAAATTTCCTCACCCGTAACGGTCAGAGTTCCATTTTCATGGATTTCAAAGCCTATGTTGAAATCACAACCATTTGCAGATAAAGAAGTTCCCGAGATCTCAAATTTTCCAAGTAAATTGTTCTCAGTGGTCACTGCACTCTCACCCTCGTAAACCTCGACAGTGATTTTTGTCTTTTTGGAAGTAAACATCATTTCCTTTTTGGTGGGAATAGGTGTGTGTTTTGGAATGAAAACAGTCATCTTCTCCTGTAAGGTCTTTATGCCTAAAGAAAAAGGTGTAACATCAAGCAGAGACAAACCTCGAACTCTTCTGTTCTCTGTCAAACAGCAGATGCATGCTTGAAAGGCTGCTCCATATGCTGTAGCTGTTTCAAGGTGTTCGCTTAGATTCAACTCCTTGCCTTCAAAACACCGATGGATATAAGACTGTAATAAAGGAATCCTCATGGAGCCACCCGCAAGAATGACCTCATGTACCATATCCGCACCGATCTTGACATCTCTAATGCAGGTATCAATTATATCTACACACTTTAAGACCAACGCTTTAATTAGTTCCTTGAACTCTGATGCACTAATGGAAAGCTCAAATTCTACATTGTTATATAGAGGACCCATGCCGATCATCATCGGTAATCTATCGGCACCAAATGAGAAGGCAATCTTTGCCTGTTCACACAATGCTCTAAGCTCACTTAATGCCCTGGGATTGTTGCTAATATCTGTATGTTTTGTTCTTTTGATCAGGTCAATAAAATGATCAACCATGGTGTTGTCAAAGTCCAATCCACCAGGGTGAATGTTACCTGCAGTGGCTCGCACTTTGCACATGTCCCCTTTTACGGTGACTACAGAGACATCAACAGTTCCTGCCCCAACATCAATTATAATCATGTTATGCTCCTCAGGCTTACTTCTGAGTATAGACCATGTCACTACTGTAGCAAATGTCCTGGATCTTTTAGACAGCCTCTTCATGCCGTAGAACAAAGCACAAGCTGCTGGAGCACTAATGATTCGCAAGAAATTAAGGCCGGCAATCATACCGGCTTGTCTGATCTCTTGCCGTTGTTCGTAGTTGAAGTGAACTGGAACAGTTATCACAGCATCTATGATTGTGGCACCAAGTTTCATCTCAGCATTCTCTTTCATTTGCATCAGTATCATTGAGCAGATTTCCACTGGGGTGAAATGCCATAATTTGTTCTTCCAACATACATTGATGAGCAACCTATCATCGGGACCGGCTCTAACTTTGAATGGCCATAGCTTCATGTCATTTTGGACCGAAGGGTCAGAGTACCGCCTACCAATTAAACGAATGACATCTGTTTCATAAGATAAAAAATATCTCCAGTTACAACTCCTGATTTTCTATGTCATATATATGTGTTATGCTATCATTTTACAATTTCAATGTACAGCTCCAAGGTGAAAATATAGAAAAATTCAATTCATCATGCTATGAAATAGTGCAATAGGGTTTATTTCCATTTTCAGTTAATTGAAAAAAGAGAAAACAAAGAAGAGAATTGATAAGCTATATTAGTAGCCAATACATCACTACAATTAGAAGAGGACAGAAAAAATAAAAAGTGATGTTGCAATGGTAATCAAGCAGCCCATTCATTCTTAGTGACAAAGTAGCTCTTGAAAACATATGCATACAAGGGTACTGGAAAAAAGAGAGAGACCAAGTAAAAAAATAGAGATTATATAAGAATTATGCTTACAATCATGCACTTGAAAGGCTATGTATTCAAAAAGTTAGGTACTGGAAAACACAGAGACAAATAAAGTAAATAGTGACCATACAAAAACTAATTAAGGTGAATAATAAACAAACAATAAGGGCTGACCAAAAATGGTGTTGGTTGGGTTCTCTGTGGCCTGCTTTTTAGCAGCTTCACCGACAAGCACTCCGAAGTCGGTGAAAGCCACGTAGGACGGCATGGCAGAGCAGCCATAGTTGCAGCCGTCGAAGACAGCCAAGCGTGTGTAGGCAGAGCCCAGGTCGATTCCGATTCCCATTCCCATTGAGATGGGAGGCCGAGGGCCCTTCCTCTGCTCCATTTGATATTTAATCACACCTCAAATTAATCTTTCAGTCAATGCTAAGATCTTTAGTTTTCCTTTTGAGTTCAGAAGGCGTTTCGTTTGGAATAATAACAACAATAATATATAGTAGAAATCACCAGCGAGTGGGCACAGAAGGGCAGGCAGACCGTCTCACAGTTAACTCTCTCAGCCCATAAATGAAATAATCAATAAACGCGCCAATTCGTCCGCTTAGTTTCCCAAGAATAAATTGATTTCCCATTTTCCCATAACAATTCTTTTCAACCACATAGAACAACGTTACGTTCAAACTTCTGAATTTACGGACAATTAATTATAATCCTGGCAAATGTTGATTATGTCAATATTACTGCCATTTTTTTTAATATCCAAACACAGAGAAATTTAATGGTGATCTATATAATAATAAATATTGTAATTAATCATATGACATTTCCTACACAAAAATATATTCTTTTTTCAGTGGTGATCAGAGAGACTATAAAAAAAATATAAACTTTCTTATCATTACTTTGATCATTATTTTTTGGTAAAAAACCCGTAGGTCAATGAAATTCGATCATGATAACTAAGAAGTAACAATAAAATATGGAGATGATGCTGAGCAGTTCGGATTGACTACCTATATATATACATCTATGATTCGCAATTTTACAGAATATAATTACTGCATATTTCAAATTAAAACTTAATTAGTTATATCACAAAACATTCAAATTTTCTACAAGTCACTGGTTCTTTCTGAGTCAGAGGGAAGATGAAATCACTATTAATAATCAGACCTACTTAATTAGAGGGAAGAGGAGTAGGCGTGCTCCTAATAAACTAATTAAATATTAGAAATCGAAGGGTCACAAACCCAAGGGATGTAATTATGTTATTATTGCCATGACTCATTTTCTTTTTGGAATTAATACTAATTCAATGGTAGATGAAATGGGAAGGGAAGACAAGGGGGCATAGGTAATACCCGGCCTGCTTCTTAGGTAGATGAAATGATTTTTGTTAGGGCTTCTGAAAATTAAGAAATTTAAGATTATAGATATATTCTTCATGATTTTGATAGGTTGTGTCATATTAATTTTTGTTTAGTGCTTTCTCAATGATAAAATTGCATCAAATTTTGATACATGCATAATCTATCGAAATTGTAGAAACACATCTACGAATGTATATTTCAACTTTCACATAATTTGGTATCAAATATATATTTCAATTTGAATAAACTTTGATGGAAGTTGGCATGATTGTCAATTAAGATTGATTACTAATATATTCTCCTTCCAAAATTGCAGAATCTAAATGGGATTGCTATAAATTGTAGAAGGCATATGAAAAATGCAAGCTCATGAAAAATATATATATATATTTTTTTTTTTTTGAGGAAAGGCCAAGGCCCGTTTCATTTCAGAAACTAAAATTAAGTTACATAGTAGAGATCTAAAAGGAATATCTCACAGCTCATGAAAAATATATATGATGTTTCCAATTTTGGTTGCTCGTCACCCACGATGTGGATGTCCTTTTATTTGCCCCCATTGTATCTGAACATAGTTTTTAGAGTACAAGGTACACTGACCTTTTAACTATACAACGGATAAAACAAGGCACATCATATTTAATTAACAAGGCGAAGGCGCATCATATATTACAGCCATAAAGTTTGAGAAATGCAACATTAATCTGAGAAATAAGAGATATGATACTACTTGCCATATTAATTGTATAATAACCATCTCGTGCAACGGTTGTCTTATATTGAACAATTAATCATATATGGGCGTTGCATCCTTGAGATGTTATTCGGGACTGTCACTACTACAGAAATGGTCATTGTACACGGACATAAACAGGGGAGCTACACGGATTTCCTACCGTGTGGAGTGCGAGGGTGTATAATCCCCTGAATAAATTATACACGGATATTTAACCGTGTGCAATTCCTGAGAGCTACACGGATCATTACATAAACAACCGTGGTCAATTTCTTGCCAAGTGGCGTTCTCCAAACCCGAGCTACACGGATCATTACATAATTAACCGTGTCCAATTCCTTGCCAAGTGGCGCTCTCCAAAGCCGAGCTACACGGATCACTACATAATTAACCGTGTCCAATTCCTTGCCAAGTGGCGCTCTCTAAAGCCGAGCTACACGGATCACTACATAAACAACCGTGTCCAATTCCTTGCCAAGTGGCGCTCTCCAAAGCCGAGCTACACGGATCACTACATAAACAACCGTGTCCAATTCCTTGCGAAGTGGCGCTCTCCAAAGCAGAGGTACACGGATTGGAACATAAACAGCCGTGTACGATTTCTCTGTCTACACGGACTTTTAGGTTAATATCCGTGTCGACATAGTTATTCTGCACGGCTCATTACATAAACAACCGTGTACATTAGTGGAGATCTATACACGGATATTTAACTAAAAGGCCGTGTACGATCATGTTTCTACACGGATGTCTATCAAAATATCCGTGTAGAATAACTATTTCTACACGGATCATTACATAAGCAGCCGTGTAGCTATCTTATATTTTTATTTGCTCTTTATTTGGCTTTCCACACGGACTTATGTGAAACATCCGCGTAGAATAGTTATATTTTTTTTTCAATTTTTATTTTATGTTTTGGCTAGCCTCCAGTTTGCTAGCCATTAAAAATCAATTCCAAACAAAGAATTTCCAATATATCAGAATACAACCCCTAAACAAAATTCATGTACACTAAATATATAAAAAATTCATGCACACAAAATTATACAAATCCATATTCTGGTTTACAAAATTCATTTTGAAACCACTTTGCCCACATACATCTAAAATAATCTATATCTTCATTGTTGTAATGTCCTGCCTTCTCGTTCGATTTATGCTGCCAAAAATTCAAAATATGTAGGTTATTAGAAAAATACAATATAACAACTGCATCTCTGTTTTGCTTTATAAAAATAAATATTGTAATTATAACAATGCAACTAATAAAACAAATTTAGTAGACTAAAATATTAGAGGAAATCAATATTAATTATATGGACAAGTCAAGGCAAACATATGAATTACATACCGGATATTTTGGCCAATCGAATTGTAAGCGTTCAACAAAGTGATACATAAAAATCATCGTGTAATAACCGCATTCCCAATCCTGAAACTGTTGCGGGCACTGAAATTTTCATTTAGCGGCCTATGTTAGAATGACAATTAATTTTTGAACAAAAAATATGAAATTATAAAAATTATAGTGCATGTGCTCACCGGCTGCCACCTGAAACACAACTTATTTTTACGCTTCGGAATCGTGCTTTGCATTCCTCCATCTTTAAGATATCGCAGAAAAGCCCTTACAAAATTGAGTGAATGTAATTAGCAATTCCACAATTTGTTATATGTAATTGGGAAAAAATCAAACCAAGTGAATTACTATTGCTTACTTTCTTATTGGAATGCAGATCATTTTGGATGTCTGAGGAGTGACGTCCGGTCCGGGATGTGAAGAATCCATGAGGAAAACCAAATTCTCAAGTGGCACAATCACAATCAAACACCAGTGGCCCCTCTGGTGGTATGGCACGAGAATAAATTTCTTATTCTCCGAAAGAGCCTTATGCATCGCTGAACACATGTACTGGACAGTATCTTCCTCCTGATATTGCACCATCGTACCACTAGTAAAAGCGGGGTCCAAGAATGCACAGGAGTTCACCCTATCTTTCCCACAAGCCACAGTCTATTTTCGTTGTATCATCCTGAAAAATCATCATTTCACATTAGAATATATATTTGAGTGCTATACACATGATATATATGATTTTTTGGTCACTAACATGACGAAAACGGTGAGGACTCCCACATCGAGCCATTTATCGCTTGATGAGGCATGTAGAAAATCCTTGAATTCTTTGAAAGGCAGCACGACCGTCCTGCCTTTGTGTAGGAGAACCTCGGGGGGGATATCGAACATTACGTCCTCCATATAATCTGGTGCCTTAACCAGGCAGGCGTGGAGATTCCGCAAATCCTCGGGCAAACGGCTAACCTCTTTTTCAGAGAGCCCCGTACGGTCTACTGGGGTATCCGCTGGTGCCGCTGGTGCCGCTGGCGCATCCGCTGGTGCCGCCGCTGGCGCAGCCGCTGGCGCAGTAGGAGATTCTTGCGCATCAGCCCCGACTACTACTTCTAAGCCTCGCCGTACCGGTGACAAAGCTTCGTCCGCAGCGTATCCAACGCCTCTTCGGGTCTGTATCAGATTTTGAACCTTTTTTCAAGTATTTCAAAATAATCATTTGAACGTAACATAAGATATCCGTGTTTTATTTAGAGATTACCTGATCCAAAATAATCTGACACTTGGACCATTGGACAATCTGTCTACGGGCATCATCAAGCACCTCCATGCCGTCGGTAGGGACAGGAAGAGGTATGCGGGCAGCCCAATCGGCCACAATCATGTCAACCGTTACGGGGAGGTGGTTGGGCCTTAGCTGAGAACCGGCTGGAGGATATACAATACCCTTAGCAAGGGTCAGAGGAGTTTTGTCATGCCACATGACGAGGTCGCATGACGTGGCCTCCTGCAATAATTATCAGAAAATAGTTAATGAACAAGTCACAATTACGGGTAGATTATGAACAAGTAGTGATTACCTGTAGATTGTCCAACACGCCCAGAACTTCGGTCCCGGATGCTTGACTGCTTCGCCGAAATCCCGGCGAAACGGGAGGTTGTTGCTCGGATTGCTGCGTAAGAGATGTAATTTGGTTGATCCACCTTGATTCGAATTCAGCCATCCTTCCATCGTACTCCGTTCTGAACTCCTCGCATACCTCCTGGCGTACCTGCGCCAACCTTGATTCCATCTCTTCCGTGCTAACTTTGGCACGCGGTCTTCTTTTTGGTTTCGGTCCGTTGTATACATCCTTCCAGCCACAGTAGACCGAGACACCCCTAACTCGACCCGTGTGTTCTTTAGTCCCGAGCGCTGCGGATAAGGAATCATCCACTCTTTCGACAGTCATGGAGCCCGAATTTACCTCCTCCTCCACATCCAACTGTTAAAAAAAATAGTTATAGCAAAAGACAAAGTAATGTACACGAAGTTACCACAAAGACTCTTACCATTTTCTGAGCCACGGGTTGCACGTCACTTGGGAGTACTATCATCCCATCAGCGGTTACCTCAGATCTTCCCATGAGCCAGCATTGGGCCCTAAGATTTTGGATCCTAACCACAGATGAGTCAGAATCTTTGTTTTGGTCCAGTACCTTAGCCCATTCGGCCGACTTACCCTCGTAACCACCTGACCCTAATTTGTGCGGGTACTTGTTCAATTTCGCGATCCTCCTGCCCTCGTCACTTTTTATCTTCACACATCAAGGCACATCAATTAGCTAGTTTAAGGAAGATAAGTACATATCGAGAAAGAACAGAGACAAAGTTAATTGGCTGAATTTATATACCTTGAACTCTTCTGTGGACTTCAAAGCTTGAAACGCCTCCCAGTCCTCTTGTTTCAGCCATTTATAGTAGCCTACTGGATTTCTCCCTTCCTCCATGAAAACCGTCTTCAACGTGCTCTTGAATTGCTTCCAAGCTTCATTCATTTTCCTCAGAGTCTTTTTCTTTTTCGCGGACTTTGGGTCGTCATCCTGGATGTTCCAATGAGCCTGCATGATTGACAACAAAATTACTGCATGTAAGTTCATTCAAGTTTTCAGGTCAGGTATAGACATATATTTCTTTGCACTTAACCAAAGTACGGGGAATAAGTAGCTTGAAAATAATTTGTGTTTCACTTGCTCTACCAAATTGTTTTCTGTATATTAGGAAACTTTGGGGCACAACCTATGTCACTACCTACATGCAATTTAACCTTTATGACCAAATCAAAGTGAAATAATGTGTTGTATTTAGCTGAGTTTGTTAGTGATATTTCTTTGCTGATTTTGCTATCTGTCATGATAATAGTGTAGGGCACCAGAATTGGGTCAAGGTGTCTGGCGATTACCTTACCTTTCCTGGTGGCGGTACCCAGTTCAAGCATGGTGCACTACACTAGCTACATTGATTAATTTCATTCAGCAGGTAATATATATTTGGTTTTGAATTTTTCTCTGTATATATAACTACTAAATGATAGAATTTGGGATATAGTCCTACAAAGCAAGAATTATCACCTACACCCCTAGAAATATACCAAAGGTTAAGACATGCTAGAAAACTTGTATCCAACAAAAAAAGAAATAACAAACAGAATACGAAAAATGAATATATAATGCATGTACAGTTTTTTTTTTTACCTTCACAATGTTCCACCATTCGTTCTTATCTTCGTCATCGAATTTGTCCCACCTCTCAACCAAGATAGATGCCTTCTGCTTCACCAAATTGTTACACCAATTTGTGTACTCTGCCCTACGTGGACCCTTCGGACATCCGGTTTTGTCGAACTCGATTTGCAAATCCTTCGCCTCTGAGGTCTTCGTGCACATTGTCGGACCTCTTTTCCTCTTTTCTGTCTGAGACTGCTGGTCCTCTTCTTCCACTATCATATCTACCTGCGGTTCCACTGTTTCCAAAATCATATCTGCATTCTCACCTGGCTGTGACATGGTTCTTTCTACAAAAAAGAAACATTATTACAAATGCTATGAAATATAAAATTTAGGGTTAACTTATGTGTTGTTGGGTCCTTTGTTCAATCATAGTGTTGGTTTTGCAATTTAGTCCCTGTAACATTAATTAGGTGTCCATGTCACCAGAATAGGTCAGTTGAGGAAACTTTTCACTTAACCAAAATACAATCAGAGATAAGGGTTTTGATTTAACCAAGATACAGGGAGCATTGCAACTTAGAGAGAGAGAGAGAGAGAGAGAGAGAGAGAGAGAGAGAGAGAGAGCCTTTCAAGGACAGAACAGCAACCGCGCGAGAGGAGCTTAGAGATTCAGTTGGCGAGTTCAGAGGAGAGCGACAGAGGAGACCGAGCAAGCACCGAGAGAGAGAACGATGGCAGCACCACAGAAAGAGATAGGAGACTAGGGGGTTTAGGTTTTAGGGGAGACGAGGAGATTTTGAAAAGATATCGAGCGACAGAGACGAGGCGCGCATTTTATTTCGCGTAAACTAAATCTACACGGACATTTAAATAAACAACCGTGTAGAAACGTAAGAGAGCTACATGTTTAATTAAACACCCGTGTATAATTAGGTTACGCGAAATTATGAAATGCGCGCCTACATATGGTTTTCTAGATTAATTTTTTCAAATTCCAAAGTTTCATATTTTTCAAAATGGAAATTCCAAAATATAAAAAGGAACCTGATTTCAGTTTTATTTAGCTTGAAAATTATTTTATATCTTCGAGTATCTAGCAGAACTTAATAATAAATGCAAATAAATATTTCAATTTCTACACGGGCGTTTAAATAAATATCCGTGTAGAAAACAGTTTGTACACGGATTTTTTATTAAACGCCCGTGTACGTTGCTTATAAGGCGAAACAACTCTTGAAAATTAAACGACCGTGTTAAAAGCCATTTGTACACGTATTTTTAATTAAACGACCGTGTATGATTCTTATAAGACGAAATTCAAAATTAAACGACCTTCAAAAGCCTTTTGTACACGGAAGTCGAGAAGTTGCCTTATCTTTTTAATTAAGAAGACGAAACGACTTCAAAATTCAATATAATCTGAGAAACTCCCCCTTTTCGATTACTTTTCTCTGAGAATTTGGAAGAAGAAATGGCTGCTTCGGTGCCACCGGAAGAAGACGCAAATGTGCCATGGCCATTGCCCCCCGGCTATGTCATTCCCGAGGATGCTCCCGAAGTCCCTCCCGGCTATGAAATGCCTCCTCCCAACTACAGGAGGACATGGCCATGGCCGCCCTCAAATGTGCCACGACGAAGCCCAAGGGAGCACCCACCACCAAAGCCCTACAAAAGGAGGGGCAATCCCTGGATCAGGCCAAAGAGACCCTGGATTAAAAGGAGGGGGTCAGGCCAAGGAGCAATCCAGCCAGGCCAGTGAAGGAGTGTTTCATTAAGTTAGCTTTTTTTTTCGTTTTGTTTTGATGTAATATATTTTTGTTCTTAATGTAATCAGCATTTTGTTTTCTTTCCGTTTAACTATTTTGTTAAATACTTCATGCTATCTAAATAAATACTGTTATAGATATGAATTAGCAGTACAAAACAACCAACAAATAATTAATTCATGGATAATCACTAAAAAGTAAATTATTTAAAATTAACTTAAATAATCTGTCTAAATAATATCATAGAATGCCTAATGCTCTCTAAATAATCCGATTTGAAAACATAAATGAACACTTTACTTGATATGACCTTATCTGGGTTTACAAATTTATAAAACAACCATAGAATAATTTTTCGGAAAAAAAATACCTTCTGTTCAAGTAATTATTTCAAAATATTTTTTACAAAAAAATATTTCAAAATAACATGCAATTTAGTCCCTGTTGTTCAAGTAAAGTATTTCAAGAATAATGTAATTTGAATATTTCAATTTCTACACGGGCGTTTAATTAAATATCCGTGTAGGAAACCTTTTGTACATGGATTATTCATTAAACGCCTGTGTACGTTTCTTAGAAGGCCAAAAAACTATTGAAAATTAAACGACCGTAAGAGAAAACTTTTCTTACACGGATTTTTAGTTAAACGTCCGTGTTCAACTATAGAAAACGTTTAATTCGAGAAGTTGCCTTATCTTTTTAATTCTGAAAAGACGAAAACGAATTCAAATAATCACTCCCCCGTTTCGATTACTTTTTCTCTGAGAATAATTTTAGGGGAAAAAATACCTTCCTACACGGATGTGTAATGAAATATCCGTGTAGCTCCCTTTGAATTTCTACACAGACATTTTATGAAACGTATAAATGTATTTGTACACGGATGTTTAATTAAATGTCCGTGTTGCTCCCTTTGAATTTCTAATGAAATTAAAAATTATTCTTAGAAAGATGGGTGTTTCACGTACTAATTAAATTATATCAGAAATTATACAAAAATTCATGTCTATATTATATCAAAAATTAATACAAAAAAACCTACACTAAATTATACAAATCCATATTTCTAGTTTACAAAAATTACTGTTGAAACCACTCTGCCCACATATCTAAAATAATCTATCTGGTTCTTGCTCCTGATGCAACAAAGAAATATTAGAAACGAAATAAAAACATTACAATGAGACAGAAATATCCAGAGATAAACCGGCCTTGAGTCTTTAGCTTCATTGGGCTCTCTGAAATATTATAAAAGAAATATATATTATGCATTGAATTTTTTTTTCCAAATAAGAAATATTAAAATTTTCAAGTTTAAAAGGAGTAAATATTATACATTGGATTTTTTTTTCCTTTTTCTCTTTTTTTCCACTGTTTGAACATCTTCCCATAATCCTTCATTGTGGTCAAATCTCATGTAATTTGCTTCGTCTTGTTCTGCAATTGTTGCTATCTCAGCTTGCACATCGGTACAAAATTGAGGTATCTCTTCGAACTGGTCGTACTCTTCTTCGTCGGTGACGTTTTCTACCCCAACAATCCTTCTTTTTCCGGATAGGACGACACTCCACCTATCATCACTCGGGTCAGTGACATAAAAGACTTGGGTGGCTTGCTTGGCAAGTATGAACGGATCATCCACATACCTGACTTTGTCAAAATCAACGAGGGTGAACCCGTCGTTATCAACTTTAACACCCCGGTCTTCGACCCATTGGCACCGAAACAAGGGAATGCTAAGGTGAGGATTGTAAACGAGCTCCCAAATTTCTTCAATAACGCCGTAATAAGACTTTGAAGGTATTACAGGCCGGGAATCCCCCGATCTACTGAATTCTTGGGACGTCGCCACCAACGTCACCCCACTATTTTGCATCGTGCTCTTATCACACTGTAATTTAGTGTAAAATGTATATCCGTTAATCTCGTATCCTTGGAATGTTCTAACAACCATTTGGGGTCCTTCGCCCAGCAATCTAACAGTTTCATTTACGGGGGACATTTCGGGGTGTGATTTCACTGTCTTTCATCCATCCTATAAAAGAACGGTTATGCTCGTCAGTAAGCCACTTCTGACTTCTCGTGTAGTTCTGTTGTCGAAGGATCGTCATGTGCTCATCTATATATGGAGCAAAATCAGCCATGTGCTGCAGTACAATAAAATGTGCCTTTCGCAGGTCATCGTTATCAGCAACTATGGCTTTCAACCCTATTGTCCCTACTCCTTGTAGCCTTCCCTCGTATCGAGATTTTGGAACGCCAATAGGACCCACACCGGTCATGTAGTTGGTGCAAAACTCAATTACCTCTTCTGTGGAATATCCCTCCACAATGCTACCTTCGGGGCGATGTCGGTTCCTTACGTAACTTTTCAAAATACCCATGAATCTCTCGAATGGATACATATACCGCAGGAACGCGGGACCACAGATCTGAATTTCTCTCACGAGATGAACAACAAGGTGAACCATAACATCGAAAAAAGATGGCGGAAAATACATCTCAAGATGGCAAAGGGTAACGACGACCTCCTTCTGCAAAGCGTCCAATTTGAGCGGGTCTATCACCTTGGAATTAATTGCATTGAAGAAAAAACAAAGCTTCGTAATGGTTTGCCGCACGGGCTTCGGTAAAATTCCCCGAATTGCAACAGGAATCATATGTGTCATTAAAACATGACAGTCGTGGGATTTCGGACCAATCAATTTCAGGTCCTTCATCGACACCAGCTTCTTAATATTCGAAGAATACCCTGATGGGACTTTAATACTATGAAGGCACTTACAAAAGCTCGTTTTCTCGATCTTCGACATTGTGTACATTGCGGGGGGGAGGTATGCCTTTTGGTTCCCTTTATCCTGCGGTGCAAGCTCGGGTCGTATTCCCATTAATTTCATGTCTTCTCGAACTTTAAGACCGTCTTTCGTCTTCCCCGAAATGTTCAATAATGTGCCAATCAAACTGTCACAGACATTTTTTTCAACATGCATAACATCTAGGCAATGTCTCACTTCTAAATATTCCCAGTATGGTAGCTCCCAAAATATGGACTTCTTTTTCCAAATATCTTTCGGTGGTGGTTTGGCACGTTTTCCAAAAACAACAGCAAGGTTTTTAACCCGCATGAAGACATTCTTCCCATCTAACGGACGACGTGCCACTCCAAGCTCAATTTTCCCGTTGAATACCTTCTTCTTCTTACGGTATGGATGATTAACAGGAAGAAACCTACGGTGCCCCATAAAAACATTCTTTTTACAATTTTTCAACCTCAGCACCTGCGTGTCATCTTCACAGATGGGGCACGCCTTTGCTCCTTTACAAGTGTAACCCGATAAATTCCCGTACGCGGGGAAATCATTTATGGTGCAGAATACCATGGCCCGCAAATTAAATTGCTCTTTGCCGTACGCATCCCACACCCGGACGCCATCCCTCCACAATTTCTGGAGGTCCTCAATTAATGGTGCGAGATACACATCTATGTCATTTCCGGGTTGTCTGGGTCCTTGGATTATTAATGACATCATTATGTACCTGCGTTTCATGCACAACCAAGGAGGAAGATTGTAGATGCATATAAGAACTGGCCAAGTGCTGTGCTGACTGCTCATGCTTCCAAACGGACTCATTCCGTCTGTGCTCACCCCTAACTTAAGGTTTCGTGATTCGCCACCAAATCCTTCGAAATGTCTATCAATGTTTCTCCATTGAATTGAATCAGCAGGGTGTCTTAGTTTACCATCCCTTTTGCGCTCTTCTTCATGCCAACGCAACAATTTCGCATCTTTGGGATTTGCAAATAACCGTCTGAATCTCGGTATTATCGGGAAATACCACACTGCCTTAGCCGGAGGCCTTGCCTTTTTTCGTCCATCACAATCGTCAGTGTCCTGGTCCTTGCGTTTATACCGTAAAACACCGCATTTAGGACAAACATGCATGGCCTCGTACTCGCCACGGTACAATACACAATCATTCGGACATGCATGTATTTTTTCAATCTTCAAACCCATTGGACAGATCAGCTTCTTCGCCTGATATATTGTACAGGGTAACTCGTTGTTATCTGGGAGCATCTCTCGTAAAAGCTTTAATAAGGACGTGAAACTCTTATCGCTCCAACCGTTGTCTGCTTTTAAGTTCAATAATTTCAACACAGCTGATAGTTTTGTAAATTTGGTACACCCGGGGTATAACGGCTTTTTAGATTCATTAGACAGATACTGAAATTTTTTAAAATTTTTATCACTAATTTCATCTTCCACATCACGTAACATGTCCTCTAGATTCTCAGTAAAATTGTATTCTGCATTTTCATCAATCTCCACCTCATCATCCTCGTTGCAATCAAGCCCAGCATTATCGAAATTTTCGACATTCTCAAAATCATTGTTGCATTCAAATTCAAAATTATCAACAGTTTCTACATTATCATCATTCTCGTCCAAAACAAAATTTCTATTGGTTCCACTACATTCCCCAATTTTCTCACCATGCATAAACCAACATGTATAGTTTTTCTTAAATCCCCGACAAATCAAATGAGCTCTAATTTCTTCCGAATCCCCAAATCTTATATAATTTTTACAATCTCTACAAGGACACAAGATGTCGTTCTCTTTTCTGTCCACTCTATAACTCTCAGCAAATTTTAGGAACTCATCAACGCGAGCCAAGTATTCTGCACTATCACGTCGCAATTCGTACATCCAACTTCGATCCATCTGTAAATTAAAGTAAAAAAAAAAAATTCCAATTAAACATATATGGTGGTCAGCATATATATTGTTCCAAATTCTTGGCTTATAAAGGGCCGGTTTACAATCCTAACCCACTCTTTGAATATTATGCTTCATATGTGAACACATATTAGCGGGATTTAATTAGTATTTGAGAAAAATTCGGCAGCATTTCTCCTTAACTCCCCAAGTATGCGTAAAAACCACATACTCGTAGGAGCAATAAGGAGAAATACTGTCGAACTTTTCTCAAATACTAATTAAATCCCGCTAATACGTGTTCACATCCTAAATGAGACACAATATTCAAAGAGCAGTCCCAAACGAGGGACTATCCAAAATTAATCCCTATTGGATTAATTTTGAACGGGCATGGACCTAAAAGCATCAGTAGGTCGGTTATTGGACCACAATACACTAATTATTTACATTATCTTAACAAATCAAGCATTAAATAATAATTGACAGAAATAATTAAGCAATATTAATCAGTAACAGAAAATTAGATAAAGAAGAGGGAAATATATATATGTATGACTAACCTTGGCAATAGAGAGGAGAATGCGAATTAACTTCCAAGCTATATCTCAGATCCGACCTCGTTCCTTGTGCGCAGAAATCAGACCAATTCAATACAGAGAGAGAGAGAGAAGTATTAATTGATCAAAACGGCGCCGGAAGAAGGCCTTTTATATAGTTCCAAACCCTAAAATAACCTTTCTACACGGATGATAATCTATAAATCTGTGTAAAAAAAGCATTACGAGAGCTACACGGACTTTTACATATGTAGCCGTTTATAAAAGATAACCTTTATACACGGACAATTATATAAACAACCGTGTGTAATATAAAAGATAAATTTTCTTCACGGACATTTAGAATTCTTTTTTTTTTCCTAATTTTTGTTTTATTTTTTTTGGTTTAGCCTTCCATTATTTCGAGCAAGTATCTTTGTTTTCACGGATATTTAGCTATAAATCCGTGTAGAAAGACACACAGACTTTTATATAAACAGCTGTGTAAATTATTTTTCTACACTGTTAATTAAACAAAAATCCGTGTACTATTTCTCGTTTCTACACGGCTCTTTATTAAACGTCCGTGTATCATTTGTTTTTTTTTTTTTTTTTGGTCTGTCAGCTAGTTTTTTTCCCTATGTTTTTCAGAACAAACAATTTCCAAAACAGAGGAAGACATTTAAACTAAAAATTCATGTACCCTAAATTATACAAAATTAAAGCATTACAAAAGTTGGAATAAAAAGTCATATTGTAAACTAAAAATTTCCATTAAGGACTAGAATAGGGTGGTTCTTTCCTTTTGGTGCCAGTAGGGTTTACAGAGGGTAATATGAAGATACATGTTTTACTAAAGAAAGAGTTGAGTAAAAAGTTGGATGAAGGACCATAAAAAAAAGGGAAGATGTGGATGAAGGACCGTCAGAGCCGGATGAAGAGTCGAATGAAGAGTCGGATGATCTCCGACTCTTCATTCGACTCTTCATCCGGCTCTGAAGGTCACATTCACCTCTTCATCCGGCTCTGAAGGTCCTTCACCCAACTCTTCACCCAACTCTTCGTCCAGTAAAATTGATCAGAATAGAGAGATAATTTTTTTTTCAATACTTCGATCGCATGGGAATTCGAGATGTAGGTTATCAATTGTACCAGATCGCTCATCTGTGAGCTCCCAAAACAGTAGCTCATATCGATCTAATTTTGCGATCTGAAACAATTGATAAACCTACATCTCAACCCAATTGTTAACTGTGAGAGGGGAGAGTATAAGTTGATCAAAACGGCGCTTGGGAGAAGGCCTTTTATATAACAAAAAACCTAAAATATCATTTCTACACAGCTCTTTATTAAACGTCCGTGTAGCTCGCTCAAGGCTTTCTATTCTGTCATTTAAACAAAAAACCGTGTACAAATTCGACATTTCTACACGGCTCTTTATTAAACATCCGTGTAGCTCCTACGGGTTATATACACGGTTATTTAAACAAACATCCGTGTACAATTCTTACCTTTCTTCACGGTTCTTTAATTAAATATCCGTGTAGCTCTCTCAAGGCTTTCTCCACTGTTATTTAAACAATAAGCCGTGTACATTTTCTACTAAACGTCCGTGTAGCTCTCTCACGTCTTTCTACACTGATTCTTTTATAAATATCCGTGTAGAGATCCTACAGATATTTCAGGCATCCAAAATATTACAACTTCTACACGGTTTTTCTATAAAATTGCCAAGCCCGTGTACAATCACAACAACAAAGTAGGCACTTTTCGCGAGGGAACTTCGTCGCTAAAAGTACCGTCGCAAAAGAAAAAGCACGTTTATGACGGTACTCCGTCGCAAAAAGTCACTTTTTATCCTCGTGAAAAGTACCTGTCTTTTGTAGTGAATGTGCCGTGTACAATGACCATTTCTGTAGTAGTGTGTATATATATATATATATAAATGGATACAACATTAATGAAGGAATTAATTAAGAGGTGCATGTTATTATGGTACCTTAGTTTTCTCTATTGTTGGATGGAAATATATAGATGCATGCTGATACTTACTATTTCTATAAAGTACAAATCACAGATCGATCAATCATTGTATATATGTATATAAAAGAAGCAAACATTTCCTCATAACAATGTCATATATTACTACGACAGCAAGAACAAAGTGCTTTTGACTTGCATATAGCTGCTAATCATTCACTAGTGTTGTGCCTCTGCATTGCAACAGGACATATTATAAGAGAATAAAAACAAATTCTCGTTCAACAATTCATTTATTGTGGAAACAAGTCTCATTTGTTTATCCATCTACATCTTAAAATCAATTATATTGCGGCTATAAAACCATAACGCCAACTATTTTGTAAAATTAACAAACAATTTTTTTTAAATAAATAACTAAAACATTATGTTGATTTTTTTTAATATTAAGATTAAATTTAGAATTCTCCTAGACTACGCACAATAGCTAATTACTTGACCTTAGGCAAACTCAGTGTTACATATACACCAAGTAATACCTCTAATATTGCATTTTGGAATACAATCTGGTATGAAAACTGTGCTCTGTCTACAAAATACCCTCAATTATATAGTATTTGTACAAATAAACTTGTTTCCTTCTCGGAAGTCATCAATTCTCAAGGTCAGATTCTCCACTTTAGAAGGTTACTTGGTGGCATTTTGCTTTCTGAATGGACTGAAATCTTAACAATCATAAGTTCTTCTAGTTTTACACATCATGAGGATAAGGTTGCCTGGAGATGGGAACCCTCAGGGCAGTTTACGGTTAGATCTATATATGGATTTTTAAATTTTAGGGGTATCACCGAAAATAGATACACTATTGTTTGGGAACTACCTATTCCTCCCAAAATTAGAATTTTCATTTGGTTACTTCTAAATAATAAGATTCTCACTAAAAGTAATCTCTGTAGAAGGGGATGGCTGGGATCGGTACAATGTCACTTGTCATGATATTGAGGATACCAACCATCTCTTTCTCAAATGTCAGCAGGCCCAAAAAATTTGGTTTTGGTTGGGACCAACACAAGAGCTGTTTACTCAGTGGCATACAATCAATGATATTTTTGATTTTTCTACCACATTCTCCTCAGATCAACAAAAAGGGTTTTTAGTAATTATAAGCGCGGTGTGCTGGACAATATGGAAATATAGGAATGAAGTATGTTTCCGATCCGGCACCAGTAAAACAATTAGAACTATTATCCTACTAATTGTTTCTGTTTTCTCCTACTGGTCAGGTAACATGCATAAAAAAGTTAAAGACGCTGCTGCGGAGTGGGTGCTTACAGACTTCAATGCCATACCGCTGAGGATATGGGATCCAACTGATACCCAAGTGGTACCCTACCAGGGCATGGAGAACACAGGGGAGCATATGGCTTTCGAAGTTGGAGATGGTCCAACTACCCCTGTACATGAGGCTGGTGCAACAGTGGTTTGAAAAATGAGGTTTCCTCCATCATTTTGTTTGGATCCAAGGGTGGGAGGGTTTACATATACTAGCCCCTTGATGTGTGGCTTAGAGTTAATAAGTAGTTTTTCTCTTACAATATTTTGGTGGCTGATTAAACGGCGTGCTTTTGTGTTTTGTTGCTGTTTACGTCCTGCATTTAGTCGTTGATCTCGTTATCGTACTTGCTTACTGATGCTGTAATTTAACTAGCTGTTTCAATATATTGGAACGGGCAATTTCATTGCCTTTCTTTCAAAAAAAAAAATAGCTAATTACTTGATATGCATATGTCTGATAGCATTATTAACCGAGATTTTAAAAGCATATATCACTAACCATTGCCTATGTTATGTCACCACCGTGATATTTATATAAGATGGTCGTTTGACCTACTAATTAAAAAAAATCAAGCCGGACTAATTATATAAGATGATGTTTTGATGGAAATTAACATTTCCTTTAAATGATATAAAAGAATGGAAAGAAATGAATAGATGACTGATCAATTATCAATCAATCAATTTTTTTTTTTAAATGACATTTTAAAAATGGAAAGAAATCACTAGCAATCTGAAAATCGAGTATCTGACAATCAAATAAGTGTGACAAATATGTGTAGCAAGTATGTGTCTAAATAAATTGTTACTTATACGCATATAAAAACAAAAAAATGCATAGAATAAAAAATGACTATTTGATCGGAGGGCTGATATTCAATTTAAAATTTAATCTTTTAATCACAGTTATTGGCGGATCAGGACGTCTATATTCTTAATAAGAGAGAAGATATCAGTAAATAATGAAGATGCATTACTTTAATTGGAGGAACACAAATTAACACAATTTAAGTATGAATTGGTGATTAGATAGAAGCAGAGGAGTGGGGTGGTGATTGCCAGAACTGCGCCTTGTTGATCTTTGACACGCTGCGCACCACCTCAAGAGGTGTCCCATCACCGCTTACTTTTCCTGTTACCTTTCTCGCTGCAAGCTCTATCTCAAAGTCAAATAATGCAATAGCATAACAAAAATTTATAAATTCTGCTGCTATTCTTCTCCTATTTTGCAAAGTTTACTTGTAACTTGTAAGTAAAGATTTTTGATGATATTTAAAACCTTGTAAATAAATTGATTGTAATAAGAAAGTTACTTAAGTTGGATTTAGAAGTTTTTGAGTTTGTTCTTTAATGTTAAATTAAATAACTTGGTTACGCGAAGGTCACTAATCCAAGGCTGACGTCATCTTTGCAACTTGTTAATTCCGTTGACAGTCTCTGGCAGGTTCCGGTGACAAAGCGCGTTTCCTTCTCTGTGTTTGCTCAACAACAACCGGGAAGAATTAGATTGGGATGTGATCTGATCATGATATGCTTTACCCCCTCTCTTCCTAGTCTTTAATTTGCCTCTGCAAATTCTGTCTATTATTTCCAGCTTGTGGAATTTTACTTCCAACCAGTTGCCTTATGATTGGTGCTTGTTACAGAGACAACCGAGCTACGGACCCTTGATTGATGCTTGTGCATGTTGCTGATGAGGGAGAACACGAGAGCTTAGGCCCTTTCATATGCTTCAAAAGAAGAAAGGGGGGGTGGGGAGGAATGCGCTTTCGATTGGGGGTAGTTGTGATGTCATTTTCATTGTATTTTTAGTTTTAGTTTGGTTGTATAGATGGCCATAAAATATGACCTCCAATTCAAGGTGAAACCCGAGGCAGGAACGAGATATTTACAGTGAGATGAATTATTTGGCAAAACTTTTTCCTATTCGATTGATCAAGCCTGTAATAACAACATCATATACATGTCATGGAACCAACAGTTTAAGACATATATATGAACACAGAATACAGTGGAACAACTAGAATTGCATTTGGTTACAAATTTAATGTCACATTAAAAGGACAAAATAAACAAATGACACGATCTACCGCTAAACTTCATTAGTTCTGATGCAGCATTTGTTTCTGGACATAACTGAATAAAATGATATAACATGTAACTTGCATGTTCAACAAAAGCCATGTAATATTGTTCAACAAAAGCTCATTTCTTAGAATAAAAATACAACAAAAACTCATTTCTTGACCGAGAATCTCATGCTTGCAAAAGCTTTATAGAAAACATATATCCTAAACAAAGGAAAATTAAGTATCAAAATTTGCTTCTAAGATCGATGAAACAAACAGATCAATGTGCCTTGTTTCACCAAAAAAAAAAACATAAAGGTAAATGCAATCAATTTTTCATATACTTTTCTCACTATATATTTGTCTTAACGACTATTTTGATAGATCTTGGCTATAATTGGTTCGCAAATGGCTATCAGTTCTTTCAGCTTGGCCTCAGACTCGGCAGGGTCAGGACGAAGATTATCCTCAACCCAATTTAAAGCTTGCATAGTTGCATCATCTATTGCACTCTTATTTGCATATTTTAGTTTGGGAGCAATTCTGCTGTCCCTCATAGAATTCCTCATATTATAGGCATATTTCTCCAATGCATTGCGAGCATCGACCTTCTTCTTGTACTCCAAATCCTCAACCCTGAATGTCTCGGCATCTTTGATCATCTTCTCTATTTGCGCCTCGCTTAGCCGACCTTCATCATTGGTCACAGTTATCTTGCTTTGTTGGCCGGATCCTATGTCTTGTGCCGTGACATTTAGAATCCCATTTGCATCAATCTCGAAGCAGACATTGATTTTTGGTTCCATTTTTGGAGCAACGTGAATTCCTGAGAGCTTAAACTTCCCAAGAAGGTTATTGTCATCAGTTCTAGATCTATCACCCTCAAAGACTTGCACAAGAACACTAGATTGGTTGTCGGAACTGGTAGAAAAAAATTTGTCCCTTTTGGTGGGTATTATAGTATTTCTTGGTATTAAGGTAGTCATGATTCCTCCCTGGGTTTCTATACCTAGAGACAGAGGCGTAACATCGACAATAACAAGATCAAGTACCTCGTCATTTCCATAACCGCTGAGTTTTGCAGCTTGCAGTGCAGCCCCATATGCCACGGCCTCATCGGGGTTAATGCTTTTGCAAAGCTCCTTTCCATCAAAGAGCTCTTGCAACATTTTCTGTACCATTGGTATTCTTGTAGAACCCCCAACAAGAACCACTATGTCAATAGCAGTCTTGTCCATGTGAGCATCCTCCAGGCACTTTGTCACGAGTTCCATGCACCTTTTGAAGAGATCCATATTGAGCTCCTCGAACCGAGCCTGGGTGATGTACGAACTGAAATCAATTCCTTCATAGAGGCAAGCAACCTCCACAGTTGTCGAGGCAGCAAAGGAGAGAGTCCTTTTTGCTCGCTCGCAGGCAGATCGCAACCTCCTAATGCTCCTCGGGTTGCCGCTGATGTCCTTCTTGTGCTTCCACTTGATCTCCTGGAGGAAGTGGTTCAACAAACGGTTGTTGAAGTCCTCTCCACCGAGGTGAGTGTCTCCAGTTGTTGCCTTGACCTTAAACACACCTTGCTTTATGTTGAGCACCGAGACATCAAAGGTGCCGCCGCCGAGGTCAAAAATAAGGACATTCTTCTCTTCAAGTACATAAGTCAATTTCTCAAAGCCGTAAGCCACTGCAGCAGCTGTGGGTTCATCCATGATGCGCATCACCTTTAGCCCTGCTATCTCACCGGCACCCTTTGTAGCCCGTCTTTGCGAGTCGTTGAAGTAGGCAGGGACAGTGACCACCACATTCTGGACACTGCATTCGAGGAAGTTCTCTGCAATCTCCTTCATTTTTTCTAGGATCACAGCGGATAGTTGCTCTGGCAGGAACTGTTTCTCCTCCCCTTTGTACTTGACAACAATCTTTGGTTTATCGCCGGCGCCTTGAATGACATTAAATGGCCATAGCTTTCTATCGCTCTGGACAGTTGGGTCGGAGAAGCTCCTACCGATCAAACGCTTCGTGTCTGTCTCGAAGAATGATGTGTTTTAGAAAATGTTGTTTCAATTACAGAACAAACAGTAGGGGCAAAGTACTTACCGAATATGGTATTTGTGGGGTTCATGTCACCCTGATTCTTGGCAGCTTCACCAATCAGCCGCTCATCAGCGGTGAATGCAACACATGATGGTGTTGTACGGTTCCCTTGATCGTTCGCAATGATTTCCACGCGTCTGTGATTCCAGACTCCAACACATGAGTATGTCGTGCCGAGATCGATCCCGATTGCAGCCTGTGCCTCCTTGCTTGGTGCCATTGCTCAAATGCTTGAGGCTGATTGCGTCTGTCTAAACTTTTTCAAAGTCAAGAGGAGTTCATAAAATCTAAAATGAAATGAAAGAAGATATAAATGATTCCCAGTTTTGGTACTTGGTAAGAGGGACTATTAAATAAGAGCAACTCTAGTTGTCTGTTGGTTTGCCTGATCCTTGCGTCTTAAACTTGTGCCATTCTTTCACTCGATTACTTATTTTTTATAATTAATCGACTCATTTATTGAAATAAATCATTTGGACCAAGTCCCTGCTGTCCTTCTCAAACGTAATTACCATAAATATATATATCCTGGGTGCTTTTCAAGTCAAGTCAATGCATGGCTCATGAATTTCCCAGTAAATTAATCTCAAGATCTGTAATTTATATAATATAATATGTTATCTTCTCTTTTCGTTAACATTAGTAACAACATTGATAGAATCGTCGTTCAAAACTAAGTCCAGATCCTTCGAACGACTGTTACTATTCCTTTAGCAAATTTCATTAATTGCCAATGTTGATACGGAGAAGACTGAAAGACACCATCCATAATAATTTGCACACAAAATGATGAGATTTCAAATGATGCTTCGCCTATCCAACTTCTTTTCTGAAATTGGTATTATAGGACTAGTGACAATTAACATCCGTATTTATTTTTGTCAGGTTATTGTCACTTTCTTTAACTGTGGAGAAGACTGAAAGACAACATCGATAATAATTTGCAAATGAAATAATAAGATTTCAAATGTCTCTTGGCTTATCCAACTTTTCTTTTCCTTTGAGAAAGGCCCTAATGATTTAATAGGTTTGGAGGATGGTTTAAATGTAATAATCTAATTAAGTTTTTGGTGTCATCAGATGTCACAAACTCATTTTGTTCTTTTTATTTCAAATTTTTGAAATTCAAATATATGTCAACCCAAATGGAGATTTTATTCATTTTCATAAGAGATGCATGCACGTCAAATTTTATTATTCTTGGATTTTAATTTATACTAAATTAAGATGTATTGAAAAATTAAATGCATTTTAGTTGTATTTTTACTGATATTCACTATTCTCATTTCACCTACTGAAATTGTTAAAAAAGTTATCTGGTAAATAGTTTCTTTGATTTAATGAAATTGTTGAGGGCAATCACCAACTAACCTTAAAAAATACAATCATTTAAATACATATTTTCAGAAATAACAATAAATACGAGTGCTAAATTTATTTACGGAAATTTAAAAATAAAGTATATTCATTTCTTTCTGGCAACTCTAATCCCACCCATAAACGCTTCCATTGGAAATGCTGATGATTAATACTAAGCTGTTAGTTTTCCTTATAAATAGCCAGAGATGATTTATGAATTATAACAATATTTTAATATTGGATTTGTTTTTAATTTGAATAACATGCTGTATCAAATGTTGGATTTGTTTTTAATTTGAATAACATGCTGAAAAATATATACGAGAATGACGTTATACAACCTAAATGGTACTTGATTCATACTTTACCTATAGCATATGTCGAAATCTATATATGAAATCACAAAAGGAGCTTGAAACCTAAATAATCAATTATGAGTAGAACATCTAATATAATCTATTTATAATGTAACAGAGAAATTAAGTGTGTTCTTCAAACATTATTACGGGATTCGTTGTTTAACTAGGTACTTAGATTCATTGTTTCTGAACTATCCAAAAACAACAATTTAACTATGTAGACAAATAGTAAAAAATTTCCAAAAAGTATCAAATTTTTTCTCTAAGTATATTTTAATATGGAGATCATGTTGAACGGTTCAAATTGATTGTCTGGGCTTTGAAAACATAAATAAAAGATGTGAGGCACGAATATTAGCCAAGCTTGTTTAAACTATATACATTAAAATAAAAAATTGAAAGAGAAATTTAAACTAATGCACCTATATAGTTAACATTTATGTTGACAAATAATATTGTCGAATATTAGCCAAGCTTGTTTAATTAGTTCATTTAGATTTAGAACTCAATGCATTGAAATTGGGTATTTAATCTCCGAGCGAAAATGTCACGCAACTTAAAAATATACTAAGAGAAAATTCATAGTCCGCCTAATTTTAACTTTTAAAAGTAAAACTAAAACTCCAAAGTAAATTAACAAAGTAATACAATTTTGTTTATTTTAATACATGTTATAATTGAACATTCAAAGAATAAAAATAAAAACAAGTTGCTATATGTTGCCCCGTCTTGAAAAAGATCCAAGTAATGCTTTTATTAAAAACTTTTGATTTTTACATGATTTCCATTTCCGTACTGCCTTTTAAAAAAATTCAAACTTAATTAGTTTTGACTCGTAGCAATGATCAAAAATGTCAATTAAGTATTTATAGATCTTTTATTGAGTATTTAGTTTTCGAGTTTGCTAAATAATAAATAAGTCAAACTTTATAATGGTCATTTCGACACATACCTATGTGATTTTATTTTGGACAAATATAATCTAAAATTAATCATTTATTTTTAATATTACAATATTATTACATTATTTAGATATATAAACACCACAGTAGATGTATTACTCAATTCTGTGAGTTAATTATTTGTAATTTCAAACTCTCTCGAAAGTTTCGTGCATCACCTTGCCCCTCCTTGCATCTAGTGTTACTCTTTCGTTCAAGTTTTTTACTGCTCAATGCAGTAAGTTAATTGTTAATTATTTTGTAATTTTAAAAATATGTAAAAAACAATTTTTTTCTTTGTTGAGGTGTAGCTTTTTTCTTCTTACTTTTACATATTCAATAAAAATCGATTTATAATTCAGGAAAAAATTCTAGCTATTAGATATCTTTATCTGTGTAGAAGGTAAATTTCTCATTTGACGAAAATGGCACACTTATATATGTTTGTAACATGACACTACATATATATTTTAGTTTTCTCCCATATCAAGATATGTTAGAAAAAATGTTAAAAGTTAGAATCATAATTTTTATTTATTATTATTCTTTCTGTAAAAAATTTTAAAGTGCAAACTTAAATTTAAATATAGGTGAAAAAATGATATTCTTATGACCCATCATGAATGTCACACTTATTCTCACCAAAAGCTTGTGGAATGGTTTTTTATGAACCATCATGGAGTGTCTCATTTACCGTATTCAAATAATTAGATATGAATATCCGATATCCGAATATTCTTTTGGATACGAATACTGATATTATTCGTATCGAAATAGTAGATATATACCATACATTTTAATATATATGATAAAAGAAATTATATTATTCATCATTATAATTAGATAAATATTATGAACTTTAATTTTTTTTAATATTATCTGTATAATTTTAATAAATACCCAGACCGTATCCGTATCTGAAAAATAATATTTATATATTTTTAATACTATTTTTTGAATAAATATTATTAAAAAATATCTGATCGGATCCGTAAAATGAAACAGGCATGGTTTTACAGTACTTTCGGCTTCGTTTTCAACCCAGCAGATATCCGAATCCATCAGAATATCAATTTGGGCATCAAATGCTCATTGAACCTCCTTTCTACAATATATGTGACCCGGATCAACTTGAGTCAGATTCAGATTCGGATTTGGACTCGCTTTGAAATGTGTGCATTTCCAAGATGGTCTTTGCATTTTCATTTCCTAGTAATTTATGTTTGCATATTCCCGAAGTTCGCATATTTCCTGTAATATAATATTTATGTTTGCATATTTTCTATGTTGCAATTAATGTTTTAGTATTTCGAATGTTGCATGAAATATGTTATATATGGAGAATGTTGTATGAGATAAAAAAGAGTTGTATAATATATTTTCATCTAAGATTTCTCTTCTTTGCTACTTAGCACAATATTTCTTTCTAATAACGCTTAACTATTTCAAGACAGTGTTTGCGTTAAGTGGTATCAGAGCAAGTTCTTCTCTTATTGTTCAATATTTCACTAAACCAACAATACATGTACGTACACCCGGAGTAGAGTTTTAGGATTTGTGTAGAATAATCGTTGTACCTCACAAACAATATTATATTTTTGTTGACAGTAAGCAATCATGCTTTTTATTTATACAAAATGATGCTGAATCCGATCCAAATATTATTTTGACATTGTAATGTTAAATTAAATATAATATTTGTGTTTTGATGCAAAACACAAAGTTTTGTCATACTAGTATTTATATTACATAATTATCGTTTGGTAGAATAGGCTATAATATGCTCTATACAAAATTAGAGACTAGCCAGATTAATTATGTGTTACTTCCAGTGTTCTAAATAGCGCGCTATAGCGCTGCTATAGCATTTTTGGACCCCAAACGCTACGCTATGACATCAAAATGCGCTATTTGCACTACGGCCGCTATAGCGGCCGCTACAGCGCTATAGCGGTCCGCTATTTGCGCTATACAATATGGGATTTTTTATTTTTTATTATTTTAAGCAATTTATATAAGTTTTAAATAAAGATAAAAAAATCTCAAACCGAAATTGAATTTGTTGCTACTTGCTACAGATAAATCAATTTGAAATTGGGAATAGAAATTGAAATTTGAATAGAAAAAAAGTCCAAACCGAAATTAAAATTTGAATAGAAAAAAAAATAGATTATGTCATGAATCATGATGCTTAAGATATTTTTAATAGGAAAAATCGATAGTTTATGATATTACTATGGATATTTTGAACTGCAATTTGGACTTTGTACGTGTTCAATATGAATATTATAATTTCTTAATTACTTTGGTGTTATTTATTGTTCTATGAGACTTTAGATAATGTTGATATTTAGTACAAATATTGAATATATTAAAAAAAAACATTATTTGGAATAGCTTCCGCTATAGCGACGCTATTCGCTGTAGCTTTTTTTTTAGCCTTCCCGCTACGATGCTATAAACGCTATTTAGAACCTTGGTTACTTCTATATATATCAAATTGCAGCAGAAAATGAGGCAAGGATTTCTGAAGAAATTGGCACAATTAGTGTGTATCTTTTACATCTTATTTTTTCATTCTATTAAAATTCTTGGACGTTAATCTGTGGAATTTGAAGGAATACGTACATATATATTGTCTGTTGAATTAATCTATCTTATCATAGGCTCACATGCAATTTGGTCATAAAAATAATGTAAAAATATTCATTTAAATTGTTTCAGAGATTTAAATGATAATATTGTAAAAACAATTATGTACTTTCAAGCTGCATTGAAGATCTTTATAAAGTTCAAAATATATAGTTTGGAAAAATAGGGAATATCTTTATAAAGTTCAATGTACTTAATTTCAATCATTCTACCGCTATCGCCCAAAATAATTGTTTGGAAAAATATTGTTTCTTTTGATACATATTATAAATCAATTTAGAGAGACTAAGGATCAAAATAATTACTTACTATGTAGTATTATTAGACTCTTTGCCATGTGTCATATTTAAATTTAACGCAATTAAATGACCATAACCAGTAAGGAGTTGTCTTTTCATTATAATCCCTGTTATTTACATTTGTTGGATAGGTAAAAAAATACCTCATGTATTTAAATTTAACTCAATTTTATGCATGGTGATTTACATAATTTGACATAATATATTTATACATGAGTAGGGTTAAAATACCTCATGTACGTATTTCATGCCTTCTCATGCCTGACATCCTTTATCTTGATTTTCAAAGTTTAAATAATAGATCCGAACCGATCAACATGATATCCATATTAAAATGCGCTTGGAGACAAAATTTTATATTTTGTTTGAAATTTTTTATTACTTTTTAGTTAAGTACAAAATCACTATTTCTAGACCATGCAAAAATAAACAACAATTTTATAACTATCTAGACAAATAGTAAAAAAATTCAAAAAAATATAGAATTTGGTATTCAAACATATTTAAATATAGAGATCATGTTTGGGCTTTGAAAATATAAATATATAAAGAATGTGAGGCACGATGAGACATGAAAGACGTGAGTCATTTGAACCCTCCTCTTTAGACATAGTTTGAAATTATTAAGGGCAAACACTATATATATATATATATATATATATATATTATATATTTTTTATGGAGTTTGAACTTATATGAATCATGTATATTTTTTCGGTTATATATATTAAAATAAAAATTAAAAGAGAAATTTAAACTAATTAACCTATATGGTTAACATTTATGTTGACAAATATTGTTGAATATTAGCCAAGCTTGTTTCGGTAGTTCATTTAGATTTAGAACTCGATGCATAGAAATTGGATATTTTATCTTCGAGCGAAAATATCACGTAACTTAAAATATACTAAGAGAAATTAATTCATAGTCCACCTATTAACTTCTTAAAATAAAACTAAAATTCTAAAAAATTAACAAAGTAATACAATTTTGTTTATTTTAATACATCTTATAATTGAACTTTCAAAGAATAAAAATAAAAAACAAGTTGCTATATGTGCTAACACCGGTGTTATTAGAATTTTGCCACGTCCAGAAAAATACTCAATTAATGCTTTTATTAAAAACTTGTGTTTTTTACATGTTTCCCATTTCCATACTGCCTTTTAAAACTGAATTATGTTTGACTCGTAGCAATTATCAAATGTCAATTAATTATTTATAGACATTTAGTAAGTATTTTTATTTTGAGTTTACTAAAAAATAAATAAGGCAAATTTTATCAATGCCATTTTCGACACATACCTTTATATGATCTTATTTTGGACAAATATAGTCCAAATTTAATAATTTATTTTTAACAGTACAAAATTAACAAGTTATTTGGATATATAAACGCCCATCAGCAATGTAATATTGCTCAATTCAGTGACTTCATTATTTGAAATTTCAAAGTCTGGTGCATATCACCCTGTCTCATTGCATCTAGCACTACTTTTTTGTTCAAGTTCTTCATCGCTCAACTACTCAGTAAGTTAACTATTAGTTTGTAATTTGAACAATGTGTAAAGACAGTCTTTTCTTAATTAAGGTCTAGTTTCTTCTTCTCACTTTTAATTATTCAATGCAAAGTGCTTTTTAAGTTACTTGCATAAAGAAAAGACCTGTTATTTAGACATTTTTTTCAAGCTAGAATATATCTTTATCTGTGTATAAGGTAAGTTTCTAATTTGACGAAATATGGCACACTTATATGTAGAATAATATATGTACCTGTATACCTCACAAACAATATTAGATTTTTGTTGACAATTAATATATCGTTAAAGCAATCGTGCTTCGTATTTATACAAAATGATTTGGAATTGGATTCAAATATGATTTTGACATTGTAATGTTAAATTAAATAGGACTTTATTTTATGCAAAACACATAGTTTTTCATACTAGTATTTATTATTAATTGCTTGACAATTATATCTCAAATATATTACATACCTAATTACCGTTTGGTAGAATATATATATATGCTATAATATTCTATATATATACAGAATTAGGGACCAGCTTGATTAATTCTGTATTACTTGTATTTCAAATTGCAGAAAATGAGGCCAGGATTTATGAAAATGTTGGCACAACAAGTAGTTGTGTGTATCTTTTTATACGTTTTTCATGTTAATGCGAGGAGGCTGGCAGAGATCTCCCCAACTATAGATGTACGTTATTATGGCGTACATGCCGATGGTGTCACCGATGATAGCACGGTACCTTTTTCATCTTAATTAATTTGTATTTTATTAAAATTCTTGGACTTTAATCTGTGGAATTTCCTCATATATATGTAGTTGGTTAATTAATTTGAAGGAATACGTACATATATATTGTCTGTTGAATTAATCTATCTTATCTTAACCTCACATGCAATTTGGTCATAAAAATATGTAAAAATATTCATTTAAATTGTTTTAGAGATTTAAATGATAATATTTTAATAATGTTAGGTCTTCTTGGAAGCCTGGGCAGCGGCATGTGCGTCGAGCGGTGATGTCAAGCTGCTCATACCGCCCGCAACCTATTTTCTCAACCCAGTCAAGTTTAGTGGCCCTTGTCCATATGTTAACACACTCACTGTCTATCAAGAGGTAAGAGAGCCTTATTCTGATATATATATAATTTCTAACTGAAGGATATTGGTAATTAATTAAGAAAATTTCTGATTGATGCTATGTAGGGATATATAAAGGCATCGACTGACCTGAGCAAGTACGTGTCCGGAAATGATTGGGTGCAATTTGGGAATATGACTGGAGGCGGGACGTTTGACGGTCAGGGCAACTTCTCTTGGAGCTACGATGAATGCCCAAAGACAAAGTATTGCAATGTTCTACCCACTGTAAGTGTCTGGCTAATGGATGCATAGAGTTATAATACTTCTATTTTGTTTGAGAAAAATAGAGGAATTTAATTATTTTCTTGCCAATTAGAAATTTTATATTTGTGTAAGTATGAAGTGAAGATTTCTTTTTTTCAGTCGGTGATGTTTGTTAATTTAAACGACACGATCATCTACGGCATGAACTCGGTTAATCCGAAGTTTTTCCACATCGGGGTGTTGCAGTCCAATAACTTTTATGCTAGTGAGATGTATATTGAGGCTTCGGAAGATAGCCCCAACACGGACGGCATCCACATCGAGCGTAGCTCTGGCGTCACCATCCATGACGTGTTCATTGGCACAGGTGACGATTGCATATCTATCGGACAGGGCAGCATTGACATCCTCATCTCAAACGTCACATGCGGGCCCGGTCACGGCATTAGTGTTGGCAGCCTAGGTAAGTACCCAAATGAAGAGGATGTGCGAGGTCTAGTGGTTAGGGACAGCACAATCATCAACACCATGAACGGCGTGCGCATAAAGACGTGGCAGAACTCCCCCAGTAGTAGCTCAGCCACCAACATAACCTTCGAGAACATTATAATGAACAATGTCAACAACCCAATAATCATCGATCAGACTTACTGTCCTGAAAACCTTTGCGATGGCGAAACGGTACGCCAAACTCGTTTATCTATTTAATGATCAATGAATGTCCGTATGAGTCTGCCTATTTACCTTATAACAAATTTGATACATGGATATAAACATGGATATGGCTCTGAATTAATGCGAGTTTTTGTATTTGTGTAATCTATCTGCAGGTTCCTTCTCAGGTGAGCATAAGTGATGTATACTTTAAGGAAATAAATGGCACATCAGCATCCCAGGTGGCCGTGACTTTAAATTGTAGTCAGGGGACGCCATGCCAGAATATACATCTAGAAAATATTCTCCTCAAATATGTCGGCGAGGAGCTGCCTACTGCTGTCTGTGCATATGCCGACACATATTTCTCCGCTCCGATGCTCCCTGTGCCGTGCAATTAGTTCGTTCTAGAAATTAAAATTCAATTATGTACTTTCAAGCTGTATTGATGATCTTTGTAAAGTTCAAAGCATATATTTTGGAAAAAAAGGAAGATCTTTATAACGTTCAATGTTCTTAATTTCAATCATTCTACCGCTATCACTTCCTGTAATATGTTCTTGTTTAAAAATGTTGGTTTTGAAGTAGTTAATATATGCCCTTATTTATTTTTAATTAAAATTAATGTACAAACTTTCAATATGAAGTCTTATATATAATGGGCGGGTTGAGAAGTGCGCACATGCATTATTTAAGATGTCTTTTTCAACCACAAAACCATTCGGCGCCCAACTTATTTATATGAATTTCTTTTTCAGGTAACAGTATATATATAGTTGAGAAGTTGGAAAGTCATTATTCCTTTTTAGGTTAGAAACAACAATATTGTGGTTAAATGGAATCCTTGTGTTGTCCGTTACATTTCAAAAACATTGCTCTGAGATCTAAACCATGTAAACCTTATCCTTCTATTTAAGAAATGAACTCCAAAACAGTGCTTGGTGTAATTTCTAATGTTGCTGCTACTAGATAAAGTGTCATCTCGTTCATGTGCTGAGTTAATTAAAATATTGGAGAAGACCAAATAATATTTTATTTCTCAAATCCTATTAAAACTAAAGAAAAAACATTAATCAATCAAGTAGCGATGTATTGCTCAATTCGTTGAGTTAATTGCTGATAATATCAAACTCTCTCGAAAGTCCTGTGCATCATTTTGTCTCTTTGCATCTAGTAGTGTTCTCTCATTCGTTCAAGTTCTTCATTGATCAACTAGGTAAGTTAATTGTTAATTGTTAATTTCGATTTTAGCAATATGTTAAACATATTCAATAGAAAGTGATTTAAGTTATTTGCATAAAGATAAGACTTGATCTTATATATCTAGAAAAGTTTTCCAGTTAGTTGATATATGTGTCTAGAAGGTAAGTTCCTCAATTGGCGAATTCTGGCACACTTGTGTGTATGTCTCTACATCACCAACAATATTAGATTGGTTGACCATGTATCGTTAAAGCAATCGTACGTGCTTTGTATTTATACAAAATTATGTTGGATACAAAAATATTTTGACATTGTAAGGTTAAAATAATACCTTTTTGGTGCAGAATACATAGTTTCGTCAAACTACTATATATTTATTATTATTTGCTTGACAATTATATATCAATAAATTGTATTCCTATTTATTGTTTCGTAGAATAGGCTATAATATTTTATATACAAAATTAAAGACCTGCCTGATGAAATATGTGTTACTTCTATTTCAAATTGCAACAGAAAATGAGGCAAGGATTTGTGAAGACATTGGCACAACTAGTGTGTATCTTTTTATGCGTACTCGATGTTAACGCGAGGAGGTTGGCAGCAACCTCCATGACTATAGATGTACATAATTATGGCGTACATGCTAATGGTGTTACCGACAATCGACGATAGCACAGTACCTTTTACATCTTATATTTTTGCATTTTATTGAAGTTCTTGGACGTTAATCTGTGTAATTTCTTTTTATGTTTTTGGTATCCGTATATAAATCCCTCCGTTCTATTTATGATTTCCTTGTCGGACTAAGGAGTATCCGGATTCCAGAGTTTTTTTCATCAATCAACAATGTCCGTATATATTTCTCTTAAAAAAAAAAACCAATATCCGTCTATATACATTTTAGGTGGGCTGGAACTCACTCCCATAAACATACACCATATCTCAATTTTGTTTTTATTTGAACTCTTTTAATAGGGGCAAATACAAAAAAAATTAGACGCAAGTACCATGTGGATGTATATATGCCAATTAAAAGTTTACTTTCTCCAAGCATTATGTTATATCGAATTGAGATGTAATTATAATATTAGTTGAGTCCTCATACTTTACATCATCCTAAATATTGAAATTTGCGTTCTTTATACAATTATCTTCCAATAATTAAAGAACATTGATTATTTTAAATGTGCTAAATTTTAAAATGGTGATATAAGAATTTTGACTTTCAAGAAAAACCGTTATTAGTTTTTATAAACTCTTTTATCTATTCAATGAATCTGTTTTTTTTTTAAGGTTGTCCGTATGAATGTACCTATTTACCTAACCAATTTTGTACATAGATATACATCAATATGGATTTGATTTTGGTGCTTGTGTAACTTAAGAAAAAAAATTGGCACATTTCTGGCGTGGTCGGTAGCCGTGATTGTAAACTGTAGTTCGGAGACTTCATGCTAGAACATCAATTAATATAGAAGATCAATTTAGATATGCACCTCAATTATGTCGATGAGCAGCCACCTACTGATATTTGCGCATACGCCGATTCACGTTTCTTTGGTGCTATGCTCCCTTTGCCCTGCCACCTACTGCAATTTCCACCCATGAAATTAATTCATTGTTATGCGTAATTTTGAAGATAATTTATCCATGAACTTGAATACGGCACCCATGAAATTAGTTTCAAATAAGAACTATAATTTATATAACTTTTTTATGTGGAAATAATTAATACCATCTTGCTATATATATATGGTACCTTATTTCACAACTACGGTGTAGCTAGGTCCTCTAGTCTTAATACCGGTACCTTTTTTTTTCAAAAAAGAAAAGTTGTATTATTACTATACAATTATCCTTTTTGTTAACAATTTTTATAGTAGAACTCTTTGCTTGTTTATTTTACATATGTACTCTGTGTAGCATCCCAAACTGTAGTCAAAGTGCATATTCAAGTAGGGAAAAGGAAAGAGATCACTAAAAATTTCAAATTTGAGTCTCACAAAGAATTGAATAGTGATATTCAGTTTGGTGTTTTAAAAGTGGAAACATATATTTTAGATTTCCATCGGACAGGTGTATAAGAAAGAAATGAATTTATATTAGTCTCACTGATTTTCAAAAAATAAATAAACACACAAATGTTTATTATCATTTTTGCAAATATGTATATAAGTGGCTGTTTTTCTAAGGTTAGATGATGGTGATTGCCACAGCGATTTCATTAAATCAAAGAAACTATTTGCCAGATAATTTTTAGTTATCACAGGTAGGTGATAGAAGAATAGTAAAATAACAATAAAAATACTATTAAAGTGCATTAAAAAATTTACCAATTAATTTAGTAGAAAAAGAAATCTAAAAATAAAAAATTTAAAATATATCGAGTTTGCATTCAACATTTGAATTTAAAAATTTATAACATAAATAACAACATGAGTTTGTAGCATTTTATAATACAATCTTTTTGTGATATTAAAATCTACTCTAAACAAATTTCAGAAAGAAAAAAAGTTGGATAAGCGAATTGCAACATTTGAAATCTTATTATTTTGTTTGCAATTTATTATGGATGGTGTCTTTCAGTCTTCTCCTTATCACTAAAAGACATTGGAAAATCAAAGAATTTCGATAAATGAATGAATTAATTGTAAAAAACTAGTTTGGTGGAAGCCACTAACCTCGAAAAAAAAATAGTTAATTTGGTGGATATATACAAATGATATTGAAGACTATGAAGTAATGGCAAATTTCATACCAAGCATTCAGAATCGGAGTTAAGGGGAACAATTAAGAACAACATATTATAAATATTTGATTAATAACGCATACATAAACAAAAAACGGCTCCAATCATTTAACAGATTTTCTGACAACACAAAAAAAAATATAATTTTACTTAGATCACATAAACAGAAGCTATCTTTTGATAAATATAAACCTACTTTTCAATCGGTTTGCAAATGCTCTTTAGCTCATTCATCTTAGATTCCGACTCCCACACTTGGGGCAGAGGATTCTGTTCAACCCATCTAATGCTTTTACCAATTGCATCTTCAATGTTCATCTTTGTTGAAAATGGCAGCATCGCAACAATTTTATTATCCCTTAGAATGTTTCTCATTTGATAGGAGTATCTGTCAAGCGAGTTCCATGCATCATACCTTTTTCTGTACTCCTCATCATCGGCCTTGTACTTTTCAGCATCCTGCATCATCTTCTCAATTTCGTCGATGCTCAATCTTCCACCTTCATTGTTAATCATGATCTTATTCTTATGACCGCTCGATCTATCTTGTGCAGACACATTTAGTATCCCATTGGCATCGATCTCAAAGCATACATCAAGATTAGGAACATATTTCGGTGCCTTGTCAATGCCGTAAAGCGTGAACTCACCGAGCAGATTGTTGTGCTTTGTTTCAGCCCTCTCGCCTTCATATATAGGTAGTTTCGCACTAGTTTGATTATCGACACCTGTGGTAAAAACATGCTGCTTTTTCGTTGGTATTGGGGTGTTTCTTGGGACCACCACTGTCATCAAACCTCCATGAGTCCGTACGCCTAAAGACAGAGGAGTAACATCAACAAGAACTAAATCTTGCACCTCCTTACTACCTTGGCCATCTAACTTGGCTGCCTGAACAGCAGCACCGTAAGCTACAGCTTCGTCTGGATTGATTGCGTTACAGAGTTCCTTTCCTCCGAAGAAATCTTGGAGCAGTTGTTGTACCTTGGGGATCCGGGTAGATCCTCCGACGAGTACCACCACATCTACCATTCTCTTCTCCATCTTAGCATCACTCAAACACTTGTCGATAAGGTCTGTACACTTTGAGAAAAGATCTAAATTAAGCTCTTCAAATCGAGCTTGGCTAATGCGAGTACTGAAATCAATGCCGTCATAGAGATAATCAACCTCAATCATGGTCTGTGCTGCAAAGGAAATGGTTCTTTTTGCTCCCTCGCATGCTGTCCTCAGCCTCCGCAGGGCCCTCACATTTCCACTTATGTCTTTATTATACTTTCTCTTGAACTCTCTGACACAATGGTCAACTAGACGGTCATCAAAATCTTCACCACCCAAGTGAGTGTCTCCAGCAGTGGCTTTCACCTCAAATTTACCATATCTGATGGACATCAGGGCGACATCAAAAGTGCCACCACCGAGATCGAAAATAAGGACATTTTTTTCACTGGTGTTCTCCCCTATCTTATCAAAGCCATAAGCAACTGCAGCTGCTGTGGGCTCATCCATGATGCGCAGGACGTTGAGGCCGGCAATGGCACCAGCATCTTTGGTGAATCGGCGTTGGGAATCGTTAAAGTATGCAGGAACTGTGATGACAGCCTTATTGACAGTGCACTCGAGGTAGGCCTCTGCAACCTCCTTCATCTTCACAAGGATCATTGATGATATTTCCTCCGCATAAAAAAGCTTCTCCTCCCCTCGGTACTTGACTACAATTTTAGGCCTGTCATTTGGCCCGGCAACCACCTTGAAGGGCCATTGCTTCATATCATTTTGGATGCAAGTATCAGAAAAGCGCTTGCCAATCAAACGCTTCACAGCTAATTAATTTAAATATTTGAACAGTTAGAATTTTACTATTCATTCAATATAAAAATAAGAGAAAGAAAATCAAAAGTTTTCTAACAAAATTAATTTACTTCTAAAGAAAATAGTTTGGGGGCATCTATCATGGAGAGATTTACAATATGATGATATATTTTTCTGTAGTTGGCTCTGGTTTGTTACCACTTAATGATATCAGAACCGAAGAAAATCCAATAAAATGACGAAATATGGTAGGTACTGAAAATAACACAATATATACATATATTTTCAATGGAGAAAAATACCATAAACAGTGTTGGTGGGGTTCATGTCAGTCTGGTTCTTGGCAGCATCCCCCACGAGCCTCTCGTTCTCAGTGAAAGCAACACATGACGGAGTGGTGCGGTTGCCCTGGTTGTTGGCGATGATCTCCACACGGTTTTTATGCCACACAGCCACGCACGAATAGGTGGTGCCGAGATCGATCCCGATGGCAGGAGCAGCTTTATTATTCCCACAGGAAGCCATCAGAAAAACTAAACTTAGGTTGATCTCTGATAAGGAAGTCAGTCAACTACGGTGGGGTAGCTTTTTAGGCTTCGTTGGGTTATTTTGTTTTTAACGAAGAGACTTTAATTAGTTTGTGGAGAAGAATACAATACTTACTAGTCACTTTTCTGAGTCGGAGGGAAGATGAAATCACAATTTATAATCAGACCTAATAATTAAATAGAGGGAAGATGAATGGGCGCGCTCCTAAATTAGTTAAATATTGAAATTCCAATGGTAACAAACCCAATGAATGTAATTATGTGTTGTTATTGCCATGACTCATTTTTTTAGGAATACTCATTCAATGCTAGATTTTTTAATTTTAATTCATTTTATGCTACAATATAAATCTAGATTTCTATTTTGTGAGATGCGTGCACGTCGTTAAAATAAAAGATTATACGTAAACTAAAGACTACTGTGAAAACATAACAAAATTCCGATGATGCATGGCCAAACTGGTCTATATTCTACAGACGTTATTTTTTTTTTCTTTTTACATTTTTCGGAAATCCAAAAAACATAAATTATACAAAGAAAGTCCAGAAATATTAAACATTGATAAGAAAATGCTTAATAAGTAGAATAAAATTAGAATGCTCAAAAAAGAAAAGCTGTATTATTACTATACAATTAACCTTTTCTCTTTAAACATTTTTAACAAAAGGACTCTTTGCTTGTTTAATTTACTTATGTACTATGTGTAATTGAAAATGTAGCATCCTCAACTGTACTGTAGTCATAGTGCATATTCAAGGAGGGGAAAGCAAAGAGATCAGTAAATAGATCAGTACGTTTAAATATAATATGGGTCTAACAAAGACATTAAATAGTGATATTTGTTTGATGTTTCTCAAAAGTGAAAAAATATATCAAATTTCTCTCGGATAGGTGTAAGAAATTAGAAATGATTATAAATTAGTCTTACTGATTATCGGAAAATAAATAAGCACACGTATTTATTATTATCTTTGCAAAATGTATGCAAGTGATTGGTTTTTTAAGATTTTATGGTGATTGCCGGAACAATTTCATTAATTCAAAGAAACTATTTACCAGATATTTTTTAGTAAGCACAGTAGGTGCAAGAAGAACAGTGAAATAACAATAAAAATACTATTAAAGTGTATTGAATTTTTTACCACTTTATTTAGTACAAAATGAAATCTAAAAGTCATAAATTTAATATTATAAATTTTACGTGCGTACATCACCAGAAAATTAAGTTCGCATTCGACATTTGAATTTAAAATTTTTAAATCTAAATAACAACATGAGTTTTAGCATTTTTCAACACAAAAAATTTGTTGTATTGGAAACCTACTCTAAACCAATTTCAGAAAAAAGAAAAAAAAAATTCGATAAAGGAAGCAACATTCCAAATCTTATCATTTTGTTTGCAAGTTATTATGGATGGTGTCTTTCAGTCTTCTCCATATCACTAAAAGATGCATGCATTGGAAATCAAAGAATTTCGATAAATGAATCAATTAATTGTTAAAAAATATAGATATATAGAATAAAAGAATGGCAAAAGTTGAGACACACGACTCGATTGGGCATAAAAATAGAGTTGCTCTTATTTGATATATAGGAAGCTGATATGAGTACCCACACTACAGTACTCGCATTGTACCCACACCTAAACTGTCATAACTGCTTGTGGGTACCGCAACTATTCTAAAACTGTAATTTTGTTTTACAAATCTTAATAGTAATACTGTGAAGTATATAGCTCAAACAGGGCAAGTATTTATACATATACAATGAACTACATATTATATATGAATTTTCCTAAAATAACTGTACCCGCACCTTTTTTTGAAAAATTCTCATGTTGTACCCGCATTAGGGGACCACTCAAACGGCATGTGGGGACCGCAACTGTTCCAAAACTGTAATTTTGTTTTACAAATTTTAATAGTAACACTGTGAAGTATATAGCTCAAACATGACAAGTATTTATACCTATACAATGAACTACATATGATATATGAATTTTCTTAAAATAACAGTGCGGGTACTGTAGCGCGTACAGTGCGGGTACTGTAGCGTGGGTACTGAAATAATTATTCTTTTTTTTATTATCCAACAAAGGTAAATAGCAGGAATTCCTAATTAATGAAAACACAACTTGGACCTTCTTACTACAGTTATGGTCATTTAGTTCAGTTAAATTTAATTTCGACATGGCAAAGAGTCTAGCTAATATATAATACCACATAGCAAATTAATTAATTATTTTGATCCTTATTCTCTCAAAATTGAATAAAAATATGTATCAATATGGAAACGAAATGTATTACTTTGTGGATTTGATTTTGAGATTTTGATTTTATTTTAAAACTTAAGAAGTGGGCCACATGCATGGATTTCGTTCATCCATAAATTATTAATGTAAAACTGCTTAAAAGAAGGTTTTTTTTTTAACATCAAAGAAGGTTTTGATAGAAGATAATATATTTTTAATTCCGTCCTCTGGATTCTTTTACAATAATTTTTTGATCCAGTGTTATACCTTTATTGACTTTTTATTGACTTCAAATTATATAGTAAAATGTTTATATTTTAAAGTAATAAAGGTGCAAGAGGAAAAATTCATTCCCTACCGTAAACATAAAGATGTAATTTGCACACAAATTAGCAGTTAATTAAACAAACATTTTTTGTAACAGTTGATAATACTGACACATATTCGCAAAAAAAAACAATTATATATATTCCCAAAAAAAAAAGAAAGTAAGAGAATATATCAAAACCGAGACAAAACATTTCCATATAATTCATTAATTCATCTCTACTAACATACAGTAGAGAGTTGATTCAAACACAAAGTATGGAGAAAGAGAACCTCCATTGTATTCTAAAGATTAATAGCCATGTCGCATCTCCGACACTGTCATCGATCTCTACAACAATCTAGAAGCTGCATACACCGCGCAATAAAGCCAACATCGATCAACGGCCAGCAAAGCGGGTGCCGAGAAATTACATATTTGATTTAAGAAAAAAAAAAGAATCAAGAAGCCCAGACGCATGCAGCAGGGAGCTTGATGCCAGCGAAATTTACATTGGCATTGGCACAGAGTGCGGTGGGCTGTGACCCGCCGACATATTTCAGGTTCACATTTTGTAGCTGGACATTCTGGCATGGAACATTCTTGCTACATTTTAGCGTCACCGCCACCTTACTCGCTGACGACCCTCGTATGTCCTTGAACCATACATTGTTTAATTTCACTTTGGAAGGAACCTGTTGATTAATTACATAGTTAAATTTATTGAAAACACCTCATAATAAATTGATAAGAAGGTGAATGGATATGTAATGTAGCTTAAGAGTGTGTGACAGTTAGTTACCGAATGATCGCAAGAGGCGTAGGGGCAGTAGTTCTGGTCGATGATGATCGGGTTGTAGACATTGTTCATCTGAATGTTCTGGAAGGTCATGTTTTCGGCTACGCTCCAACTAGGTGAGTTCTCCCACGTCTTTACACGTACCCCGTTCATCGTGTTGGAGAGGGTGCTGTCCTTCACTATGAGCCCCTTCACGTCCCTCTCGCCTTGATACCGGCCTAGGCTCCCTACGCTGATGCCATGGCCGGCCGTGCAGGTGATGCCTGAGAGGACCACGTCGTAGTTGCCCTGGCCGACCGAGATACAGTCGTCCCCGGATGAAATTTGGACTTTGTCGAGGACAACGGTGGTGCTTTTCTCAATGTGCATGCCGTCTGTGTTGGGGCTGTTTGCTGGAGCCTTTATGTTGAGGTTTAACCCCTGGAAGTTCCTGCATTCGTACACCGCAAAGTGGAAGAACTTCGGGTCACGCGAATTTATACCGCTGACTATTGTGTTGGTACACGCGTCAAACTTTACCGACTGAAATCAAATCAAATAAATTCATCATGTTAATTCCTTTTTCCACTTGGGTAATCACAAAAAAATAGCTTATTTTATGCATTCTTGATACAGATAGATAGCCAAGACACATACAACAGGGAGAACTTTGCAGTTTTTATTTTTAGGGCATTGCGCCCCGCCCCAAGCCAAGGAGCCCTGACCGTGAAACGTTCCGCCTCCGGTCAGTCTCAAGCCATTGATGAATTTGAATTCCACCCAATCGTCTCCCGAATCGTACTTGTTTAGATCAGTCGATGCCTTTAAGGTTCCCTGTGTTGCATCAATCAAGTAACCACAGTTAAATTAATCAATTCTTTGGGAGAGGAACTTTTTTTTTTTTTTCTCTGCATGAATGGTAGCATGGGGCTCAATTACCTGTAAATTAACGGTGATCGTGTGAACGTTCTTGCATGGCCCGGTGAACTTGACCGGACCGAGATAATATGTTCCTTGCGGTATAACCACAGTCACATCACCACTTGATGCGCATGCTGCTTTCCATGCATTCATAAAAGCCTGAAAACATATATCAAAATATATGAATTTAGAACTCTAAAACAAAAATAAATAAAAGAGCTTCTAATTAATTTGTAAAGGGCATTGATAAGTTGGAATGACTTGGTGCAAAAATATTGTTTCAAAGATATACTATACAAGGTAAGAAATTACAACTACAAAAAATATATATATATATAAGTAATATGTATGCGAGAATTATTTTGACTATAGATATATAAAAGGAGTACTGGTATTTCTGTGAAGAATATAGATAGTACTGGTATTTTCATTACTGTAACTTTGGAATTATGACCATGGACCAAACTGCAAGACCTCTGATAAAAGTACATTAATTCCACCAATCACATGTGTATTCTATATACATAAATAAATTAATTTCAACTACAGGTTCAAAGAAACATCAATTAACTTCAAAATAAGAAAAAAAGAAAAAGGTAAATACTACCTGGCTGTCATCGGTACGTCCATCGGCTCTTGCGCCATAATTACCGACTGGAAAAGAATTCGTGGATGTCAGTTTTCTCGTTCTTGCATCAGCATTAAATGAACACCAGAAAACACATACCAACAGTATCAAAACATTGAGATATCCTTGCATCATAATTATCTTTTTCTAATGCTTGCTAATTGGTAATGTTCTTTTTTGATCAGTTGCTAATTAATATATCAAATGAGATGGATAATGGGTCGTTTATATAGAGAAGTTAGGGAGAGAGAGAGAGAGAGAGAGAGAGGCTGTTACGAGAGGTGGTGGTTGTGGGGCCCACTAAAATATTAACCACCAGTAATAACCGTTGGGGGTCAACTCGATTTTCTCTCCTTTAATTACGTGCGAAACATAACGGTATTTCAATCCCTTTTTAGCGCAATTCTACAACCTTTAATTTCTTCGGTCATATGTTTTCTTTTTTTAGATACTTTTCAATTTCATCAGTGTTTATGATACAGTAAGAATCCAAATTATTGAAATTAGACAAATCGAAGAAAGAAAGGTTGTGCACTGGTTAACTATTTTCAATTGGTAATTAGACAAAAAAGACACTTTACTATTTAAGTCTAATAAGTCGGAACTTGAAAACTGAGATTAATTAGCGACTGAATAAATTATTGTAATATAATTTTATTTTATAAGAGTGTCAAAAGTATAAGTTGATCTGATAAAAACCATAAAAATAAAGGACAAAATTGTTATTTTTAATTTATGGGAAAAAATTTATTTCCCCGGTGTCTTTCCCTCATTTATCCCCAATCATTAATTATCTGGAGGACTACAACTTCGAGCACAAAAAAACAAAATAAAACGCGTATCAATCATTAATTACGTGGGGGACCGCTAATTAATTGGGGAACCGCTTATATTTGAAAAAATTTACAACTGACGCGCGCAAGTATTCATATATAATATATACATCAAGTATTCATATATAATACACCAAGTATTCATACCTAAGATGTCAAGTATTTAAAAAAAAAAACTATACACATCACTTACCCATCTTTTACACGTTTTTAGAGGTGGTTTTTTTCTCCGTTCACTCTAACCAATATTTCTGACAATCTGTGAAGAATTTTGCGAATCTAAAATCACAAACGTCTTCTACGCAATTTTCTCTTTCAAATGAGATCCATGATAAAGTACTTTTGAGTTATCCGTCGCGCAAGTATTCATATCTCGTAGTGCAAGTATTCATATCTCATCGTGCAAGTATTCATACCACATCGAGCAAGTATTCATACCTTGTCGAACAAGTATTCATACCTAAGATATCAAGTATTTCGAAAAATGAAACTGGATACATCACACGCCCATCTTTTACATGTGTCCAGCTTTTTTTTTCCAGTGATTGAGTGGGCTAGATCGGACAAGGAAACCGAAGAGAAAGATAGAGTGTATTGGACACTTCTAGTGATTGAGTGGTAATGAAAGTTCAATCGGTAAAAAATGAGTGAATGATGTATCCAGTTTTTTATTTGTGAAATACTGATAAGGTATGAATACTTGAATGACGAGGTATGAATATTTGTGCAACGGACAACTCGAAAGTATGTCATCATGGATCTCATTTGAAAGAGAAAATTGTGTAGAAGACGTTCGTGATTTTAGATTTGCAAAATTTCTCACAGATTGTCAGAAATATTTGTTAGAGTGAACGGAGAAAAAAAACCACCTCTAAAAACTTGTAAAAGATGAGTGAGTGATGTGTCCAGTTTTTTATTAAATATTTGATATCTTAGTTATGAATACTTGGTGTATTATATATGAATACTCACTACAGCAAAAAAGGTTTTCAGCGACCGGTATCAGCGACCGGCGATTTGACCGGTCGCTGAAAATCCAAAAAAATAAATTAGTTAAAATGAAATAAAAAGTATTGGCGACGAGACTTTCAGCGACCGGCGCTCAGATCTTTCTGCGACCGATTTGGCCCGGTCGCTGAAGGGTGCCCCTGAAAAACCCCGCGCCAACTCTCTGATCGTGCGTTTTAGATTTAGAAAAAAATTAAAACAGCGCCGCGCCAAAACTCGCCGCCCGACCCCCAACCCCGCGCCAAATCTCTGCCTCGCCGCTCGACCCCCGCCCACTGCCGTTGCCGCCCGATCCCCGGCACTGATCTCTCTACCTTGCCGACCGACTCCCGCCGCGCCAACGCTCTGTGCCTCGCAGCCCGACCCCCGCCGCGCCAACTCTGCCTCGCCGCCCGACCCCCGGTCGTGAGGCGAGGTGACGCAAGGTGCCTTGGTACCGGTCAAGTAACACCCTCGGTCTTTTATCGGGTAAATATTCCAAGCCCCCTTTTTGTTTCTTGTGTGATGCTTGTGCTTGATGGATTTTTGACGGGATTTGAGAGTTTAGCACGGGTTGTTGATTTTCCCGGCTTAACCCTTTTTCTTGCTGATTTGGTACTGGATTGTACCGGTTCTGCTGTTCGGTTTTACTTTGACCCGATTGGGCTTGGGGTTTTGAATTGTTGGCTAGATGGTTGTCGGATGGTGCTGCCACCTTGAACCCTTCGGTTCTGGTACCAATCGGTACTGGGACAGGGAAGTTATTTGTGCTTGGGTTCCTTACTGATTTGCCGTGGTTCCTTACTGATTTGACGTATCTCAATTAAAATATTATAATGTCTTTTTCATTTAATGTATGATATACATATTTATGCACTATGAATATAAGAATAATTAAAAAAGTTTCTATGAATTAATAAATGAAATTGTTATTGGCTATTAATAAATGAATATAAGAATAATTAAAAAAGTTCCTCGGTTGTGTTGTTTAATACACTTCTTCTGTTGATCTTGTTCTATTCTTAATACTTATTCATTTCAATTTGGGTTACAGGATGCAAATTGTGGGAATACACTTCTGATTTCTCTAGAAGAGCTTGTAAAGTACGTATCAGCATAATCATACTATATTATGGTATATTTGCTTAATTCTTTAGATCTGTTCTTTGGGAGTATTGGATAATAATGAGATACTTTGATTTTGTAAATTTGATACTCTGATTATTGTGTTATTTAGTGATATTTTGATATAATATAGTATGATTAATTGGAATTGTTGAGTGTCGAATATTATTGGCCAGCATGATTAATTGGAATTGTGGTACATTTCGTACCAATTACTTGTATCGATCGATCGATGTTTATTGTTTGTATGTTTATATTGTTGCTTGTTTATTGTTTGTATGTTTATATTGTATGTATCGATCGATGTTTATGTTTATGTTGTATGCTGGTACGTGTGGTATCAATTATTAAATGGGGGAAAAGTAAATAAAAAAAAGAACCCATAAACCTGACAGAAGCGTATCAGCGACCGGTTTTGAGTATCAGCGACCGGTTATTGTGGTCTCTGATGTCTTTACATGACGTCAGCAAAAACCAACAGCGACAAAAAAGAATTGGTCGCTGAAAAGTCATCAGCGACCGGGATGACGTCATTCAGCGACCGGTAACGTCATCGGACGAGCATCAGCGACGATACCTTCAGCGACCGGTGTATCAGCGACCGGTTTTTGTTATCAGCGACCGGAGTGGATCATCAGCGACCGGCGCCTTAACTATCAGCGACCGGTGAACCGGTCGCTGATGCCCTTGTTTGCTGTAGTGACTTGATGTATTATATATGAATACTTGTACTCGCTGATATAATGACGCGCTTTGTTTTGTCTTTTAGCGCTGAAATTTGTGGTCCCCTCTTAATTAGCAGTCAACAAAGACAATTATTGACCTGAGGATGAATGGAAGAAATTACTTGGGAGATAGTTAGTCGGTACCTTAATTTATAGGGGTGGCTTACCAATGGTGTTCATATTAGAAATGATGAGATTTTGTATGCTAAACATTTACGGTCTCTCTGAATTAATGGTGTTCATTATATAATGGTCCGCATTAAATGAACACCATTAAAAATTGATCACTGAATTTGTCCAAATTTTGATTGGATGATCCAGATCCAAACTCCTTCAGGATTCGGACTTAAAAGGTTCATCCATCTATTAGTTACCCAAATGCAGTCGGCCCAGTACCAGATCAAGTTCCAAACCAACTCTAGGAGATTCGTGCAGAACGTATTTGAACGGTTGAGATTTTCCTTAAAAACACGCAAAAATTGAGATGCGATCTCAGGCTCAGCTTGCTCGCTCTCTTCTATAACATCCCGATTTTGTGCGCGCGTGTGAGGAGCTGTGAGGACTGAGGGAGGGAAATGCATCTAAGCGAGAACGAGGGAATAGAAGGGAGAATTTTCGTCGTGACAGGTGGATTAGGCGCCGTTGGATCAGCGTTGTGCTTGGAATTAGCGAGGAGAGGCGCTCGTGAGGTCCGATCCCTCGACCTACGCCCAGATTCTCCTTCTCCTCTCCATTCCTCTCTCCGCCAAGCTGGTGTTCTTCTAATCCACGGTAAATTTCTCTCTTCCCTTCATAATTCCTCTTCAATTGGTTCAATTAATTTCCATCATTTTAGTATACTGCATTCAATTTCTCCTTCCATTTCTAATGGGTAAAGATTTTAACAGAGCAGTTTTGGCTTCATACAGCGCAAATGCTATACAATCAAAACAGTACTGTAAGTATTTTGTGCGCTGCATGAAGCCAAAACTTCTCTGTTAAATTCTTTACCCTTTCTAATCCACAGCTTACTGTTATTCAATTTGTCTCTTCTCCTTCATTTTCCTTCTCAATTTTAGTATACTGTCATTCAATTCCTCCATACCTCTCTCTGCCAAGTTGTCATTCAATTAATTTTACTATACTGTCATTCAATCAGGGGATGTGAGAAAGAAGAAGGATGTAGACAAAGCCCTGCGTGGTGTGGATTGTGTCTTCCATCTGGCCTCCTATGGCGGGTCGGGTAAGGACATGCTCCGAGCTGGTGGGGTTGATGAGACCAATATAACCGGCACGTGCAACGTGCTTGACTCTTGCCGCGAGTTGGGTATCAAACGGCTTGTTTACTTTAGCTCCTACAATGTGGTTTTTGGTGGCAAAGAGATTTTGAACGGAAATGAGACCAACCCGTACTACCCAATTGAATCAAATCCTGACCCGTTTGGCAGAAGTAAATGCATTGCTGAGCAGCTAGTGTTGAAGAGCAACGGTCGACCAGGCAAGTAAGTCCAGTCTACAGTCTGAATTTACTCAGCTCTAGTGAAATAGAACTATCATATAGAGAAATCAATTATGAGAATTTGGTTGAGTTCATGCAGAGAAAAATGGAAGTATCATAATTTATGAGAATACTAAATTTACTACAACACTCTAAACAACATGTTATTCTCTTTCTCTCTCTAGAAATAGAAGTGGGACCCGCTTCTATACATGTGCTGTAAGACCTGCATTGGTATATGGTCCCGGTGAACTGAAGCACCTGCAAAGACTGGTGTCTCTTGCAAAGTTGGGACTTCTACATTTTAAGATTGGGGGTGAAAATGTAAAAACAGACTGGATATATGTGGAAAATCTGGTGTTGGCCCTCTTATTGGCAAGTATGGGCCTATTGGATGATATACCGGGTCGAGAAGGTCAACCCGTTGCTGCTGGTCAAGCCTATTTTGTATCTGATGGTAAAGTTTACAAATACTTTACAGTCAATTTGAATTGCAATAAACCTGAATTATAAACTGTCCCTTTCCAGGTTTACCAGTAAATACATTTCAATTTATTCCATTAGAACTAAATTATCATCTCTTTGTCTCTTTGCAGGTTCACCAGTGAATACATTTCAATTTATTGTAAACCCACTTCTTAGGGGTTTAGGCTACAGGGTCCCAAAATTTAGCATGGATCTAAAGCATGCACTTATTATATCACGCATATGTTGGTTTATGTACATGCTGTTGTTTCCATGGCTTGGGAAGAAATGGCTTCCTCAACCTCTCATTCTTCCATCCGAAGCATATAAGGTACTTGCTTCTTTCACAAACAGCACCATTAATATATAATTTTTCTGGTACCATGTCAGTTTATTTGCTTGTTTTGCGAACTGCACCCTTAATATATCATATTTATTGGTACCGGTCGTTTGGTACCCCTATGAACATTCTGAAATCAGTGGGTTTTCCCCATTATTTTAAAAATAAAATAAAATATCATATTTACAATCAGCATGCAACTTGCACTTGGGTACTGCACATAACAAGCCTTATTTACATATTTAATTTTCCTTTTGCCTTAATTAAACTAAAATAAAGGAAAGATGACCTTAAAATTGCACTTTCCTTCCATATGTGTATTAACTGGTTATGAAGCTATTTGGTGTCGAGGTTTATATAACAAAGTTAGCAAAACCTCAATTATTTTAAGCTTGGCCTGAAAATAACTTTGTTGGTATCAGTTTTTTCCAACATTTATTCCTCTTTTTCTTCATTAATTCATTTAGTTAATTTGTTTAATGATTGTGTATAACAGATTGGAGTGACTCATCATTTTTCCATCCTTAAAGCAAGACAGGAGCTTGGATATGTTCCCCTAATTTCTCCCCGGGATGGTGTAACCGCAACTGTTTCCTATTTCCAAGAGAAAAAAAGGCGAGAACTAGACGGGCCCACCATATATACCTGGCTTTTTTCTACACTGGGGATGTTTGCCTTGTTTTGTGCAGCATTTCTACCTCCAATTGGACCTCTCAGTTTCAATTATCAGCTCCATTTATTCGTTTTTAGGTCTCTTAAAGTGATTAGACTTGTGTTTATTGTGGCATCCGTGTTGCATGTTGGCGAGGGCATCTACGCATTTTATCTGGCAAGGAGGGTTGATCCGAAAAATACTAAAGGCTGGTTTTGGCAAACTGTATTGCTAGGTTTCTTTTCTCTTCGGTATCTCCTCAAGAGGGCTAGAAGCAAAACTGAATAAAATGGTAAATTCTCAATTTAAAATGTTTCGGCAGTGCAAGCTTATTTGAGCGATAAAAGGGATTAGGTTTTTGAGTATTCAGTGTTGATTTTTGTTTTTCTTTTTAACTTTTTGGGGCAATTATACTTGTTGTTCTCAACTGTTAAGCACCTCTAATCATTACCCTTACATGTCTACTCTGTATATTCTTTCACTAGTACTGATTCTGGCATGTATTGGCTGGAATTTCCATATGCCAGCTGATTCATTAGCATCAGTCATACACAAATAGTAAATCATTGAGGAATTAAATTTCTAGCAATACCAATGTAATTCCCAAAAATCATTTACATGATAAACTTCCACCGTTTTAATTAAGAAAAGACATTTAGTTTTTGAAAGAAAGCAAAGATATGTATTGATAATGAACATGAAATTTCATCAAAATAAAGAAATAAAATATTGACCATGTATTTTGATGCTACTAGAAAAATGATAGAGATCAGTTGCACTAATAACATTAAATACCTCGATGATATATAATCAACTAATTTTCATATTGCACTAACATTAATTATATGGCCAATATATTAAAAGTGTAAAGAACATATATAGGGGTTTATATCTTTTATTTTCATAAATATTACATTGATTGCCACAGTTATTATATTTTATTTAAAGAGAAATTGTACATGCAATGTTACATTAACCACCTGAAGCCCAGTCAAAACAAACCCAACAGTATTTCCTAAAAGCCCAGAAAAAGTTAAATTTTATAATAGCTTAAAACAGAAGTATTAGGCTCCTTTGAGAGGTAGGTCTTGACATAATCAGGAATAAGATACTCCTGGTGAAGTGGAGGATTCTCATCAGATAAGAGCAATTTCAGAGGGCCAAAAGGTTTGTCAGAATCAAAAGCTGGTGTAATACAAGTTGCAACTGAGATTCTGGGTCCTCTTTTGCTTGCTAAAACGTGGTGCTCGATGCTCTTGAACTTGTCATTACATTTAAAGCTATGTTCAGGTCCTAAATATTCACTTATTAACTGTTAACAAAGATCTGACTAAAAAATATTACAATTGGAAATTAATTAAGCATTGCTGCTTGATTAAATTGGACAATATTAATTTGTCTACCCAAATTGTAATGTTCTCATTATCTTATGTTTTTATATTCTTGGATTTAGTATTGTAAAGTAGATGCTACTATAAAATGTTTGCAATAGTCGAAGAAGAAAGAATAACGGATCATAACTCAAGACTCTATTGACTTCAATTGAATTACATAAAGATTTTAATTAGAATCATTCATGATCTGAATGCAATGTGCCTGATTTTTTTATTTTACATTTAATGTTGTTGATCCAAATGAAGACAAACGATAATTTTAATCAGATGGTAAAGATTTAGTATAGACAATCTAATAGGAGAATTTTTTATTTATAGAAAATATTATTAAATAATAAAGGGAAACAAAAAGAGTACCGGAATTTTACGATAGTATGGATGGATCCGAAAAAAATTTGAATCCAAACTTGGGAGTCAAAATCTTTTTTCGGATCCAAAATATTTCCTGTTTCAGAATAAAAGTTTCAGCACTCTTACTGTTTCAAACAAAACTCTAAGCCATTAATTGTTACAAAAAAAAATTCCAGCACCCTTTTTGTTTAAAAAAGAACCAGACACTCTTTCAAAAAAAAAAATTCGTTCCAAAGTTTGAATCCGTTCCAATGGGCCTGACTACATTGCACCCGACCCCTAACACACCTGGTCCATAACAAACTGTTCTTGATCAAAAATATTAAATTTCATTGCCTGTCCCTGCTTTTTAAATTTATTGAAAATAATATCCTATTTTAAAAATTTAATAACTTTGTCTATTTTCTCAATGTGTGCATTTAGCTACTTTTTGCACACACATGCATTCAGATATTAATTAGCATGCCATCAGAATTCATGAATGCATGTATTCACAGCGCTATTTTTTGTTATTATTATTTATTTTTTATTTTTTTGCATCGAATTGGAATCAATATTCGTGCGAGATTTAGATGATGAAGTTATGAAGATAAAAATCAATTCTCACTAAAAAAGGGACATGGAATTCAAGGGTTAATTAAGACCCACCTCGATCTTGATCAATATATTTCAATATATTTCATACAAATATCTTAGGAATATTTTACGCAGATACACAATAGAGTTCTAAAACCCATAACATATGGAATCCAACAAGTACTGTATTATTGTTTTGCACTGCTTTTCATCTCTATAGCAGTAATAGTCTTTCATATTGTGGTTCAACACATTTCTCAAACATCAATACAATATGACAACGTACATGTACAATTTACAAAGTATCCGTAACAAAAGTTATGCCAAGGTTTCCAAGTACTTCTCCACAATATCCAGACCACACAATTCTTTGACCGTCGGCATAGTTGTGGGAACATCCATCGGGAATGTCAGAGGAGAGCCTTTAGATCCAACCAAGGCAGCAAACTCTGTTCTTGCTGCTCTAATTGCTTCTCTCAATGCACAATGAACTGATGATGCAAGAAGTAATGGTGGTTCCCCAGATGCTACAAACAATAGTTAAAGAAAAACAGCTGAATAGGGCTTTTCAAATGCACTTAATTAGTCATCCAAATCCAAGCAAATGATTAAACAAGGGAGAGTATACCTTTTGATGAGAGCACACGGTTTGTGTTGTGAGGGCTGTTTATAAATTCTACATTGAACTCCTTGGGGATAGTGTCTACTGTTGGTATTTTGTAATTCCATGTGCTATCACTCACCACCAATCCATCAGAATTTGTCAAGAACTCCTCATACAGAAAGAAGCCAACACCCTGAATAAAACCACCTTCCACCTGCGTAAGATAGGGAGGGAAATAAATCCCCATAATCCAATAAATAGTTCAAAAAAAGTTATTAAATTTAAAGCCTTCCTACTAAATTTTAAGCCTGCCTAGCCTCTTTATTAAAATTGTTTTTTCTTCCACTAATAATTTTTTAACGATTGGACGGTGAACAGATAATAAACCATCTTTATTTTTTGAGCAAGTGTATTGGTCAACATTAATACAAAAGATAGCTAGCAAACCTGGCCTAAGTCCACGGCAGGATTCAGACTCTTGCCACAGTCATATGCAAGGTCACTTCTTAGTATTGTGGTAGCTCCAGTGAGAAGATCAATCTCAACCTATAGTTGCCAAAAACTTTCTTAGAACTTCTCAAATTAATATAGCTTTTAGATAGATAGAATGGACATTAATTAATATACAAACGCTGACACATATGGTACACTAAACTTCAAAAAAGAAAAAAAAATAGTGTTAGTATGTCAAAAGAAAGCTCAGGTACTACTACTGCAATTGAAAAAGGGAAAGGAAAAAGGCCACACCTCACTCATGGCAGCTCCATAGTTTATGTAGCTGGAGGTAGATTGATCAGGAGCCCAGAATGAACTAGCTGATAAGTTCACACTTTGTGCAGAAGCCTGTAATTATATAATGCAATAAACTTTTGAGTTAATATAATGCTACTAAAAACAATTCCTTATATATATCTTATGGTACAACTATTTTGTTATATGCATATATGGCGGGCTTTATGCATACTGAAATTTCGAGGAAAAGATACAAATAAAACTGTAACTTAAGAAATAATTAGATATAGTATGTTTATAATTTGCACAATTAAATATTAAATAACTAGTTAAATTGTTGTGTCAACAAACCACAAGTAAATAAGAACAAACAAAACTAACCAGACCAATCAACGCTTCCCATGAAACCACACCCTTTTCCTGTTTTGTTTTATCCTTGATGGGTTTCAACCTTTCAACAAGCATATTACAAGCAAGCCGAACTGCCTCACAGCTGTTCTCTGATGTTGTGCTTCCCCCAGTGAACCCTCCCTGGATCAAACTCAAAGTATCCGCCTGAACAACACGTACTTTCTCCAAAAGATCCTCATTTTCCTCCAACAATTCCTTCAGACCAAATGCTGCCATTTGTTTTACTTTTGTCCATAGACCTTGTCCTATCTCAATTCCTCCCACTTCCACAACTATTGATCCATCATTAAGCACAGATACTCTCCCTGGAGCTTTTCTCGTATCCACTTTGTAAGAAATTGGCACACAAGAAATACCCCGTTTCTTCCATTTGTTTACACTATTAAAATCTTTAATCATCTCAGCACGCGTTTCATAGCTTGGAGTGGAGGCCAACCGATCAAAAAGTGATGGTAGTGTATATGTGGGGGCATCTCCAGCACTTTTTTCAAAGAAAACTTTAAGGCTCTCATGATCATGAAGATTCTTTCTCCTAACCGCATTAGTTTCCAGCGAAAGTACGGAAGCGACATGCTCTATTATAGCTTCAGCAATGAATGAGCCCTGCACATCACCTGGGGCCCGCATGGCAGACTTGGATGTGTTGTTTGTCTTGCACACCTTTAAGTCGAAGGAGAGGTTACCCCAGTTGTATTTGTTCATGGTCCCTATCATAGCAGCCGGTAAAAAAGGGCTACAGTCTCCAGATATTCCCGCATTAATTCTCAAGTCAAGGTGCAAGGCTGTGATTTCTCCATCCGACTTGAAACCCACGGTATAGTATGCCTTGGTTGGATGTCGGCCTCCTATCATTATCATGTCAGTTTGGCGATCAAGGTAAATCTTGACCGGACGTTGAAGCTTATGTGCTGCAACAGCGCATGCAGTGATGACCTAGAAGATTGACAAATCTAACTTTTTAGTTAAATTTTATATTCAAACAAATATTTCTATAGGAAATTTTATGCTTCAGTACAATAATCAGCAACAAAGGAAGTTGGTTTTGTAAAGGTTGAATTAACAATTAACAAATATATAACATAAAAAATGAAAAATCCAACACCTGAGACTTGTAAATTATGTTATGATTTGCAAACATGGTCAAATATAATAAATGACCCACAACAACAATTATCTTTTTTTTTTGAGAAAAAACAACAATTATCTTCAAGGGTAAAATAGCAGTGTGGTGGCTACAGTCCCAGTGTTTAATTGTTGTTTTATTGACCCAGACTGAAATGGTATCTGAATCAACATAAGCTTCATTTTCTTGAAGCACAAAATATGAATAAACTTCAGAAGTATGTTAGGTAGTTTTGGGATTCAGAAGACTCACAGGCACAGCTCTCAAACCCTTTGCACCAAAACTTCCTCCTATTCTTCTTGTAATAACACGCACATTGTGGAATGGAACACCAAGTGCCTTTGCAATATGACCTTGAGCACCTTCAGGCCATTGAGTTGCAGCGTAAACTGTCATGCAGTTATCCTCGTCAGGGACAGCTAGTACTATTTGTGGTTCCATGTAGAAGTAGTATTGTGAAGCTAGTTTAACCTGAAAGAAGATGCATATCAAGTTTAGTCTCATTTAGTAATTAATTTTTTTTTTTGTTTAAGCTTATGATGTCATCAGAAACTCGACAGTCATCATTGTTATAATCCTATCCATGCATACTTAGCTCTACTGTATGTGTGAATAAGCTAGTTGGGACAAAATATAAAATCAATATGGTCAAGGGAGTTTTGAAATGGGATAAATGGTTGATCTGTTTGATTATAGCCAAAGAAGTACCTCAGCAGATTCAATTTTTAGGTCGGCTTCAGCAATTCCTTTGGAGAAGTTGCCAATTTGTTTGGGATAGAACATTGGAGGAATATCGAAGTAGCTGTTCTGCTCAATGGCATCTTCAATAGACAAAATTGGTGGCCCCAAATTATCCATGGAGTATTCAATTACTGCTTGTTTGGCTGCCATGTTGGCAAATCTCTGTGTTTCTGCAATCTAAAGGAGTGTCATTTTTTTATATAGATGAATTAAAAAGTTAAACTGATCTTTTATAAGATAATGAAGTTATGTAAGTACCACAAGACTAAGCGGTTGACCGGCATATTCAGCAAGAGAATCTGCAAATATTGGCTCAGTTCCAAATAACCATCCAAGACCAACATTTTCTCCTCCTTTCGGGATGTCTTTGGCAGAAATAACTGAGATAACTTTAGTTGATGCATGAGAAGATTTGAAATTAATTCCCTTTACATGAGCTAGAGGCTTTGAGCTGTAAATAAATGCTCCATAAAGGCAGTCCTTTGGAGTAGGGATATCATCCACATAGACCGCTTCCCCTGCCAAAATAGGCCAAATTTTCATAGGTTTATATCAACTGTATGTCATTCTAATTACTACCTGTAAATTTTGCATCTCTGTTACAGAAAATTTAGTTTTTAGTATTTCCCCCCTTCTAATAGATATGGTCTTTAGTTAGATGCACATCTGAACAAATACAAGTCTTACATGTTCACCTTACTTTTAACTTATTTCAATACAACTCGATCAACCAAAGTAAAGGGTTATGAAAAAGAGAAAACTAGTTGCCAATATATATATATGAGGAGGGATCCAATTACACCCTTTTTTGACACATCTTGACACCTTTTTTTTTATAGGTCAATTTTGCGATTTCAAAATCCAACCAGTCGATCCAAACCGTTCAACATGATCACCATATTAAAATGTGCTTGGAGATCAAATTTTACATTTTTTTGAACTTTTTTACTATTTATTAAGATGGTTACAAAATCGCTGTTTTTCAATGGTCTGAAAACAACGATTTTGTAACCATCTTAATAAATAGAAAAAAAATTCAAAAAAATGTAAAATTTGATCTCCAAGCATATTTTAATATATCCGTCATGTTGAACGGTTTGGATCGACTATTTGGATTTTGAAAATGGTAGGTGTCAAAGTGTGTAAAAAAAAGAGATGTAATTTGATCCCTCCTCTATATATATATATATATATATATATATATATATATAGTGTTGGGCTTAGCTAAGCCATGGTGTAAAACGAGTTGATGCTCCACGCCTCATTATTTCTATTTTGAAAATCCAAACTACCGATCCGAACCGCTCAAGTTGTTCTCCATATTGAAATGTGCTTAGAGACCAAATTTTACATTTTTGGAATTTTTTTACTATTTATTAAACCACTTTAAAAATCGCTGATCCATTGGTCCAGAATTTTTTACTGTTTTGCTACTGTTTATCCGGATCAGCGATTTTCAAAGTGGCTTAATAAATAGTAAAAAGATTCTAAAAAATGTAAAATATGGTATCCAAGCACATTTCAATATGGAGAACAACTTGAGTGGTTCGGATCGGTAGTTTGGATTTTCAAAATGAAAATATGGCGTGGAGTACCAAGTCGTTTTACACCATGGCTTAGCTAAGTCCATCTATATATATATAGAGAGAGAGAGAGATGGGCTATTGTGCTTTGCAAAGTAAAGCAAACGGTTTACTTCGGGCTACTTTTTGAATTTTCAAAGTCCAAAACGTCGTTCCGACCGTTCAAGTTGATCTACATATTGAAATGTGCTTGCAGACCAAATTTTACATTTTTTGGAATTATTTTACTATTTTTTAAGCCACTTTGAAAATTGCTGATCACATGGTCCAGAATTTTGTTGCACTGTTTTTTCTGGACCATGTGATCAGCAATTTTCAAAGTGGCTTAATAAATAGTAAAAAAATTCCAAAAAATGTAAAATTTGGTCTGCAAGCACATTTCAATATGTAGATCAACTTGAACGGTCGGATCGACGTTTTGGACTTTGAAAATCCAAAAAGTAGCCCGAAGTAAACCGTTCGCTTTACTTTGCAAAGCACAATAGCTCATCTCTCTCTATATATATATATATGCAAAGCACGTTTCTTTTATTCAAAAAGGTAAAAAGATTGTAAAGTTATTAATTCTGAAACTCTAGGCATAGTGAGAAACTGTAATTAAACCAAAACCTTTAAGAAAAATACAGGTGGAGTGGAAAGCATACCTGAAGCTTGAAGCTCTGCTCCAGCTTTCTTAATTGGCTCACCAACTGGGCTAAACTCTGAATTTACCAATAATTCTTGCCTCGAAGAGAGCAAAATGTCATCACCATTTTTGGATTCCATATGTGACTCACCATTTTGGTAATCAACAGGAACAACTTTTCCAGGTTCAAAGAGACCTTTGGCAATGGGAGAAAGAAACTTGAATAGAAAACCAACAGCCAAGCTGACTCTATACTCAGGATGAACTGTGCTATTTGTCGGTACAATCACTTCTCTGAGTAACCTTATTGCTTCTAGTAAAACTGATGCAGTGACAATTTTACCCTTCAGAAAATCCTCAACCTTTCTTGCTCTAATTGCATGCTGTGTACCATAGGCACCAAAAGCCATCTGTATGTTATTCACCACAACATCTCCTGTTTTTTCATCGATTATAGTTTGAGCCAGAAAAGCAGAGTTAACATAAGAAACAGCATTACCAAGAGGGCGAGGAGATGCCCGGTATGTTTCAAAACGGATATTGTTGGATGAAGCCCAAGAAGGGATAAAGATGCTCAAAAGAAGTGTTCTATAATCACATGGAGGCCTCTCCAGGAATTCCTCTAGTGTAAGAGTAATCCTTTCTGATCCCTGCTGGATAGAAACATTTGAGCTGGCAGCAAGCAAAATGGTTGCAATGTCCGACTCAAATTGTTTTCTTTGTGCTAAAATTAGATTCCCTCCTACACTTGCTATGTTTCGGACAAATGAGGACGCTACTTTGTTCATGTGATTTGCAATCTTTTTCAATACTAAAGTAGACACTTTCTCTTCCCTTAAGACTTCAATTGCTTTTGAAATAGTCACTGCTGAACCCAATTCAACTCCATCATTACCACTCTTAATTATTGAAAGCTCTGGAATACCACGTAGATCAATAAATTTTTCATGCAAATCTTGATCCTTGTATATACCACTGCTTGTATTCCCTACAACAAACTTGACATTGTTTGCACTAAATAAATTTGAACTAAAAAGCGCATGCAAATGTTCAATACTTTTCGGTCGGTACCAACCCTTTTCTGTGATTTCAGCCTCCTGCTCATTTGAAGTACTTAATGTTGATTTAATCTCAGCTTTTAGGAAATCAGGAAATGTGCACACTCCCCCAATTGAGTAATTTGGCAACCTTTTTGCACATTCAACTTTGTTCCCTTTCTTCCAAAAGGTATTCAACCCCAAATCTTCCAAATCAACATCAGCTGCAAAGCTCTTACAAGCATCTACTAAGGGTCGGTAACCGGTGCATCGGCAGAGATTGCCAGAAATAGCCTTCTCGGCCTCGGAAACAGTGATCTTAGAGAACCCTTTTGGAGGCTCCGGCCTACTAGCATCTTTGTCGGCATTTACGAGGGAGGAGAAAAGAGACATGGACATGCCAGGGGTGCAAAACCCACATTGTGAAGCATGAAACCCGGCAATCCTTTGGTGGATAGCATGGTAACCATCTCTGGTATTACCAAGACCCTCTGTTGTTGTTACCGAAGAGTAGTTTATGCTACCCAGAAGTGTTAGGCAGGAGCTTGCTGACAAGTCGATCACCTCATCTGTTGTTGGGTCATATTTTGATAGAAGAACAACGCAGGCCCCACAACCACCTATAAAGGCATAAAAATATTATAGTAAAAATTATATATTTTCGGATTTGTGCTCACCATGTCAAAATTGTATGAAATTTAATACACAACTAATAATGATATGTCCATATATATTTTTTTAATTTGAAATATATAATAAAAATTGTCTGTTAATTTATTGTGAATAGATTCAACTCCAGTCAAAAGAAGAGACTAATAACAGTTACTGTATTGCTTCTTTTGTGTTTGTGTGTGTGTGTGTGTGTGTGTGTTTGCCTAGAGAACTTGTGCACTTCAGTCTCTTCAATTGAATACTGAGTACTGACCGAAACCGTACCAAACAATACCACAAATCAACGGTGGTTTGCATATTTGTCTGTCTATTGGACAATTCCTCTTGATACTGCTTTGTCCCTTCTCAATTTGAGATTTCAGTTTTCCAAGAAATAATAAGATTTTGGTTTCTGAATTTTGAAATATAAAAGAAACAGTCTGAAATAGCATGCGATGCATATGCAACCACACATATCAGCTACTTGTATATCAACTACTCGAATCAACCAAAGAAGAATAATAGAGAGAAATATATATATATAGTTGTGAGTACCTTCACCACAGCCGAGTTTGGGGCCTCTGAAACGGGTTCGGGTCCGGATGAACTCCAGCAGGGACATAGAGGGATCTGCATCTGATATCTCGTATCTCTCTCCATTCAAGGCAAAGATGAGCCTCTCGGTTGCCGCCGCCATCTGTTTCCCTCCTTCACTTTCTTCCACTCTTTCTGGCGTTAACAGAGAAGCTATTCGGGCTATTCTGCCAATTACTTTGGAAAATGTATTCTATTACAAATTGGGTGGCTCATTGCGACCTTTGGCCATCTAAAATTGGTCAACTTGGAACCTATATGATTCGCATTCTTGTTAATTTATATATTGGCCCCCACCCCACATGATGGACATGATCAAATCAAAGATCAAGTATTATATCAACAAATAAACTTTAGAGGGGCAAACCGCAAACGTATATATAATATAAGAAGCAGAGACGCAATATAATAAAGTTTATGATTCACACTCTAATTAGTTTATATATTAGTGAGAGAGTTAGTGGAGTTAGGTGAGTGGAAAATTTGTAATTATCTAATTCAAAGGAAGATGGTCAATAGGTGTGTCTCACATGCAAATTTTTCTAACATAAAAAGATTTAATTGGATGACCATTTTATTTAAACAATTAATTGGTTTACACTTAACTCTAGGGCTGCAAACGAACCGAACCGAATCGAACTTACCCTCAGTTTGAGTTTGATTTGAATTAATTTCGAACTAGGTTTGGTTTGAATTAATTTCGAACGAACTCAATTTCGAACCGAATTTTTTACGAACTCAATTTCGAACCTTTACGAACTTTGTTACAACTTACGAGTTATGACTTATGACTGGGCCATAGTGTGAAATTACAGCACTTTAATAAAAACTCAAATATTCAAAGTACAATTTAAATAAAACTCAAATATCAATAGAAGTACAATTTAAATAAAAACTCAAGCACTCCAAAGTATTCAAAGTACAATTTAAATATCAATAGAAGTACAGAACAATCACCAAAGTCTTAGAATTATTACAAACCCAAATATTATCCTAAATAAAACATTAAAGTGCATTACAACTAGGCACTAGCTACTGAAAAACCCTTCTAAAAAAAAAGAGGTAGGCTGTTCAAGGAAGAGGTAGGCTATTCAAAGAAGACGAATGTTGTTCAAAGAATACAAGATGTAGGCTGTTCAGAGAAGGCTGAGAGCAAAGATAGTGCTTTTTTTTCTGATTTGCGAAATCGGCTTTGCTGTTTTTTTTTACTTTATTTTCTGATGCTGGTAAATGACTGATCTCTGTTGTTGGTTTTGCTAATTTTCTATATTTTTTTATTTCTGATTTAGACTGTTGTATGAGAAGTTTCTGGTATGACAAGGGATCAAATTAAAAAGGAAAATAAATTAAACTGGCGTGTGCCATCTTTAAGGCTCTCATACCATAATTTTTGTGGAAGAGATAAAATAAATAAATAAATTTTATTTTCATGATGATTATAGGAATATAGTATATTAGTTATTATTAGATAGCTGCATAGCGCTGAGAAGTTAATGCTATTTGATCTATAAAACAAGCAATAATAAAAAGGGTGTGCTTTTTAATTACCCGAGAGAGGAGCAAATCGCAAGAAGGCAAAGAGAAACGGCCGGTACCAGGGATCGCCTCGCCTCACGGCCGGTCCCAATAATCAACCAACAAAGCAGAGATCAACGAGGGTCGCCTCGCCTCGCGGCCGGTCCCGGTTTGGTATCGCAGCCAAGTAGCCAACAGAGGGAAACTCTAGGGTTTGGACTTTGGTATCGCAAGTTCGCAACCAACAGAGAGGGAAAGTCGGCTAGGTTTTTTATTGTTGGTTTTGTTCGCAACCAACAGTGAGAATACCAAAAGTTCGCAACAAACGATTATGGGTTATGGCTGGTTTTGTTTAATTTTTTTATTTTGGGCTTTGTTGTTGAATTTTTTTTATTTGAGCTTGTAACTGGACCGGGCTTTCTGTTTCAAAAGTCATAATTCAAAGCAATTATGGACTAGACGGCTTATATTTTCATCAGCAGAAATTAACAATTCACGTTTGAGTTAATTTCGAACTAAATTTGGTTTGCGAACCTATTTCGAACGAACTAGATCCAGTTTGAGTTTGATTTGAATTAATTTCGAACTAAGTTTGGTTTGAAATAATTTCGAACGAACTCAATTTCGAATCGAATTTTTACAAACTTTTTCGAATCAAACTCGAATCGAATTACAAACTACGAATTTTTTGTGCAGCCCTACTTAACTCTGTATCGATCCTTTTGGACATAAAAACTTGACTCTATAAATGTCAAATTTATTTACATGTTAAGGCGTTTATATATTTTCTTCAATACGCGCGCGTTTTGCTTCAAGGCAATAGTCAGTACCAATTCATGTGTTGGTGCAACCATTTTGTTAGAGCTAATGTTTAATTAGCCTTGTGGGAGATAGATCTGTATCTAATGACTAAATATATAGTTTTCCTAAAAAGAAAATGTAGTTAGTTTCACCTCACTGATTTGTAAAATCACGTAATATGACGTGATTAACAAGTCATGACTTGATTACTTAATCTGACATGATTAAAATATTCACGTGATATGACTAAAATAACGGAGTACAAACTGTACAGTCATGTCACGCTTATGAAAAAAAAGTTTTTGATTATGTGGGTCAAAATTTTATTTATCTATTTTTTGGATTTTAAATTCATTGAAAAGAAAACAGAAAAAATTTAAAGAATCTGGTAAAATTAATTTCCGGATTTTAATTTTTTTATGTGGAAAAAATTAAAAATTATCCTGGAAAATAATGAAAAAATTATTTTAAGAATCAGCTCCAGAAGGGGGTACGCGGAGGGAGGAGAAGGGAGAAACATTGTGCGGAGTGGAGATTTCATCAGACCGCGTCTGACTGGGCGGTTCACCTGCTCTAGATGAGGTAAAATAGAGGTGAAATGGAGAGGGAGCGTAGGGGAGCGACACTGTGCGGAAGGGAACGCTATGTAGAGTTTTGACGAAACTCTTCACCCCCAAATCGGAATGGAGACAAAGTGAAATGGCATCGTTCACCTCTTTTCCCTTTCCATTTTTGTGATTTCACCCCCGAAATGTGGAGCACAGCAAAATTGTTGGATAATTTATTTCGTAAAATCATTGATAGAAATTTTCTTAAGCTTACTTAATTAGATACGGAAAATAATTATCTTCTTGCCTGGTTCTTACTGGAAAAAATGTTAATTTTTTTGTAGGGTGAATTTATTATTTGAAAATTTTCCGAGGTCAAATTATATATAATATATAATGGTGAATGGATTGGATGAGTAGGTTTACTAAATTTTTCTTTGCGTAGCGGGTAAAAAATGCGACCAAGTCAGACAAAACAACTCGTCACACGGAATAATATGCAGAACACTAACAACCACAGGCGCTCAGCTGTCTGACGGATTTATTTATTCATAGTAGCAGGAAATAAAAAAATTAAATTGGTGGCAGAGATGCCTAAAAGCACAACCTACTATGAAAGAAAAAATAAAAAAAAAATTAAATTGGTGGCAGAGATGCCTAAAAGCACAACCTACTACGAAAGAAAAAATAAAAAATTTGGTGCAGAGATACTAAAAAGCACAACCGCAATGATTATTGGGACTCACCGGCCACAACAGCAGTTTATTTTTTATTTTTTTTAAAACCTGTTTTTATTGTAAATTTGGATTGGTAGAAAATTAAAAAAATTAATTTACAAATATTTATTTGTCAATTAGACATGTTTAAAATTAGAAGTGAAATTATATATTTGTTAAAATATTTGTGAATTATTTGTCAAAACAAATAATTGTGAGATAATTGAGTCATATCAACTTTAAAATACAAATATTAATTAAAAAAATTAAGAACATTAAAAAAATCAAAAAATGAAAACAACAAAGAGAAATGAAGAACTCTGGAAGAGTTGTCCCAAATTAATTAAAATGGAGAACTGAGAAGCACATGTTCCAAAGTTCGATAAAATAAATAAAAAGGGAAACAGTACAGTGCGTGTTCTCTTAGATATCTCATATTTTGCGTGACTAACGTGTTCGGTTCTTATTCGGAATATTTTTTTTAATTATTATTGAATTATCAAAAGTTTCCAAAATTAACACTTGTATTCCAACATAACATTATTATTAATATATATAAAAAAATAAAATCTGTTATTAATAAATTAACAAATATATTTCAAAATTAAATATACGAAGTTGATAATTAAAAACCAAAATTTGAGTTTTTCTACAAAAAAAATTGAGTAAGGTTGGAGGTCAGATCAACCAACTATTTAATATACACAAGAGATTTTCCAATCCGGGTTTCAAACCTGCAACCTCCCACACGAAGGGCATTGTCTTTGCTACTAGATCAAAAGCTGATTCTCAAGTTTTTCTCAAGAGGTCATTCCCTTATTTTAAAACACCTCACGGTGGATGATACGTCATATCTCCTGAGAGTTAGGCTGTATGTTAGTTTGTTAGTTTGTGGTTTGCGATAATGGAATGAGGTAAGGTATTCACTCTTTCCTATAAATATCTTGCGTAATGAAATTGCTGGCTTCTAACTCGGTTGAGCTTGGGGTTTTATATAAGTTTGCTCGTGACCGTCGCATAGGGGCGATTACGGTTAATTGCAACTCCATAGTACGACAGATCGTTGCATAAGAGCGGTAACACCCGCATAGGAGCGATTACGTTTAATTGCAACTCCATAGTAGGACAGACCGTTTCGAGCAGGCTCGGTACTCGGCCCAACTATGTTGTCGGACTTATCGAGCATGCCTTATTGGGCTGTTGCGGGGATTCTCGGGCCCAATTACATTGTCGGACCCGGAAGATCTTCGATAGTGGGCTCGGTACTCGGCCCACGAGTAGTTCATGGGGCCTTCGTACATGGTCCTGTCAAGTATGAAGGCAAATAAAAAGATTTTGAGTGCGTGGTATTCGAACTCCAGATCCCTCAAAAGTTATAAATCCTAATTTCTATACACTCCATTTCAAATTTAGTCTAGTTACATCATTCATACAGTTGTTAACCTTTACAAAAATATAAAGAAATAAGAACCCGGGTTGTGCTTATCACAGAGAGAAAGGTAAGTAAGGCTGGAGGCTAAACAAAAAAAGAAGGGTTCAGATAGGCCAAGATGAGAAGGTTGGGCTGTGGAGATAAAAACAAATCGCTGGGCCGACAGAATAAAGAAAATGAGAATTGGGCCCAGTCTAGAGCGGGCTGCTGGAGAAGAAAAAGGGCGGTACATCGGAGGATGGCGACTGGACGGGCGACACTGGCGTTCCCAAAGGTGATTCAGCAACCACCACGCGGAGGCACCAGCTCAGGGCCGGAACGGACTTTACTCAACATTTTCAATGACGCAATGACAGAGCCACCAAGAGACATTGGCGAAGACCTCTCAAAAGCTGGGAGAATCAGTTATCGCAGTACAACAACCTTGCAACCAGCTAACAAAACTCTAGGAGGCCTACAAGACAAGAACGGCGGAAACCAGCACACATGGGCAAAGGCTCGTATTCACACCAGGAGAACAACAGAGCTGGCTATTCTCAGGCGAAACACGCAGCTGGCTGAATTTCGCAAGATGTCATTTAAGGAGGCGCTAGAGAAGGCCATAATGGATCAAGCAAAGGAGGTACACAAGGCTAAGCAACCTCTCAATGTAGTACGGCAACCACGCATTAATGGAGAAAAGAAAACAGCAGGTAGGACAGTACCAGCAGAGAAAAAACAGCCCGATGGAGAAGGTTGGACAGAGGTTGTAAGAAGGAAGAGATACACGCAACCAAAACCTGCACGACCATCAGTTACACAGTGGAGACAAGAACTACTGGCGCAAGGAAAGTGTTTCAACTGTTTGGAAAAAGGACACAGGAGGTTTGAATGCAAAAGGGCAATCAAATGTCATAGATGCAACAAGTATGGGCACTACGCAAGCAAATGTGTGCAGGATCAGAGTATTAATGAAGAAGTAAAGAGCAAACCAACCACTGCTCCTAACAACTGGCCTATAAAGAGAAAACCATACATACAGAAAACGCAACACAAATACAACACACCCACAAAAGAAAGAACCAAAAACAGCTACAGCATCAACAAGAAGGAGAAAAGCCAGGCCAACGAGGGACCCCCTGGCAAACTGGGAAACCATGTCCCTCATCGATCCAAGTTATTTTGAAAACAAGAAACCCACAGAAGGCAGAGTGTTTCTGTCAAAGAGAGACAAACTGCTGTCGGAGAATGAGTTCCTTGACCGGTTTGCTATTGTGCTAACCGGGCCGAACCAAAACACACCCACGTTGGCATACAGCATAGTGATGAAAATGGCTAGCTTCTTTAAGATTAACCCAGCCCACATCAAAGTGAAGAAGATACCAGCATACATGGGCGATTTTTTGGCCATCTTCCCACATGTAGATGTCCGCAATCGGGCATGCAACATTTGTGCTTTTGATCTGGGGGCAGAGGTGCAAATACAGATGGCAAGGTGGACTAGAAACTACGGCATGGTACCGGATCCAACCACACACAAGGCACGCATCAGAATTCATGATCTACTAATGGAATTCTGGAACAAATAGGCACTAACTGAACTAGTGTCAGGTTTTGGGACCTTGGAGAGAATGTCGGACTTTCCGGCAAATGAGAACTACGAAGAACTCAGAGTTTTGGTAGCATGCTATCACCCCCTGCACATACCAGAGGACTCAGCAGCATCGAAAAACTCATTTTCGGTGTTAGTACATTTTGAGTTGGAAGGCTGGTTGTTGACATCGGCATTACAACCACCCCAAAACACCGGGCTTCACAAAGACAAGCAAAGAGAGGAAGAAGGAGAAGATGAGGTAGATTATTGGGATAAGGAGTGGAAAGAAAAGTGCCGAAACAGGATGAGGCAAAGGCAGCACTCATCGGACTCAGGCGGATCATCAGGTCCGGTAACTCAGTTTAACCGCCAACTACAACTCACACAGGGGGAGGCCACAAAAAAACCTGAACTGGAGAGCATGGTTTTGGGAAGTAATGGAGAAGACACCACACCTCAAAATTGCAACAAGCCCGAAAAGAAGAAAGTACAGTCCATTACAGAGGTGCAAGTTCTCCTAAAGTCAAATCCATTTATTACAGAAGTGTTTTTACACGCAAAGACTGTTGATGGGAGTACTATCAAGGAGACATGGGTCAAATTCATTCCTAGTCTATCATAGGAGGTACAAGGATTAGGATGGGAGTTGCTACAGGCTGTAATCCACACAAAAAAGCAAAAGGAGTTTTTCTCTCTCCAAATGTGTAAGGAGAGGACATGTATTAATTTAAAGGTGTCAGAGTGGGAAAAGGTGGCAAAGGTGTCACAGTGGGAAAAGGTGGCAAAGGAGATGGGTCAAACAGCTACATTTTCAAAAATCGGAAATGCAGACCCAATAAATCTAGAGTATGAGAGTGGGGATTTAACAGCAAGCCCAAATCTGCTAGGCCCAGCGAACCTCATAATAAAAAATGGTACACAAGGCCCAGCTGTTTTAACAGCTGTGGTGCAAGGCCTAATAGAATCACCTCTAGATGCAGCTCATAACCAAGAACCGAACTCACCAGAAGCTGCTGATTTCTCAGGAAAATCCAATATACGCAGAAGTAAGAGACTGATGCAGAAGAACATGGGCCCGTATGCCAGTCCAGAGGAAAGAGCAAGGATGGTAACCAAGCCTGACTCGGTGTCACTCACAAAGAGCAATACTAGGAAGAAGCAAAGGACACCACACTTCGAGGCTGAATATCTCAAGAGTTATGATTCGTTGACGGCCAATCATGCGGAGGCAATAGTCCTGGCAGCAGGGGTTGAACTAGAAGGCAAGGTGGCCGAACAAGTGAAAAGGGTGCTAGAAATGTAAGAACAAGAAAAGCAAGAACAAGAGATAGAAGTAGCAAAGAAAGAAGAGAGTTGTAACTCTAAGTGTGCTCTTAGGTAGTGGTTGAAATATTTAGTTATCATGTTTACTAAAATTATCAGGGTTATGTTAATTTCTGGGTGGTGCTATGTTAGGGGGTTGAGTTTAGATTGCGGTCACAGTAAGACTTGTGAGTGGTGGTTAAGACTTAGGTACTCATTGCACTGGAGTGTAGAAGAGACTTTCTTGCAAAGGGTCAGTGAAGCAAGTGAAATTGTAACAGTGCGAGAAGGAAGTATTGTAGTAAAATATCTCAGTGCAATGAAGTTTATGATTTACACAAAGGGAGTTAGGGATTGGATGGATAAAGGTTGCAATGAATTACAAAAACAGAATCAAAATGATTAGCTGGAATGTAAGGGGTCTAAATGAAAGAGAAAAAAGACTCGCCATTAGAGAGACAGTCTTTTCGGAAAGACCACATCTCATATGTTTTCAAGAAACTAAAATGAGTGTGATAGATGATGTGAGGAGAAAAGAAATGTGGAAGAAGGCTAAACAAATTCACAACCTTACCGGCACTGGGTACTCGTGGAGGCATCCTCATAGCATGGCAAGAGAAGAGATTTCAAAATGTATCCGAATAACAAACAAGGTTCTGCTTAACAGTTCAATTGAGAGATATCTTGATAGATCAAATCGTTACAATCACTGGAGTGTATGGGCCAACAAGTGCAGCCTTGAGAAACTTATTCTTTCAAGAGTTGCAAGACATGAAACCGAATGATAACACACCGTGGCTAGTGGTGGGAGATTTCAACACGACGCTAGAGATGAGTGAAAGAAACACAGCAACACAGGACACAAGATGGCCAATTGAATTTCAACACCTTATTACCGAATTGGGGCTGCAGGATATTAGAATGGAAGGACGCCGGTTTACGTGGTCCAATGCAAGGGAACAGCCGGCTATGGCCAAACTGGACCGTTTCCTTATCTCAACAGAATGGAGCACTACATTTCCTAATTCTAAACAGCAGACGCTGCCCAACACAAACTCGGATCACTGTCCGATCAGGTTAGAGGCCATGACAAATTTCAGGAAATAAAAAAAAATTCGATTCGAAAAATTCTGGTTAAGAATTTCAGATTTCAAGCAAATGGTGGAACAAGAGTGGCGGCAACTGCCCATAGCTACAAACCCGGTTATGATGAACCATAAACTAAAGACTGTGCAAAGAAAGATACAACAATGGACCAGCAGCAAAGTGGGAAACATAAAGAAACAATTGAAAGTGTGTAGGGATTTTTTGGGGTGGGTAGAAGAGGCACAAGAAAGGAGGCATATAACACAGTTGGAGAAATTAATAAAGGCAATAGTTAAGAGAAGATACACAACATTGGCAGTTCTTAAGGAAGACATGTGGCAACAACGAGCGAAGACTAAATGGGATCTAGAAGGAGATAGAAACACTCGGTTCTATCACGCATATGCATCAACATCAAAGGTTAACAACACGGTCAATGCAATTCAGCACAATGGAAGAATGCACACGGATCAGGGCACAAAGGCAAAGGTTTTCAGAGATTTTTACATAGAACTCATGGGAACACGACAACAGGGAACGGCAAATATATAGAATGGAATCAACTCTATCCAGAGAAGCTCGATCTACAGGATTTAGCACAACCGATACAACAGGAGGAAATCGTCAATGTCATTAACACGTGGCCGAGCAATAAAGCACCGGGACCGAATGGGTTTAGTGGAGAATTCTACAAGGCATTTGCAAGCACAGTACTACCGGACATAACAGCAGTGATCGGGCACATCACGGAAGAGAACAGATTTATGCACCCGCTCGATGGATCATACACGGTATTGATTCCAAAAACGCAAACTCTAACAAACCAAAAGATTTTAGACCCATTAGCCTAATAAATGGAATCCAAAGGATCTTTTCCAAAATATTGTCCAACATATTACAAGACAGAATAGGGCAGATACTACATAAGTCGCAAATCGGTTTTATAAAGGGAAGGCAAATAACCGAGGGTTTTGTATGTGCACAAGAGTTACTACAAGTGGCAAGAGCAAACAATACACCATTAGCGGTGTTCAAAGCGGATATACACAAAGCATTCGATACGCTTAGTTGAGAGTTTTTATTAGAGATTATGCGACGCATAGGATTCCCGCAACAATGGATATCATGGATACAAAGGCTGGTGCTACCGGGTTTCTCACAAATCATTATCAATGGATTATTGGGGAAAAAAATTCTGTTGAGAAGGGGAGTGAGACAAGGTGGTCCAATGTCACCTTTCCTTTTCATCATTGCAATGGACTTCATACCGCGATGGCTAGCTAGGTTGACAAACATGGGAGTAATTCGAATGCCGTTTCAGGGAATACATGCATCACTGTTGTATGCAGATGACGCTCTATTCTTCATCAAACCAGAAAAGCAGCAGGTTCAAGCCCTAAAAATTGTTCTAATCACATTTGGAAAGATATCAGGTCTTGTAGTAAACTTGGAGAAGTCTGAGTTACTGGCCACAGCTACGGACCAGCAGCAGACAAGAGAATTGGCAAGAATACTGGAATGTAAGGAAAGTAAATTTCCGTTTAGATACCTGGGGTTGCCACTCTCGGACACAAAATTACCGAGGACGGCATTTATGCCATTAATTGAGAGCTTTAGAGGGAAACTGACGGGTTAGTCAGCAAAAATGTTATCCATTACAGGGAGAATCGTACTCATCAATTCCGTATTAACATCCTTACCCATATACTCCATGTCAGTTTTTAATTTGCCAGTTTGGGTACGAAATGAGATAGACAGGATATGAAGGAACTTCCTATGGCGGGGAGCAAATCAAACGGAAAGGAAAATGCATTTGGCAAATTGGGAATTAGTATGCAGAGAGAAAAGATTGGGAGGTTTAGGTATCAAAAATCTCAAGAGTTTTAACCAAGCATTATTGGCCAAATGGTTTTGGCAATGGCAGCACGAAGAAGACAAGTTATGGAAATCGCTATTTCAGAGGTTATATGGAGAACAAGAGGGGATGCATGACTCAGCTTTCTACAAAAAAAAACCCTCAAAACTGTGAGAATTTTCTGTGATTGCTTCATACTGAGACTAGTTGGACAAGGTCAGACAGTCAAGCTGTGGGAACAAGACTGGGGAATTGGTATAATCAAATACAAATTCGAAACCTTATATACTTTCACAACACACAGGGATGCAACTGTACAGGAATTCCTACAGACCCAAAACATAACAACCATGTTTAAACCGATATTATCGGTACGGGCAACTCAACAACTGACACAGCTAATGATCGAAAGGAATACTCTACTACAAAAAAGGCAAATACAGTGCATAGACAAGGATGGTGCGCAATGGAAAATGGATGCAAATGGGAAGTTCTCGGTAAAGGGGGCATATGCAACAATGGAAAATACACCGGCGATTCAGGTGGACGTTAACTGAATTTGGCGACTCCGGGTACCACCAAGAATGAGAGTGTTCGGATGGCTACTCCTGCATAATAAAGTTCTGACCGCGGACAATCTGAGAACGAGAGGCTTCCATATTGTCGGAATATGCTTCATGTGTAGGGCTAGTGACGAAACGATCAGGCATTTATATTCAGAGTGCCCGGCAGTTCAAGGGGTGTACAATGACACGCTACAGGGGCTACTGGTACGCACTCCGGGACAGGATAATGTCCGAGAACTGCTGCAGCCAAGCATAACTCAAAGCACCAGGGAACTCTTGCTGATCTCTATATTCATAGTGTGGCGTGAAAGATGCAATCGCATTTTTAGAGACGAAATCAAAAACACGGATCAGCTGGTCCAAAAGCTCTCACACAGTGGCAAACTGGTGCACTGACCAACACGGAGGAAGAAATTATCAACTGAGAAGTGAAGCCAACAGTTCGCACTACACTGTTATTTTTTTTTCTTGCCTCTTTCCTTCATTTTTCTTTCTTTTCTTCTGATTTTCTTTTACAGTTCTTGTAAAATGGGTTTCTAATCAGAAACTCAAAAAACTACTACCATTTATGGTTAATGAAAAAATTAGGGGTAGACCCTTATTTGTTTCTCAAAAAAAAAAAACTAAAAGAAGAAGATACACTTCAAGTAGAGGAGGTAACACAACCAATAGATCATGAAAGACAATCAGTAGAACATGAAAGACACTCAACACAAGATGAAAGACAACTAGAAGAAGATTAATAACAATTAATAGAAAATGAAATAAAACCAGTAGAAGATGAAAGACAATCAGTAGAAGATGAAAGACAACGAGAAAAATATGAAAGACAACTAATAGAACACGAAAGAAAACATGTAGAACATGAATGACAACTTGTAGAACAAGAAAGACATCATGCACAAGATGAAAAATAACTAGAAGAAGATGATAAACAACTAGCAGATCATGAAAGACAACCAGTATATCATGAAAGACACCCAGCACAAGATGAAAGATAACTAGAAGAGATGAATAAAACCTAATAGAATATGAAAGAGATCCAGTAGAAAATGAAAGACAACCAGCAGAAAATGAAAGACAATTAGTAGAACATGAAAAACAACAAGTAAAACATGAATGACAACAAGTAGAACATGAAAGACAACATGTACAAGATGAAAGACACTAGAAGAAGATGATACATGATCAGAGTCAAAATGATGATGAATTACGTAGGGTTTTGGCTTAGGTTTTACATATTATCCCACACTTATGTTTATTTAATTAGAGAAAAAGGTTACTGTCACCCTTCTTTATGTTTTATTGCAGAAAACAGGCTTTGGGACTATTTCACATCAAAGGAGCAAGAATCAGGTTAATCGGACAAGCGACGCTCATCGACTAAGGCCCTGTTATGGTCCGTACCAGTTGATACGGACCTAGCCGGATACAGACCAAGAGATGGTGTGATACACATTAAAACCCTCAGCAACAAGGTGTGAATACGGATCGTATCACCTAATACGGTCCGTAACCAAGGCGCCCTTTGGGGAATAACTGCCACAAGCGTGTCCAGATCGTGTTTCTTGGCCTCCACTCATCTCCAGACGTCCCCCCACTCCTATATAAAGCCCCTGGACAGAAGAGAAGATCAACTTGGTAATTTTGGTGATTAGGGTTAGATTTAATTGAAGTGAGAAAGAGATGAGTGTTGTAATGATGCCGTTTCGCAGCTAAGTTTTTTTCTTAGGGGCTAGGTAGTAAACCTTGTTACTCATGATGCTTTGATATATATATTTTCTGTTGATTATGATTTCTTGTTGTTGATTGAAATGCTTTTGCAATTTATTCTCCCTTCACCTGATTTTGATGATCTAGTCTAATCCTAGGGTAGTGACAGTACTTTATTGGTAGAAAGACTATGATGGACGAGTTAGCCTCGTTGGGAGCCATTAGATTTATGTGAAGAAAACCTTCGCGGGAAAACTATAAATCAGAACCACAAAACGCAAACCAAGTTTTGTCATTTGCGTAAGATAAATCGCAATGTCCTATGTAGTAACTTGTGTATTTAAGGGATCTGTCATTTGCGTAAGATAAATCGCAGTGTCCTATGTAGTAACTTGTGTATTTAAGGGATCTGTCATTTGCGTAAGATAAATTGCAGTGTCCTATGTAGTATCCCGGTGGAAGTCCCGTCATTTGCGTAAGTGACTCGCAGTGTCCTATGTAGTGTCTTCCATTAACAACAACAGATAATCAGACCCGACAGAAGTAGAATATCAAAGTGGATTGAGTAGCAATGGTGTGCCGAAACCCTAGGAATTCTCATCTCTATCTTTATTTTAATTACTTTTAATTGTTGCCAAATTTACATTGATCACAATTCCAAACTCTCAATTTTCATATTTTGTCTAGCCTTTCGAAAGATTGTGATTTGATCGCTCAAGACTGTAGACCAATATTCTCTATGGATCGACCTCGATTATACTACTCGATAAGGATTGTGCGCTTGCGATCCGAACCGATAGCATTTCCGAGTTTATAAATTTTAAAAGAAACATCTCTCTTTTGAGTGATCAATACACTAGTAGAAGAGGAAACACAATCAATAGATCATGAAAGACAACTAGTAGAACACTAAAGACATCCAGCTGATAAGCCTCAATTATATATACTTTTGATTAAGGTTTAACCTAAAAAACTAAGCCAATTTCCTTGTATTTTAGTGTAATTTTGTGTTAAAATATGCCAAGAATCAAGTTACTGCCAAAGTCTATTTAAATTACAGGAAATTGAGCAAATTGTAGATCTTCTCGCAAAATTTCCGAAAAGTGGTAGAACACTGGAAACAGAGTTATGGATGATGAGTTACGCCCGTTTGAAGTTCAGTTCACAGTAAATTTCCAGAGAGTTCTGCGGGTGCTTGTGCGGGTTCCTCTGGCCACACAGCGGGCCGCACAGAATTACAGATGCCGACACACAGTTCGTATTTTGGCCATATCTTGGTCATACAAACTCCGATTTGGGTGAATCAAAGCTTGACAGAACTAGAACAAAAAGATCTATAACTTTCATGAAGGAAACAAATTCAAATTCGGAATGTAGAATTTTGTGCAGCCGCACCAGCCTAGATTTGGACATATTTTATTGCCAACTTCGCCCGATTCACTTCCAGATCTTGTTTGCTTGCTCCCAAAGTCACAAAAACTGCTATATATTGGCAGAAGAGCAGCAGGAGAATTCATCTTTCATTTATCTTTCATCTAGGTTTTTACTCTACAAAATTCTCCATCTTTATTTCTCTCTTCCCCACAAATCAAAGGCAATTGGATTGAAGGATCGAAGGCTACTCGAGCAAGCAACAGTGAAGACAAGGGGCAGCATACTAGGAGATTGGTGTATTCTCTTCTCTTATTTGTTTTTCTAGGTTTTTATCATGTTTTCTCTTTATTTTCTCTTAGATGTTAGTTCACCCATGAGAGGCTAGATTTCCTCTCTAGGGGCTTAGGCTTAATCATGAACTTGAGTTAGATTTGTGCTTACTTGGATATTTATTCTATATAATGATTATTTGTTGCTTGATTGATCTTGTTAATTTTATAATTCATGTGCTTGTATAATTTGTGATTTGTTAATTAGTGTCCCGCTTAGGTTTAACCAACTTAAGGTGTTAGGATCAAAGAATTGATAGAACCAAATTACGTGCATGAATAACTCTAGGATTGAGATTAGAAATTACCAAATCTATTTCTTAGTCCGGAACCACAAGAACAAAGGTTGAATTGAGGTGAAGGACTTGATCGTGAAGCCTCATATTTGATTGGGACCCCTAGGATTGAACCGAATATTGGTGTGAAGAACTTAATCGTGAAGTATCGGTATTTGGAAATAAACTAGGCTAACCTGTGCTTATGGTCTAGATAGCTAGGGTGAAGGACTTAATCGTGAAGTCCGAATTATCTAGACACGTCATTGATTCACGAAAGTGACCCTTTTTGACATCTTAGGTTTAGAAACTCCAAAATTATAAACATGAATTTAGAAACCAAGTAAGTGTGAATTTGACCAAGTGATTGTGTGCCGATAGCCCTTAGATTCCATCTCCTTGATTACAAACTCCTTTTGTTTGTCTGTTTTGATTGTTTTGTTACATTCAACTCCAATTCGGGTATTGAACCCACAATTTCAGTTTAACAACAAAAACCCCCCATTTACTTTTATTTGCATTATTTTAGAATTAATTGTTTAGTAAAAAGTAATATTTGTCGTTATCTTTGGATCGATACCCATAATTACTACAAAGATAGATTGTGCGCTTGCAATTCAATCTAACTTTGCGTATTTAGGGTTTTATAAATTTAAAGCAAAAGTGTACGAAATAGACCATTTATTTCTATACCCAAAATACACAACACCAGCACAAGATGAAAAATAACTACAAGAAGATGAATAACAACTAATAGATTATGAAAGAGAACCAGTAGAAAACGAAAGACAACTAGAAGAAGATGATACACAACCAATAGAAGATGAATGATAACCTGTAGAACATGAATGACAACGATAGAACAAGAAATACATCATGTACAAGATGAAAGACAACTAGAAGATGATGATACACAACTAGTAGATCATGAAAGACAACCAATATATATAATGAAAGACACCCAGAACAAATGGAAGACAACTAGAAGAGGTGAATAACAACTAATTGAATATGAAAGAGAACAGTAGAAAATGAAAAAACAACAAGTAAAACATGAATGACAATCTGTAGAACATGAAAGACATCATGTACAAGATGAAAGAAACTAGAAGAAGATGATACACAACTAGTAGAAGAGGAAACACAACCAATAGATCATGAAAGACAACTAGAAGAAGATGAAAGACAACTAATAGCACACAAAAGAAAACCAGTAGAACATGAATGACAACCTGTAGAACAAGAAAAACATGATGTACAAGATGAAAGACAACTGTAAGAAGATGATACGCAACTAGTAGATCATCAAAGACACCTTGCACAAGATTAAAAGCAACTAGAAGAAGATGAATAACAACTATTAAAATATGAAAGTGAACCAGTAGAAAATGAAAGACAACTAGTAGAAGATGAAAGACAACCTGAAGATGATGAAAGACAACTAGTAGAAGTTCAAATACAAATATAAGAATATAAAAACAACTAGTAGAATATGAAAAACAACTAGATGAACATGAAAGACAACGAGAAGAAGATGAAAGACAACTATACGAACATGAAAGACAACAAGTACAACATGAATGACAACCTGTAGAACATGAAAGACCTCAAGTACAAGATGAAAAATAACTAGAAGAAGAAGATACACTACAAGTAGAGGAGGTAACACAACCTGTAGATCATGAAAGACAACCAGTAGAATATGAAAGACACCCAGCACAAGATAGACAACTAGAAGAAGATGAATAACAACTAATAGAAAATGAAATAGAACTAGTAGAAGATGAAAGACAATCAGTAGAAGACGAAAGACAACGAGAAAAAGATGAAGGACAACTAGTAGAACAAGAATGACAACCTGTAGAACAAGAAAGACATCATGCACAAGATGAAAGACAACTACAAGAAGATGATACACAACTAGTAGATCATGAAAGACAACTAGTAGATGAATAACAACTAATAGATTATGAAAGACAGCTGGAAGAAGATTATGAAAGAGAACCAGTAGAAAATGAAAGACAACTAGAAGAAGATGATACACAACTAGTAGAAGATGAATGACAACCTATAGAACAAGAAAGACATCATGTACAAGATGAAAGACAACTAGAAGATGATGATACACAAATAGTCGATCATGAAAGACAACCAATATATCAAGAAAGACACCCAGCACAAATGAAAGACAACTAGAAGAGATGAATAACAACTAATTGAATATGAAAGAGAACAGTAGAAAATGAAAAAACAACCAGTAGAACATGAAAAACAACAAGTAAAACATGAATGACAACCTGTAGAACATGAAAGACATTATGTACAAGATGAAAGAAACTAGTAGAAAATGAAACACAACCAATAGATCATGAAAGACAACTAGTAGCACACAAAAGAAAACCAGTAGAACAAGAATGACTACTTGTAGAACAAGAAAGACATGATATAGAAGATGAAATACAACTAGAAGAAGATGATACGCAACTAGTAGATCATGAAAGACACCTGCACAAGATGAAAAGCAACTAGAAGAAGATGAATAACAACTATTAAAATATGAAAGTGAGTAGAAAATGAAAGACACCTAGTAGAAGATGAAAGACAACCTGAAGATGATGAAAGACAACTAGTAGAAGTGCAAATACAAATATAACAATATAAAAACAACTAGTAGAATATGAAAGACACCTAGATGAACATGAAAGACAACGAGAAGAAGATGAAAGACAACTATAAGAACATGAAAGACAACAAGTAAAACATGAATGACAACCTGTAGAACATGAAAGACCTCAAGTACAAGATGAAAGATAACTAGAAGAAGAAGATACACTACAAGTAGAGGAGGTAATACAACATGTAGATCATGAAAGACATCCAACACAAGATGAAAGACAACTAGAAAAAGATGAATAACAACTAATATAAAATGAAATAGAACCAGTAGAAGATGAAAGACAATCAGTAGAAGATGAAAGACAACGAGAAAAAGATGAAAGACAACTTAGAACAAGAATGACTACCTGTAGAACAAGAAAGACATGCACAAGATGAAAGATAACTAGAAGAAGATGATATACAACTAGTAGATCATGAAAGACAACCAGTATATTATCAAAGACACCTAGCACACGATGAAAGACAACTAGAAGAGATGAATAAAACCTAATAGAATATGAAATAGATCTAGTAGAAAATGAAAGACAACTAGTAGAAGATGAAACATGGAAAACAACAAGTAAAACATGAATGACAACAAGTAGAACATGAAAAACAACATGTACAAGATGAAAAATAACTAGAAGAAGGAGATACCCTACAAGTAGAGGAGGTAACACAACCTGTAGATCATGAAAGACAACCAGTAGAATAAGAAAGACACCCAACACAAGATGAAAGACAACTAGAAGAAGATGAGTAACAACTAATAGAAAATGAAATAGAACCAATAGAAGATAAATGACAATCAGTAAAAGACGAAAGCTAACGAGGAAAAGATGAAAGACAACTAGTAGAACACGAAAGAAAACATGTACAACAAGAATGACAACCTGTAGGACAAGAAAAACATCATGCACAAGATGAAAGACAACTACAAGAAGATGATACACAACTAGTATATCATGAAAGACAACCAGTATATCATGAAAGACACCCAGCACAAGATGAAAGACAACTACAAGAGATGAATAAAACCTAATAGAATATGAAAGAGATCCAGTAGAAAATGAAAGACAACCAATAGAAGATGAAACACAACTAGTAGAACATGAAAAACAACAAGTAAAACATGAATGACAACAAGTTGAACATGAAAAATAACATGTACAAGATGAAAAACACTAGATGAAGATGATACACTAGTAGAAGAGATAACACAACCAATAGATCATGAAAGACAACCAGTAGAACATTAAAGACATCCAGCACAATATGAAAGACAACAAGAAGAAGATGAATAACAACTAATAGATTGTGAAAGAGAACCACGAGAAAAGGAAAGACAACTAGAAATAGATGATACACAACCAGTAGAAGATGAATGACAACCTGTAGAACATGAATGCCATCCATTACAACAAGAAAGACATCATGTACAAGATGAAAGACAACTAGAAGATGAAAGACACCCAATATATATAATGAAAGACACCTAGCCCAAATGGAAGACAACTAGAAGAGAGGAATAACAACTAATTGAATATGAAAGAGAACAGTAGAAAATTAAAAAAACAATCAATAGAACATGAAAAACAACAAGTAAAACATGAATGACAACCTGTAAAACATGAAAGACATCATGTACAAGATTAAAGAAACTAGAAGAAGATGATACACAACTAGTGGAAGAGTAAACACAACCAATATATCATGAAAGACAACTAGAAGAAGATGAAAGATAACTAGTAGCACACAAAAGAAAACCAGTAGAACATGAATGACAACCTGTAGAACAAGAAAGACAAGATGAAAGACAACTAGAAGAAGATGATACGCAACTAGTAGATCATGAAAGACACCTGCACAAGGTCAAAGACAACTAGAAAAAGATGAATAACAACTAATAAAATATGAAAGTGAACCAGTAGAAGATGAATGACAACCTGAAGATGATGAAAGACAACTAGTAGAAGTTCAAATACAAATAGAAGAATATAAAAACAACTAGTAGAATATGAAAGACAACTAGATGAACATTAAAGACAACGAGAAGAAGATGAAAGACAACAATAAGAACATGAAAGACAACAAGTAAAACATGAATGACAACATGTAGAACATGAAAGACCTCAAGTACAAGATGAAAGATAACTAGAAGATGAAGATAAACTACAAGTAGAGGAGGTAACACAACCTGTAGATATTGAAAGACAACCAGTAGAATATGAAAGACACCCAACACAAGATGAAAGACAACTAGAAGAAGATGAATAACAACTAATAGAAAATGAAATAGAACTAGTAGAAGATGAAAGACAATCAGTAGAAGACGAAAGACAACGAGAAAAAGATGAAAGACAACTAGTAGAACACAAAAGAAAACATGTAGAACAGGAAAGACATCATGCACAAGATGGAAGACAACTACAAGAAGATGATACACAACTCTTAGATCATTAAAGACAACCAGTATATCATGAAATACACGCACAAGATGAAAGACAACTAGAAGAGCTGAATAAAACCTAATAGAATATGAAAGAGATCCAGTAGAAAATGAAAGACAACCAGTAGAAGATGAAAGACAACTAGTAGAACATGAAAAAAAAACAAGTAAAACATGAATGACAACAGGTAGAAATTGAAAAACAACATGTACAAAATGAAAGACACTAGAAGAAGATGATACACTAGTAGAAGAGGAAACACAACCAATAGATCATGAAAGAAAACCAGTACAACACTAAAGACATCCAGCACAAGATGAAAGACAAGAAGAAGAAGATGAATAACAACTAATAGATTGTGAAAGAGAACCACGAGAAAATGAAAGACAACTGGAAGATGATGATACACAACCAGTAGAAGATGAATTACAACCTGTAGAACATGAATGGCATCCATTAGAACAAGAAAGACATCATGTACAAGATGAAAGACAACTAGAAGATGATGATACAACTAGTAGATCATGAAAGGCAACCCAGCACAAATGAAAGACAACTAGAAGAGATGAATAACAAATAATTGAATATGAAAGAGAATAGTAGAAAATGAAAGACAACCGTTAGAAGATGAAAGATAACTAGTCGAACATGAAAGACAACAAGTAAAACATGAATGACAATAAAAAGAACATAAAAGACAACATGTACAAGATGAAAGACACTAGAAGAAGATGATACACTAGTAGAAGGGGAAACACAACCAATAGATCATGAAAGACAACCAGTAGAACACTAAAGACAACCAGCACAAGATGAAAGACAACAAGAAGAAGATGAATAACAATTAATAGATTGTTGAAGAGAACCACGAGAAAAGGAAAGACAACTAGAAGAAGATGATACACAACCAGTAGAAGATGAATGACAACCTGTAGAACACGAATGACATCCATTACAACAAGAAAGACATCATGTACAACATGGAAAGACACCCAGTAGAATGAAAGACTTGCACAAATGGAAGACAACTAGAAGAGATGAATAACAACTAATTGAATATGAAAAAGAACAGTAGAAAATTAAAAAACAACCAGTAGAATACGAAAAACAACAAGTAAAACATGAATGACAACCTATAGAACATGAAAGACATCATGTACAAGATGAAAGAAGCAATAAGAAGATGACACACAATTAGCAGAAGAGGAAACACAACCAATAGATCGTGAAAGACAACAAGAAGAAGATGAAAGACAACTAGTAGCACACAAAAGAAAACCAGTAGAACATGAATGACAACCTGTAGAACAAGAAAGACATGATGTACAAGATGAAAAGCAACTACAAGAAGATGATACGCAACTAGTAGATCATGAAAGACACCATGCACAAGATGAATGACAACTAGAAGAAGATGAATAACAACTAATATAATATGAAAGTAAACTAGTAGAAAATGAAAGACAACTAGTAGAAAATGAAAAACAACTAGTAGAACATGAAAGACAACCTGAAGAAAATTAAAGACAACTAGTAGAAGTTCAAATACAAATAGAAGAATATAAAAACAACTAATAGAATATGAAAGACAACTAGATGAACATTAAAGACAACGAGAAGAAGATGAAAGACAACAATAAGAACATGAAAGATAACAAGTAAAACATGAATGACAACATGTAGAACATGAAAGACCTCAAGTACAAGATGAAAGATAACTAGAAGATGAAGATACACTACAAGTAGAGGAGGTAACACAACCTGTAGATCATGAAAGATAACCAGTAGAACATCTCCCCCCAACATAAGATTAAAGACAACTAGAAGAAGATGAATAACAACTAATAGAAAATGAAATAGAACCAGTGGAAGATCAAAGACAACGAGAATAAGTTGAAAGCCAACTAGTAGAACACAAAAGAAAACATGTAAAACATGAATGACAACCTGTAGAACAAGAAAGATATCATGCACAATATTAAATACAACTAGAAGAAGATGATTCACAACTAGTAGATCATGAAAGACAACTAGAAGAGATGAATAAAACCTAATAGAATATGAAAGAGATCCAGTAGAAAATGAAAGAAACCAACAGAAAATGATTGACAACTAGTAGAACATGAAAAACAACAAGTAAAACATGAATGACAACCTGTAGAATCAGAAAGAGATCTTGTACAGGATGTAAGACAACTAGAAGAAGATAAATAACAACTAATAGAATATGAAAGAGAACTAGTAGAAAATGAAAGACAACCAGTAATAGATGAAAGATAACTAATAAAAGTTCACATACAAATAGAAGAATATGAAAAACAACAAGTTGAAGATGAAAGACGAGAAGAAGAACATGAAAGACAACGAGAAGAAGATGAATGACAACTTGAAGAGCATGAAAGACAACAAGTAAAACATAAATGATAGCCTGTAGAACATGAAAGACCTCAAGTACAAGATGAAAGACAATTAAAAGAACATGATACACAACTAGTAGAAGAGGAAACACAACCAGTAGATCATGAAAGACAACCAGTAGGACATGAAAGACACCCAACACAAGATCAAAGATAGCTAGAAGAAGATGAATAACAACTAATATAATATGAAAGATAACCAGTAGAAAATGAAAGACAACAAGTACTAGAAGAAAAGCCAACTAGATGAAGATGATACTCAACTAGTAGGTCATGAAAGACAACCCCTGTAGAACATGAAAGACATCCAGCACAAGATGAAAGACAACTAGAAGAAGATGAATCACAACTAATAGAATATGAAAGACAACCAGTAGAAAATGAAAGACAACCAGTAGAAGATAAAAGACAACGAGAAAAAGATGAAAGAAAACTATAAGAAGATGTAAGACAACTATAAGAAGATGAATGACAACCAGTAGAACAAGAATGACAACCTGTAAAATGAGATGAAGATGAAACACAACTAGTAGAAGATGAAAGACAGCAAAAGACGATGAAAAACAAATAGAAAAAGATGAAAAACGACTAGTTTAATATGAAAGACAAATAAAAGAAGGTGAAAAACAACAAGTAGAATATGAAAGACAGCAAGAAGAAAATACAACCAGGAGTAGATGAAAGACAACCAGTAGAGAATAAAAGGCAACCAAAAGTAGATGAAACACAAATAGGAGAAGATGAAAGACAACTCGAAGAAGATGAAAGACAACTAGAAGAAGTTGAAAGACAACGAGAAGAAGATGAAAGACAATGAGAACAAGACGAAAGAAAAACAGTAAAACATGAATGACAACCTGTAGAACAAGAAAGACATCTTGTACAGGATGTAAAACAACAAGAAGAAGACGATACACAACTAGTAGATCATGAAAGACAACCAGTAGAACATGAAAGACACCCACCCAACACAAGATAAAAAGACAACTAGAAAAAGATGAATAACAACTAATAGAATATGAAAGAGAACCAATAGAAAATGAAAGACATCCAGTAGAAGATGAAAGACGACTAGTAGAACATGAAAGACAACAAGAAAAACATGAATGACAACCTGTAGAGCGTGAAAGACATCATGTACAAGATGTAAAAACACTTAGAAGAAGATGATACACAACCAGTAAATTATGAAAGACAACCAGTAAAACATGAAAGACACCCAACACAAGATGAAAGACAACTAAAAGAAGATGAAAAACAACTAATAGAATATGAAAGAGAACCAGTAGAAGATGAAAGAAACCAGTAGAACAAGAAAGACAACAAGTAAAACATGAATGACAACCTATAGAACATGAAATACCTCAAGTACAAGATGAAAAACACTAGAAGAAGATGATACACAACTAGTAGAAGAGAAAACACAACCAGTAGATCAGGAAAGACAATAAGTAGAAGATGAAAGACAACTAGAAGAAGATGAATAATAACTAATAGAAGATGAAAGACAACCAGTAGAAGATTGAAGACAACAAGTAGAAGAAAGAAAGACAACAAGAAAGAGGAAAGACAACTAGAAGAAGATGAAAAACAACTAGAAGAACATGAAACACAACTAGAAGAATATGAAAAACAACTAGTAGAAGATGAAAGACAACGAGAAGAAGATGAAAAACAACTAGTAGAAAACGAAAGAAACCAGTAAAACATGAATGATAACCTGTAGAACAAGAAAGACATCATGTGCTAAATAAAAGACAACTAGAAGAAGATGATACACAACTAGGAGATCATGAAAGACAACTAGTAGAACATGAAAGACTCCCAGCACAAGATGAAAGACAACTAGAAGAAGATGAATAACAACTAATAGAATATGAAAGAGAACCAGTAGAAAATGAAAGACAATTAGTAGAAGATGAAAGACAACCAGCAGAAGATGAAAGACAACTTGTAAAAGACGAAACACATCCAGAAGAAGATGAAAGACAACCAATAAAAAATGAAATATAAATAAAAGATTATGAGAAACAACTAGTAGAATATGAAAGACAACTAAAAGAAGATGAAAGACAACGAGAAGAAGATGAAAGGTAATTAGTAAAACATGAAAAACAACAAATAAAACATTAAAGAGGAAACACAACTAGTAGAAGAGGAAACACAACCAATGGATCTTGAAAGACAAACAGTAGAACATGAAAGACACCCAGTACAAAATTAAAGACAACTAGAAGAAGATGAAAACAACTAATAGAATATGAAAGAGAACCTGTAGAAGATCAAAGACGACAGTAGAACATGAAACACAACTAGTAGAAAATGATAAACAACTAGAAGAAGGTGAAATATACTATAAGAATATAAAAGACATCCAGTAGAACATGAATGGCAACGAGTAGAACGTGAAAGATAACCTATACAAGATGAAAGAAAACGAGAAGAAGATGAAGATGAGAGACAACCAGAAGACGATGGAAGACAACCAATAGATAATGAAAAACAACTAGTAGAAGATGAAAGACAACTAATAGATTATGAAATACAACTAGTTAACATGAAAGACACCTTGCACACGGTGAAAGACAACTAAAAGAAGATGAAAACAACTAATAGAATATGAAAGAAAACCAGTAGAAGATGAAAGACAACTAGTAGAAGAAGAAAGACAACTAGAAGAAGATGAAAGACAACAAGTAGATAGGAAACACAACTAGTAGAGTATGAAAGACAACTTAAAGAAGATGAAACACAACTAGTAAAAGATGAAAAATAACTAGAAAAAAAAAAAAAAAAAAAACAACTAGAAGAAGATGAAAGACAAGTAGAAAATGAAAGAAAACTAGTATAACATGAATGAGAACAAGTAGAACGTGAACGACTACATGTACAAGATGAAAGAAAACGAGAAGAAGATGAAACACAACCAGTTGAAGATGTAAGACAACTAGAAGAAGAAGAGAGAACAAAAAGGACGATGAAAGACAACCAGTAGATAATGAAAAACAACTAGTAGAAGATGAAAGACAACTAATAACTAATAGATCATGAAATACAATCAGTTTAACATGAAAGACACCCTACACAAGATGAAAGACAACTTAAAGAAGATGAAAACAACTTTTAGAATATGAAAGATAACCAGTAGAAGCAGAAAGACAACTAGATTAAGAAGAAAGACAATTACAAAAAAAATGAAAGACTACTAGTAAAACATGAAAGACAACTAGTAGAATATGAAACCCAACTAGTAGAAGATGAAAAACAACTAGAAAAAGATAAAAGACAACTAGAAGAAAATGAAAGACAACCTGTATAAAATGAAAGACAACCAGTAGAACATAAATGACAACCCTTAGAACATGAAAGACAATATGTAGAACATGAAAGATAACATCTATAAGATGGAAGACATGTAGAAGAAGATGAAAGACAACTGATAGAAGATGAAATACAACTAGCAGAAGTTGGAAGATAACCAGAAAAAGATGAAAGACAAATAGTAGAAGATGAAAAACAGATAGTAGAAATATGAATGACAACTAAAAAAAGATGAAACACAACTAGTGGAAGATGAAAGATAACGGAAGAAGATGAAAGACAACCAGTAGAAGATGAAAGATAACGGGAAGAAGATGAAAGACAACCAGTAGAAGATGAAAGACAACGAGAAGAAGATGAAAAATAACTAGTGGAAGATGAAAAACAACTAGTGGAAGATAAAAAACAACGGAAAGAAGATAAAATCCAAACTAGTAAAAGATGAAAGACAACTAGAAGAAGACGAACTACAACTAAAAGAAGATGAAATATAACCAATAGAAGATGAAAGACAACCAAGTAGAAGATGAAAGGCAACCAATAAAATATGAAAGACAATAAGTGGAACATGAAATACATCCAGTACTAGATGAAAAACAACTAGAAGAAGATAAAAACAACAACCAAAATAACAGGAAGACAACTAGTAGAAGATGAAAGACAACCTGTAGAAGATGAAAGACATCCAGAAGAAGATGAAAGACAACTATTAGAATATGAAAGACAATCAATAGAACATGAAATACAACTAGTAGAAGATGAATTATATAATTAGAAATGGTAATTATTCCAATTCTTATGCTTAATTATATTATCAGAAACGGTTTCAATTGCACAAATTACTTATGATCAGTCAAGTCTACTGTCAGAAATGGTATAATTGAACTTGTATTATCATATATTATATGTTTAGAGTAGTCAAGTAGTACTATACTATATGCTCAACGATGTTGTAAAAATAAAGATAAACAAACATAAACAAGATATAGAAAATGTAAAGAATGACTATCTCTTTATTCAAATATATATATTTCTCATGTGTATAATATAAGATTACAAATACTCTATTTTTTATGTTACAAATTGTAATAATAAATGAGAAAATGAATTGAGGTGATTAATGTTGAGACTTACAAAATTGATAGACATCCACAATTATATTCATAACAAACGATACATAGAAATGTGATACTTATTAGTTTCAATTTGGAGTAACAGTCATATTTTATAACTTAATTAGCTAGTTTTTTATTGCGCTGTATGTTACTTAATTTGTACACATCACTAATTATTAGTTTCGCTTAATTTAAAATTTCTAGCCGAATTCATGATGTAAACATCCGATATGTACTTTTAACTATCAAGCAGATTATGTGCCCTTTAATAGAGAACCTTGTGACGTAAGAGTAGATGCTATACTTGAAGGAAGATCTGCATGATCTCCAAAAGAGAAAAGGTTGAAGAAAGTTGTAAAATGTTATAAAATAAAGACAAAAAATAATAAACAAGATAGAGATAACACATAAAAGATGGCAATCTCTTATTCATACATTTCTCATATGTACAATACAAGATTACAATGTCTCTATTTATAGGCCACAAGTTGTAAATGAAAAATCATTACAATAATAAATAAGAAAATAAATTCTAAATAGTAGTGGGATATGAATTTCAATAGTAGTGGGATAGTGGGGAAGTGAATGAGATTTAATATTGGGAGTTACAAAATGAATGGACCATCCACTATTATATTCATAACATAAGAATATGTCTCAATAAAACCTTACTAGAAAAAATCCTATGGGATAAAAACCTAGTGAAGGAAAAAGAGTACAATATTCCTTTTAATATACAACTACAACCTTACCAAGAAACCCAGTGGGAAAAACCATGGTTAAGGAAAATATAGTGCATATTAACTCCCCCTCATGACAACATCAATCAAGATCTTTAAGTCGACGAACTCCAATATTACGAACTAGCTTTTCGAATATTGCAATAGGGGATCGCCTTAGTGAATTAATCTACTAGATTTTCGCTTGAACGAATTTGCTGAACAATAATAACATTATCATCTTGGAGATCATGTGTGAAAAAGAACTTTAATGAAATATATTTTGTTCTATCTCCTTTAATGTATCATTCCTTTAATTGAGTAATACATACAATATTATCTTAATATATGATCGTCATGATCATTTCTCCAGAAGACAAACCACATGTCTAATGAATGTGTTGAATCACATATCTTACTCAAACACATTTTCGGCTTGCTTCGTGTATTGCTAAAATTTCTCAGAGTTAGCGAAGTATATGTTTAATTTCATTCCAATGTCTTCGCATAGGAGAATAACTATATCTTGCTAATAAATTTACAGCAAATGATATATCAGATCTTGTATGTCCAGTAAGATACATAAATGATACTATTGCACTAAGATATGGTACTTCAGGACCATGTAGTTTTTCATCATTTTCTCAAAGGTCTAGAAAGATATATATTCACATCTAATGATCTTATAACCATCAGAGTGCTCAATGGATGTGATAACTATCAGAGTACTCTTGCAATATAATTTTCTTGATGCATAAAAATGTCATTTTTGAATTGTTCAATTTGCAATCCAAGGCAAAATTTTGGTCTCCCAAGATCTTTCATCTTAAATTCTTCCTTTAAATAATTTATTGCTTTTGGAAGCTCTTCAGGAATTCCAATGATACTTAGATCGTCAACATAAACTGCAATTATAACAAAATCATTTTCATATTTTTTCATGAAAATACATGGATAGATCGTATCATTATTATATCCATGTTTCAATAAATATTCACTTAGATGATTATACCGTATGTGTCCAGATTGCTTTAATCGATATAAAGATTTATTCAATTTAACTAAACAATATTCTCGAGAACATAAATTATAAGCTTTAGGCATATTAAATCCTTCAGAGATTTTCATATTTATCAAGTGAGCCATATAAATAGGCTGTAACAACATTCATTAGACGCTAATCAAGTTCTTTATGTATTGCCAGATTAATTAATTTCTGAAAAATTATTGCATCCACCACAGGTGAGTATATCTCAAAATTTCACCTTTCTCATTTTGTTTTCATGTAAATATCAATTTCTATTATTCGTATTTTATGCCTTCATGTATTGGAACTACAGGCCCAAAAAAAATTTATTATTATTATTTTTAAGAGATTTAAATTCTATCTCAATGCGTCTTTCTATTTTTTTTTCAAATAATGTTCTTGTCGACATTCTTTTATAGACTTCTTGTCATGATCCTCATTATTCATTATATTTAGCGCTATATTATATGCAAAAACATCATTGATATCAATTTCATCTCGGTCCATCTTATTCCATTCATGATATAATTTATCGAGATCTCTTTAAATTCATGAATTTCAAATACTTAAGTTTCTGCTGGAACTCCAATATTACTTATAATTTTATTCTCTTCTGGAGTTTTTTCTGAAATTATCAATTTTCTCGACTTAGCCATTTTCATTCTTTGCTCCTTTTTTCGAGAATTTGTATCTTTGGAACCGATTGGTCTTTTACGCTTCATGTGTGTCATAATTTTATTAGTCTGTCCAACAAGAACATCGACCTTAATTGGAGCATTAGCAGCTGGTATTGTGATTTGGTCACTTTTTTTTTTAGTCTGTAAATGCGTCTGGCAATTTATTAGCTAATATTTGCAAATGAATTATCTTTTGAACATTTAGTTCACCTTCTTTAGTATGAGGATCAAAATGAGACAATGATAATTCATTCCAACTAATATCTTTTCCCAGCTGATTGTTTTCTCACCCTAAGGTTGGGAATATTGATTCATCAAAATGATAATCGGTAAAACTAGCTGTGAATAAATCTCCCATCAATGGTTCTAGATACTCTATTATATATGGAGATTCAAATTCAATATAAATTCCCAACTTACTATGATGTCCCATTTTAGTTCGTTGTGGTGGAGCAATTATAACATATATCGCACATTCAAAAATTATTATATGGAAAATATTAGGTATGTGACAAAAAACCAATTATAAAGGGGAAGTTTTATAATAGCTAGCTGGCATGATGAGAATTAATGTTGTTGCATGTAAAATATCATGTCTTCTTTTTTATATAGGGAAAATTTTTTATATGCCACTCCAAAACTTGGAAATTAGTTATTTGCCACCTCAAAACTTGAAATTAGTTATTTGACACCCCAAAACTTGGAAATTAAGCTATTTGCCACAATTATACACTAAATTCAGATTTTTGATTTAAATTATTCTGAAAATTCAACAAATTATAATATTGACCAAAATACCCCTTTGCCTCATTTCTCTTCGCCTCTCTGGCTCTCTTCTTCTTCTTCGATCAGAAGCTAAACAGATCCCCAATCTCTTCTTCTTCGATCGGAAGGCTAACTCTTCTCCAGCGATCCCCTTCCCCTTCTGTTTGAGAGAGCACAGTGCCCTTCCGTCAAAGCGATACGGGTCGCGTGTGAAAGCACGCGAATGGACAGTGCCCTTCCGTCCGATCCCTTCCCTGCCATACGGGTCGCGTGTGAAAGCTACTGGACAGTGCCCTTCCGTCCAATCCCAAGGAGACGGAGTGAAGGAAGGTGATGATCAGAGAGAGAGGCGGGCGGAGGAGAGAGGGGGCTGCGGAGGAGAGAGGGGGCTGCAGGGGTATTTTGGTCAATATTATAATTTGTTGAATTTTCAGAATAATTTAAATCAAAAATCTGAATTTAGTGTATAATTGTGGCAAATAGCTTAATTTCCAAGTTTTGGGGTGTCAAATAACTAATTTCAAGTTTTGAGGTGGCAAATAACTAATTTTCAAGTTTTGGAGTGGCATATAAAAAAATTTCCCTTTTATATATGAACATCTATAGGATGTTCAACATTAATTCCGACATTGTCTAGACGTATTTTCTTAATTGAATAATCATAAAATTATGCTCTTAATCAAATCAATTGAGCAAATAATCTCGCAAATGCCGGATTGCGATTTGATAATAAACATACATGTGACCATTTTGTTGATGCATCAATTAAAACCATAACATATTCAAATGGTTCACATGGTGGATATAGTGTTCCACAAATATCACATTGTATACGTTCTAGAAATAAAATCAACACAAAAAATTCATTAGATTAAAGAATCTTCTAGCTCTTTAATAAATGTCCATATTAATTTTATAATATTTTTCACATCATTATTGATCCGAAATGGCCCAACCGGTCATGCTAAACTATGGACATATTCTTATCTGTAAACTTCAGGTTTACAATCATATATGCTTCAATTGTACTAATATATGTGTAGTACAAGTTGGAGGAAAACATAAATAATTTTTTTAATATGCAGTTTTTTTTTCTGATATTATGCTAGTAATATAATGATATTCAATATTTTCTTCATTGGTTTTCTTAACATGATGCCCATTTCGGCGGATATCCTTAAAACTTAACAAATTCCTTTGAGACTTAGAAGAATATAATGCATCATTAATATAAATTTGTGTTCCTCCATATAACAACAAGGTAGCTCTTCCGGAGCCTTCAATTAATTTTTTTTTATTGAAACTTAAAATAAAATAAATAAATCCCAAATATAATCAAGAATATAATATAAGAACACCATTCTTGGCTCAAAATTACTTTAACATTTATCACCGAAAATTTTAAAATATAATATAAAAAACCAGCAATATCAAATAGAGCATACCTCAACATTAATTCTTTTACAGGTGAGTAGACGAAGCAATTCGGCATAACTGACAATTGCTGACGATGGGAAGCCAGTTTTATTAGCATTGGGAGCAATGGCTCCATTAAGCCAGGCCTCACATAACCACTTAATTTTTTTTAGTTACTTAAAATTAAGAAAATTAATTAAAATTTATATCCAGTCAATTAAATTTTATATACGAGTTAATCTAATTTTTTTTTATAATTTGTTATTTTTATTTTTCAATTCTGTCGGGATCAAGTCCATTAAATGTCATAAATAATTTTACTTGAGAATTAAAATGAGTACAAAAAAACGTGGAGATAAATTAATCTATATAGCATAGTATGTATTGCAATTAAGAATTTAACTCTTTAGAATCCAACACTAACAGCTCTATATATGTATTCTACTGTGTCATGACACATTTTCTATGGCCAATTCATCACATTTATTGACATGTACTCTAAATGTCAATGCATATGCTAACCACGGACAACCAAATTAAAGAGACACTTAATCTATTTGTCCAATTCCTTCACTTTAATTGATGTACTAGTAGCTTGCGACCATTCTGATTTAATAGATATTCGGCGTACTACAGCTATGTTGGCGTACAACAGGTACGTCGGTATGTGATATGTATGTGACCAATAAGTTTTATCACCACAATAATAGCATGAATTTTCTTGTTCGCTATTCAGTCACTTTTCTCATTCTTTTTGTTCATTATTTTTCCACTTTTAGTGGAATGATGTGTCTTTTCTTCATTACCACATCTATATCTAAGAGTTTGTCCATAAATTATTATTATATTATTTTCCACTTCTGATAGATAAAATGAAGGCAAAAAAATATACTCAACATATTTTTAGAAATCTTCTTCAGGAAGATTGAAAAATAATAATATAATTATCATGTAAAATTTAGGCATCATATAATTTTTTTTTTAAAACTTCTTCAAGAAGACCTTAATATCTTTTTAAATCTTCTTCGAGAAGACCTTAATATCTTTTCAAATCTACTTCGAGAAGATTAAATTATTGAAGAAAAAAATATGAACCACTATATAATATTTGTACATCATATAAATCTTTTTCAAGAAGATTTTCTTTTTAAATTTTCTTCCGGAAGATTAAATTTTATAAAAAAAAAATTACACTTCATATAAAATTAAAACCAAACAATATAAGTCTATGCCATAAATTGAGTTAGGAGATTAAATGGTTCTGACAAGGGTTCTTAGATTTTTTTTGTTTGACCCATCGTAATTGTGACTCAATTAAGTATTATTAATTAACAGTTGCATTTGTTTGCATATAAATGGGTATTGTAATATAATGAAAACTTCATGTTGGAGATCTTAGAAAAAAAAAATACAATTCCAAACCGATGGTAATAAACAAAATTTAAAATACGCATATTGTAAAAATAAATTATTTGGTAAATTGTCTTGCCTGTACTGATTATTTCCCTTTCCTTTGTTTCGTGAACTATGAAAATTATTTGTGTATTTTATAGGTTTAACAGACTTCACAATGAGAACACAAAATAATGTAAAATATAATACAAACGGAATATTAACATAATATAAAAGATAACAAATGACTTGGCATTGTGAATCTCAACTATTAATTAGAAGTATTATTTATTTAAATAATATTAAAATAAAATATCAAAGTTATCTCGAATCTTCAACTAGTAGAACTCTTGTGCTGATAACGTATTATAAAATAAGTACAAATAATAATAAACAAGATAGAGAGAACGCATAAAAGATGACAATCTCTTTATTCATACATTTCTCATATGTACAATACAAGATTGCAATACCTCTATTTATAGGCCACAAGTTATAAATGAAAAGTCATTACAATAATAAATAAGAAAATAAATTCCAAATAGTAGTGGGATAGTGGGGAAGTTACAAAATGAATGGACCATCATTATTATATTCATAACACAAAAGAGAATTTAAAATTTTACAATCCTTACTCCGAACCCAAATATAACCCTTAATATATTACTCATTTAAAGTCAAATTTCAAAATAGCTTAAAGCCGAAATATTAGGGTCCTTTGAGAAGTAGGCCTCCACATAATCAGCCATAAGAAACTCCCGGTACAGTGGAGGATTCTCATCAGATAACAACAATTTCAAAGGGCCGAAAGGTTTCTCATCATCAAAAGCTGGAGCAAGAAAAGTTGCAACTGAGATCCTGGGTCCTCTTTGGCTTGCTAAAACATGGTGCTCAGTGCTCTTCAACTTGTCATTGCTAAAACACTATTTAAACAAAATGCAAAAAAAAACTAATTAATTGATATATATTGTTTAATTATTATTTTATAAACTGAGTTCAGATTTTGAATAAATAAGAAGCCTATATTATTCGTAATGCTACAACAAGTATTGTTGAACTATTTGACCATTTTGTTTTATTTAAAGGGTCCCGGTACACTCCAGAATCTTTTAGATGCTATTTTTGAGAATTGAACCTACGTCTATTTGTAGAAACGTAGAGTATAGAGAGACGGGTGCTCGTGCCACTGCACAAAGCCCACATATGGTTATTGAACTATTTGATCATATCTATGCACAATTCGGTCAAAAATCATCTTTTGTTTTGATATATTCATGAATATGCATACCTTTGTACCAGTTTGAATTATGATATGTACGTACCTTTAGGAGATCACCAATATTGACAACCAAAGCCCCGGGAATGGGTGTGACGTCGACCAAATAGCCATCATGAAGCACTTGAAGGCCACCAAGATCGTCTTGGAGGAGCACAGTGATGAAGGTTGGATCGGTGTGCATGCGAACACCCATTGTCAGCTCTGGCTCGGGACAGGGTGGGTAGTAATGCATAAACATTGGTTTTGTGCCGGCATAGTTCATGCCTTTAATGTACTCCGGAGGCAAGCCTAGTGCCACTGATAGCAACTCGTACAATATTTCTACTACTCGAGATATGGCTTCTTTGTACTTTATAATTGCCTCCCTGAAATTGAACGATCATTATATGTAATGTCGATCACTGATATGGTACACATAATACATTTTGTTTTAAATTGTAAAAACCCTTTTAAGTACCTGCATACCAGCGGTATTTTATTAGCATCCAGGGTTCCATCAAAGACACAAACAAGCGTGTCACGCCAAGTGGCGGCACCCGACTGTAAGTGACTGAGGTTGGAGACAAACCTAACTTTGTTTGATTGATCACGGCTGTAGAGGTTCTCCTTCACCTCCTTATTTCCTTCATGGAACTCCTTTATTTTTTCGATGATATTTTCTAACACATCTTTCGCCACCCCATGATTCACCAACTGGAAAACTCCCCACGAAATTGATGCTTGGAGTACCTGTTACAGAAATTAATGTTAGAGAAAGTAACTGACCGTGGTACTGGGTCCCGCAATATATACGCAATGGCTGGTTGAACAGTACATACAAGTGATATATAGGATCATTTATTAACATTATGGTGTCGTTCGTACGTACCTGTTGAACAATCCGTTTATATGAAGCTTCATCTTTGTCAATGGATTCAAGGTCTATGATGGGGACTTGGAGTCCGGGAACAGATGCTTTTAAGGAGACATCTGAACGATGAACAAAGAATTCGGGAAGCTTTCTTATGCCAGAGTCGACGAGGCCTTTCACACCTGTTTTTGTCTCTTCAAATTCTTCAAAATCTTTCGGAAAACTATTGGGTTGAATAGCGCTACTTACATATGTTGGTGGTGCCATTTTGTTAGAGCTGATGAACCTTGTGAGAGTTCTGTATATATTGATCCAATTTATAGTACCCAAGAGAAGAGTTCTTAAGAAATTAAGAACAATTTTAAATTTGTTATGTCCTTGTGTGTGTATGATTTAATTAGATTTGTTGTTCCCACAAGAAAATACTGTAGTTAGCCCACTTGGCCATAATTAATTCGAATTTTCGTTGTCAAGAAAGGCATTTTTATGATATCACAAAAGAAGTAATATGTGTCTTTTGGTAAGGATTGCAACAGTACGTACTATAAAAAACTATCTACCCGTTGTATATTGAAGGCACTTACATAAACAATTTTACTCTTGCAAACCTATGAAATTAATTTGAAAGATAATGACTATTACAAAACTGTTAGCAATAACTTAAATTATTTTATATATATGAAATATAATTTGAAAGGGAATGACTAATTTAATCCTACATTGACGTGTCAAGGAAGATTTGCATGGCGTGATGTTTCTACTATTTTCAGCTAAGAGTAATCACGTCACGTAATATACAAGTCACATCACATGATTAATTGTCACACATGCTATGATGTGACGTGACGGATCTAATCACGAGATGACTTTTTTCCCTTCCTTATCTGTCATATTAAATCCAAATTTTCCTTCATATTTAAAGTATTTTTTATTTTTCATGTCATTGTCTTTAATTATATGTAATGATTAGATTTAATATTGTTCCCTCAATTAAGAAGATACTGTGTAGTGGACCGAGGTGAAATGGTTAATTGTTATACTATTCTTTAATTTGGTGTTGTAAGAAGTAAAATCCTAATTTACCTAGTTGTAAGAAAATTAATGCACAGAGATGAAATGGTGGTTATACTAATTTTTAATTTGGTGTTGTAAGCAAGTAAAATCCTAATTTAGCTAGTTGTAAGGAAATTAATTTATTGACAGAGATGAGATGGTTGTTATAGCAAGTCATTGTAAAATTTTACATAACATAATAATATAGTGTTCATATTTTCTCAACACGTGGTTTTCGAGGTGGAAATTATAAACTTTAATATTATACATATTAAGGTCACACATCATTTTCAGCATTTAATCAAGTATTATTTAATTATATCAATAAATTAACGTTCGAGACGCAAATAGAAAATAATTAAGAAAATGAATATAATAAGGATTTATGAATGACATTCTGGTTAATTTTATATGCGCTTGATGTAGTTGATCTATGTTTGAGTATAGGTAACTCATGAGTTAGGAGTAATGTCATTATTTTGGGACTATTTAATTTGTTACAGTAGATACTGTTTCCGGATGAATTATTGTTGGTAAAATGTAAAATGAATTTTTTTTTAAGTAAAAGTTGAAGGTTAAGACATTCAACTATTTAATTTCCATACTATTACAATAAAAGATTTTCTTCATCTGAATTTCGAACTTATGATTCTTATATTAGAGACTATGTACCTTTGTCACTAAATCAAAGGCTAGTTAAATGAATTAATATTGTAAAGAATTGTCAACGGTTGTTCAAAGAATATAATTTAAAAACTCATCCAAATGTACTTCTAGAATTTTTACTTCTGTGCTTAAAATTTCTATTGAAATTACAGTCTAAGTCCCACTATAATTAATTGAAATATTTTATTTCTGTTCTTTAAAATTTCTAATTTTTACATGAATTAATATTATTTAATTCTCATAAGATACAATTACATGACACTTATTTATCTAGCTAGCCTTTCAATCTTAAACCTGTTTATACATTTAAAATCATATATCAAAATGTGTGGAATTCATGACCCTTCTGTAATTTAAAATTATGTTTATTGTCTTTGGCCAATTACTAAAATGCACTTGGCACTACCGGTGTGAAACTAATTGTTTTGAAAAGTTGCAGTGTACGCATGACCTTGTGCAGTTCAAATTAATAATTTTAAAACTGAAACTTCAATAGTAACATTAAATTGTTTTTAAAGTATATAATTGTTGGGTGGGGGTGGTAAAAGATAAGATTTTAATGAGGAAAATAATTTCGATAATTTTCACAATGAAAGATTGTTGTTATAAACATAATTTAGTAATGAAAATTTTGAAAATTAAGTTAATAAATTTTATAATAAATTAAGTTTAAGACAAATCTAGATTTTTATTAGTGTGTCGTGTGATCGATTCATTGATGCTTTAAGAATAGAAGAGTGACATCACACATTAATGCATAATTCGTGAAATAAATCCGTTTGAACAATTTAAATTTGTCATTTAAAACATCAAATAATACTCAATTAGCATCACATTGTGGACCTTTTATGAGTCGCGACCATTTGGAGTATTCACGAACGATGAATATTTTATAAATTTTAATCATCTTAATGAGTATCATATAAACAAAATATAGATCATATATTTTAAAAGTAAAAAATTACAAATTACTTTTTTTTAACTATTGTGGAGATTATCGTGTTGATATATTGTCAATGAATTCCATCCAAAAACACCAAAGTTTAATTATTTGACAGTTTTCTTTTTGCTTACATGAAATATAGAAATATGTATACACACTCTTTTTATTTGGTTAAAACCAACTAGTAGAGCAAGAAAGACAACTAGAAGAAAATGAAATACAACTACAATAATATGAAATATAACTAGAAGAATATGAAATACAACTAGAAGAAGGTGAAATACAACCTGTAGTAGATGAAAGACAACTAGTAGAAAATGAAATACAACTAGAAAAAGATGAAATACATCATGTAGTTGACAAAAACAACAAGTAGAACATGAAAGACAACTAGAAGAAGATAAAATACAACATGTATTAGACGAATAAAGCCAACTAGTAGAGCAAGAAAGACAACCAGTGCAACGTGAAAGACAGCTAGAAGAAGATGAAATACAACTAGAAGAAGACAAAATACTACTAGAATAGTATGAAATACAACTAGAAGAACATGAAATAAAACCTGTAGTAGACTAAAACAACAAGTACAACATGAAAGATAGCTAGAAGAAGATGAAATACAACAAGTAGTAGACAATTAAAGCCAACTAGTAGAGCAAGAAAGACAACCAGTACATGGTGAAAGACAACTAGAAGAAGATGAAATACAACTACAATAATATGAAATACAACTAGAATAATATGAAATACAACTAGAAGAAGGTGAAATACAACCTGTAGTAGATGAAAGACAACTAGTATAACATGAAAGACAACTAGTAGAAAATGAAATACAACTAGAAGAATATGAAATACATCATGTAGTAGACGAAAACAACAAGTAGAACTATCAAAGACAATTAGAAGAAGATAAAATACAACATGTAGTAGACGATTAAAGCCAACTAGTAGAGCAAGAAAGACAAACAGTACAAGGTGAAAGACAACTAGAATAAGATGAAATACAACTAGAATAATATGAAATACAACTAGAAGAGGTGAAATACAACCTGTAGTAGATGAAAGATAACCAGTAGAACATGAAAGGCAACTAGTAGAAAATGAAATACAACTAGAAGAAGATGAAATACATCATATTGTAGACGAAAACAAAAGGTAGAACATGAAAGACAACTTAGAAGAAACTTTTGGGGAAGTCATGCCACATTGATTAATGTTATTTATTTTATTTTCATAAGAATTAAGAGATAATATGTTATTTGGTCTTCTCAAATATCTTAATTTACTGAACACATGAACGATATATATGACACATTATCTAGTGACAACAACATTATAAATTACACGAAGAAATGATATAGGGTTCCTTTCTTAAATAGAAGGATGCATGGGCTTTGTATCACAAGGATTTCATTTAACCACACTATTGCAGTTTCTAATCTAAAACAGAATCATGAGTTTCTAACTTCTCAACTAAACTGTAAACAAAAGCTAAATAAATGCCAGTGCATTTATTTAATCAATGAAACGAGTATTAACTGATCAAACAATATAATCAACTTTTTTTTTAAGGGTGACATTACCCTTGAAAATAAAAATAAAAAATAAGAACATTGCAATAAACAAGTAATCCACTTCTCCATATTACGAACCAAAAAATAGAAGAGAAGAACATTGCAATCCTTTTGCTTAGAGCAGCTATTGTACTCAATCAGGTATTTGTACGGACTCGAGGGGGGTGCACGTGATAAATGAGTCAGATCATGTTGGATACCAAGGTAAGCTGTATTCGTTAATCGTTAATTTCTCATGCACCCTTCAAGAGTTGTTCAATTTCTTATTTACCCCTAAACACACTTACAATATATCTAATTTGCCTATTAACTCTCAAAACTCTTTCCTTTTTACCCCATTACACATAATAATTTTGAAGTTAACCATAATTAAATCTCTGGTTAAAATAATAAAAGACAAAAATAGTTTCACTGACCTAACGGAATTTTTCTTGTCGTCACATTATTTAAGGGTACCACTATACTAGGGTACTGTTGAACCTGAGAAGTATTTACGTGATATTTTTATCTTATTCCCAGATCACATCTTTTATTTCTACTTTTTGTCCTATCAACAGGTGCTCGTTTTGAGGGATAACAAGCTCAAAAACATACTGGACATGAGCATTTTCAAGAGTCTCCTAGTGTTTGATGTCTCATTTAATGAGATAACATCTCTGATGGGACTTTCCAAGGTGTATTAATTCGAAAATAAAAGAGCATTATGTCTCCAAAAATGAAGTGCTGAGAATGGGGGCGTTGAACCATTTCCATTCCTTAGAAATTCTTGAAGTTGGTACAAATCGACTCAGGTTTAGTTTCCAAATCTCATCTTGGTATTGTAAAATGGTGCTTCCATACTGGTACACAGAAGTATTTCAGTGATCCCTTCTACTTTGCTGGTTAATAAGGGTACAATTGGAAAAGATAAATTCTGACTATGGATAATTGACTATAAGTGTAAATAAGAAAAGGTAAACAAAGTTGAGGGATTTATTGGATATCATAAATACTTCAAGAGTAAATAGAAAACTGAACAAGTTTTTAGGAGTAAATAAAAAATTAACCCTATTCTTTAATTTGTTCCATGAGATAAGCTTACATCATACCAAGATAGGGAAACTGTCCGTAAATCATTAGTTTTCGTTTCTCATGTTAGGTTATTAGTATGTTATCACCTAGTACTACTTATTTATAAAAAGGTCATATATTAGTTCTAAGAAATTACCAGAAATGATCATAATCTTGCTTGATATATATTAGAATTATTAATGGGATTCACTCTGATGTCCTGGATCGCATAAGAGCAGAATTAAGGAATATATAGTTTTTTTTTTGTTAAAAGGCCTAGGCCCAGTTTCATTTGATAAAAACGAAACAATGTTTTTAGTTACAAAAAAGTGTAGGAATAGACTATAATCTATCTCCATACACTAACCACCATGAGAAACTTAGAAATAGACAAAATTTTGCTAACTATGTAGCACCCCACACAAATCAACCCTAATATGGCATGCATACAACAAAGAGCCAACTACCACTCTCACAATCTACCAAGTAATCAAAAGAACTAAGGTTATCAGAAAATCAACTATGCGCTCTCTGTAGCAGAATCAGTCTCCCTCTTCTCTCGATGAAAATATACGCTGTCCTCTTCACCAGGCCATATAACCCGAAGGGGGATAATATCCAAAGTATCTTCACTTGGAAGCCAACGTTGAGTCCCCTCTTTCACCTTCTTCTTGATCCGCTTGTTACCTGTCCAATATAATACCAAAGAAATAATTAGGAATATCAAGGACCTAACTGGTTTGAGGGATCGTTGAAAACTGATTTCATTTCGATGTTTCCAAATCGTCCAGCATACGGCACTGAAAACCAAAAGAAATGATTGTCTATGAGAAGAAGATAGCAATAATGCAAAAGAAATAACATCATCCATAGTATGCCACTGCCTATAGCAGTGTTGATTAATGCCTAAGTAAGGAATATATAGTGATTGTCAGCAAAGAAATCCTTCGGGGAAGTGTAGTATAGCATTAATTGATGAATCCATACTATTTATAGCTATTACCTATTCCAGAGTAGCTCTACCATCCCTGAATTAGCTATCTGATATGATACAGTTGCATGTAGCTGGTCGATCGGATATATAATGGAGAATATCATTTTTTGTAATCTAAATTTTTGTATTAATTTTCATTTAGAGTGCTCAGGTACAGAGATGGTACTGTGTTATCAGGATAGACTGTAGGGATCACACTAGATGGAATGATAACTTTTTTTATATGTCAGTAATGACATTATAATAATGGCATCGCATGTTTGATTGCAACTTCATTTATATAATGTTGATTTAAACTTGATTTTTTTTTTTTTGGAAAGATCTACAGTATTGAATGTATGTATGAAAAAATTTAACTGTAACACACTTATGACATGAAATGCAAAAGATCAAAGAAGCGATCCACATAAACTATTTCTTTATTTCCTTATTATATATATTCAAACAAAAGCCCTGGACTTCTTTAAGGATTAACTAGCCTCCTTATTTCATGATACAATATATAGTTATTTTTACCCTTTTAATAAGGGCTCTGTCCAACGTAATTTCCCGGAGGATAATAATTGCATATTATAAATACGCCAGCATTATTATCACACACAACCCTTGCACACCCAATTTGGTTCGAGCTGCGCCATACCACTTGGGTGTAGTGACCACATTCATGTCCAGATGCACATGTATTTGTACTATGATCGTAGTATTGCTTTTCATCTACCCAAGAATTCACTGCATCTACCCCTGTAAAACTCGTAGCAGAGCCCCAAAAAATGTTCTCACCATATGGACCACCAGAGTGGGTCAATTTGCAATCGCCCTTCCTTGAATTGGCATAAGTTTGTGCATACGTTTGCACTGTGTTGTTCCAAGAGACATTGCCTACACCAACAGCAGCTCGTGCTGTGTTGTGGGTGTTGACATAATCTTGTTGGGTATTTTGGGCTAGTGTTGTGTGCGCTAATATGGCAAGGACCATAGCACAAGCCAAAGAGAGAGCATTCATGTTTGTTGCTAACTCGTGGGAATACTATAAAGAGAGTATGATTGTTGATTGGTAAGGATGAACAAATGGCTCATTGAGGGTACGTATTTATAGCGAGGATGGATAAAGAAAAGTATAGGTATTGCTTGAAAAACGAAAAATATTTCTTTGAAAGATGAGGATTATCGTTGTTGACTTGATTGGATGACCGTTAGTTTACACTAACCGCACTCTAACTATCTTATCGGGACCATTTTCTACAAGGTCACCAGCGAATTTACAACTAACAAAATGCAAGTGTTCATACATATGCGCGCAAGTGTCGATATTTAACATATATATCAAGTATTTGTATCTAACATATCAAGTTTATCTAAAAAAACTAGACATAACAACTCTTTTATTTTCTCTCTCATCGCCACACACATCTTTTACACATTTTTAGAGGTAGGTTTTTTTATCCGTTCAAAAAATGGGTGGGTGATGATAGAGAGAAAAGAAAAGAGTTGATATGTCAAGTTTTTTAGAAATATTTGATATGTTAGATATAAATAGATGATATGTATCAACGTACACTTGGTGCATAAGTATCAACACTTGCATTTTGTCAGTTGTAAATTCACTGGTGACCTTCTGTAAAGTGGTCCTCGTAAGGTAATTTGAGTTTGAGGAATTTCATATTTGAATCTAGTGAACTTGGAGGATTTTTAGGGGACTGGAGATAGAAAATAGCATTATTATTCTAATAAAATTTTCAAAAACTTAACACACTAAGAAGACTATCCGACTTATGCACGTTGTTTTAACAAATTTCAAGACTGTTCTCATATCAGCATTTTAATTTGCATACTAAACTATAATACTTAATCCTTCAAATAGATGCCTTAGAAACCTGCATCCATCAGCAGTTCAGCAAAGATATCATTTCTTATGACTTGGGGGATATTATTGTTTATTTATTTTCTCAACATCGATCTACCGACTTCAAAACAAAAACAAATAGAAGTTTTGTAGAAAATACATTAAAGATGTCATTTCTAACAACTTTTCAAAGTCTCATACTTATCATTTTTATCTTTTCTTAAGTTACAAATATGTAAAATTACATTTTAGACCAATTGAGGGAGAGACGTACTGAAATTTTACACAAGTTAGAAACTAACACAACGAGTAGCGAGAATAATCGGTTTTGCAAGAACACTCAAATTAAAGAGAGAAATAAATTTCTTAATTTTTAGATATTATGAAAAGATATATCCAGTCATTTCTTATAGAGCTATATATATTGGTTCAGATTTCAGAATAACAGAAAATATAAATAACTGTTTAAAGAGATAAAACAAGAAATCTGCGTCCTTCCACTGGCCGTCCTCTGGTACACTTACAAAATATTTTGCAAGCAAAACTTAATCGGAAATTTCAATTTAAGTTTGTTTTTCTTCTTTTGTCGTCCGAACCCATAAAATCCTCATAGCAGCCTATGACAGATTGCGGTAATACTTTTTCATTTCAATTTGATTTTTTCATTCTCTTATTTTTTTCTTCAGACGAAGTTAGAGAAAAGAAATATATTAAAGTAACAAAAGGACATGAACATATATGACAGATTCTTTTTCAATTTATATTTAAGATTTATGAAGAGAGATGGAAAGAAGACGGGAGTTAATTAAGCAGGGGCTATTGAAAAGAAAAGGGGAAATTGGTTATTTGCCACTCCAAAACTTTCAAATTGTAAAAATACTATTCCGAAATTTGAAATTGTAAAAATGCCACTCTAAACTTCATTAATTCCTAATTTTGCCATTTATACTGTATTCTTGTACTATTTTTATTAAAAATTAACTGAAAAATCCATACCCTCCAGAAATACAGAGTACAAAAATACAGTATACGTATTTCTTTGGATCGATACCTTTGTTATTTTTAATAAAAATGGTACAAGAATACAATATAAATGGCAAAATTTTGGAGTGGCAAATAACCAATTTTGCCAAAAGAAAATAGTAGTAGCGGTAACGAAGACAAATTTAAGAGAAAAGTCATGCACGATCATCTAGAAGCAAAACGAAAGTATTAAATAAGAATATATCTGAAATGATGAAAAAAAAAATATTCTCTCATTGATAGGGGTGTAAACGGAGCGGATAATGCTAATACCAAATCTGTATCCGTTTTTCAATGAGCGGATACGGATACGGATAGTAAACGGATATCAAAATTCAAAACCAAATCCGTCTTAAACGGATATGAATACGGAGCAGATAATCCACGGATACGGTTACGAAACGAATAATTGTCAGATAATTAAGTCATATGAACTTTAAGTACAAATACTAAATTAAAAAAATTAAAAACAATTAAGAAAAAGAAAAGTAAATTAAAAAAGGTAAAGAAATGGAGAGAAGTTAGGGAATATTAACCGTTGAAAGTCAAGTTACAACGAAGCGGAGAAGTTGAAATTTAGGATCCGGATAGTGCGGATATCCGCTCCGTTTATACTTTCAAAGAATTATCCGTATCCGTATCAAATTTTCCTATGCAAAAAATATCCGTATCCGTTTAAATCCGAATTCGGATAATAAGCGGATTCGGAGCGGATATCCGAACGGATATCCATATCCGTTTACAGCCCTACTGATTGATGCAAGTTGAGTTAGTGTTTGGCAAATACCCCCACGGGTCAGACCCATGCCCGCCCGCCCGGGACCCGTACCCGCCCTGCCCGTGCCCGTGCACGGGTTTTGCACGGGTACACGAGTTCAACGGGTACGGGTGGAGAAGGGACGGGTACGGATTTTTTTAAAATTTACCCGTGATACCCGTCCCGTTTCAAACCCGTACCCGCCCGTACCGACCCGTGGACCCGTATTATCTGTACCCGTACCCGTACTTGAATACCCGTGCCCGCCTACCCGTAGACCCGTGCCCGCCAACCCGTACCCGAACCCGAACCAGAACACTCCTGTACCTTTTTTTTTTTTTGAAATTCGAATTTTTTTTCCCCCCAACCCCAGCCAGCCCCCTCCCCCCCGGATCTTCTGTGCCCTAGCTAGTAATTAGATTTATGCCAAGTAATTAGATTTATTAGATTTATTTGTGAATATGCCAAGTAATTAGATTTATTTGTGAATATGCCAAGTAATTAGATTTATTTGTGAATATGCCAAGTAATTAGATTTTTTGAATATGCCAAGTAATTAGATTTATTAGATTTATTTGTGAATATGCCAAGTAATTAGATTTTTTGAATATGCCAAGTAATTAGATTTATTTGTGAATAGGTTAGATTTTATTTTTCAAATTCGGATTTATTTCTAATAGGTTAAATAAGCATGTTAGATTTAGTTTTTGAATATGCCAAGAAATTAGATTTATTTGTGAATAGGTTAGATTTTATTTTTCAAATTCGGATTTATTTTTAATAGGTTGAATAAGCATGTTATATTTAGTTTTTGAATATGTTAAGTAATTAGATTTATTTGTGAATAGGTTAGATTTTATTTTTCAAATTCGGATTTATTTTTAATAGGTTCAATAAGCATGTTAGATTTAGTTTTTGAATATGTTAAGTAATTAGATTTATTTGTGAATAGGTTAGATTTTATTTTTCAAATTCGGATTTATTTCTAATAGGTTAAATAAGTATGTTAGATTTAGTTTTTGAATATGTTAAGTAATTAGATTTATTTGTGAATAGGTTAGATTTTATTTTTCAAATTCGGATTTATTTCTCATAGGTTAAATAAGTATGTTAGATTTAGTTTTTGAATATGTTAAGTAATTAGATTTATTTGTGAATAGGTTAGATTTTATTTTTCAAATTCGGATTTATTTCTAATAGGTTAAATAAGTATGTTAGATTTAGTTTTTGAATATGCCAAGTAATTAGATTTATTTGTGAATAGGTTAGATTTTATTTTTCAAATTCGGATTTATTTCTAATAGGTTAAATAAGTATGTTAGATTTAGTTTTTGAATATGTTAAGTAATTAGATTTATTTGTGAATAGGTTAGATTTTATTTTTCAAATTCGGATTTATTTTTAATAGGTTAAATAAGCATGTTAGATTTAGTTTTTGAATATGTTAAGTAATTAGATTTATTTGTGAATAGGTTAGATTTTATTTTTCAAATTCGGATTTATTTCTAATAGGTTAAATAAGCATGTTAGATTTAGTTTTTGAATATGCCAAGAAATTAGATTTATTTGTGAATAGGTTAGATTTTATTTTTCAAATTCGGATTTATTTTTAATAGGTTAAATAAGCATGTTATATTTAGTTTTTGAATATGTTAAGTAATTAGATTTATTTGTGAATAGGTTAGATTTTATTTTTCAAATTCGGATTTATTTTTAATAGGTTCAATAAGCATGTTAGATTTAGTTTTTGAATATGTTAAGTAATTAGATTTATTTGTGAATAGGTTAGATTTTATTTTTCAAATTCGGATTTATTTCTAATAGGTTAAATAAGCATGTTAGATTTAGTTTTTGAATATGCCAAGAAATTAGATTTATTTGTGAATAGGTTAGATTTTATTTTTCAAATTCGGATTTATTTTTAATAGGTTAAATAAGCATGTTATATTTAGTTTTTGAATATGTTAAGTAATTAGATTTATTTGTGAATAGGTTAGATTTTATTTTTCAAATTCGGATTTATTTTTAATAGGTTCAATAAGCATGTTAGATTTAGTTTTTGAATATGTTAAGTAATTAGATTTATTTGTGAATAGGTTAGATTTTATTTTTCAAATTCGGATTTATTTCTAATAGGTTAAATAAGTATGTTAGATTTAGTTTTTGAATATGTTAAGTAATTAGATTTATTTGTGAATAGGTTAGATTTTATTTTTCAAATTCGGATTTATTTCTCATAGGTTAAATAAGTATGTTAGATTTAGTTTTTGAATATGTTAAGTAATTAGATTTATTTGTGAATAGGTTAGATTTTATTTTTCAAATTCGGATTTATTTCTAATAGGTTAAATAAGCATGTTAGATTTAGTTTTTGAATATGCCAAGTAATTAGATTTATTTGTGAATAGGTTAGATTTTATTTTTCAAATTCGGATTTATTTTTAATAGGTTGAATAAGCATGTTATATTTAGTTTTTGAATATGTTAAGTAATTAGATTTATTTGTGAATAGGTTAGATTTATTTTTCAAATTCGGATTTATTTTTAATAGGTTAAATAAGCATGTTAGATTTAGTTTTTGAATATGCCAAGTAATTATATTTATTTGTGAATAGGTTAGATTTTATTTTTCAAATTCGGATTTATTTCTCATAGGTTAAATAAGTATGTTAGATTTAGTTTTTGAATATGTTAAGTAATTAGATTTATTTGTGAATAGGTTAGATTTTATTTTTCAAATTCGGATTTATTTGTAATAGGTTAAATAAGTATGTTAGATTTATTTTTTGAATATGCCAAGTAATTTGCATTTATTTTTTAATCTATTGTTTTCAAATAATTCATTATTATTTTTAAAGTAACTGATTTAAGAAATTTTTGATTTATATTTTATTGTTTTAAAGTAATTGATTTACAATATTTTAAAGTAATTGATTTAAGAAATTTTTAATTTATATTTTATTGTTCAAAATTTAAAGTAATTGATGTAAGCAATATTGTTTTAAAATAATTCGTAACTTTGATTTTGATTTTAGTATCACAATAATTATTGAGTTCAAATATGCAATCATGTTAAATGAATTTTGATTTGTATTTTATTGGTTTAAAAAGAAAAAAAAAAGAAAAACAGAAAAAAAAAACAGCAGCAGCCTAAAAAACAGAAAAAAAAAACAGCAGCAGGAAAAAAAAAAAAAAAAAATTTACCCGCCCGGACCAGACCCGTTCTACCCGGACCTAAACCCGCTTACCCGTGACCCGTGTTGCCCGTGACCCGTGTTGCCCGGGGGGTTTGAGAGGGGCCGGGTAAGGTTTTTCAAAAAAATACCCGTGCTAACCCGTCCCGTGTCGCCCGTGACCCGCGTTACCCGTGACCCGCGTTGCCCGTGACCCGTCCCGGGTTTTGCCCGTGCCCGCCCGCCCTTACCCGTTTGCAAAACACTAAGTTGAGTGCTATAAAATAGCACTCCAATTTAGAGTTAATTCAGTATATGGACTCTAGTCACTACTACAAAAAAACGCTACTAACTATATACAAAAAATGAGCTTATACATGGTTTTCCAACCGTATCTATGGGAGTCATGTACAATAGAGTCGGTAAATTGTACACAGTTCTAGAACCGTGTATAAAACCACTAATCATGCACGTTTTTTTATTAAAAGCCGTGTATAATTAATATTTTTTTCGCCAAAACACATCATGTAAGTATGTTAAAGTAAAACTGTGTATAAAAACACACATTCTACACGGTTTTTTTGGAATAGTGTTTTTTTGCTTTGGACACAGATTTAATAGAAATTTTGAGTAAACGTATATAATATGCCGTGTATATTTTGCATTTTTGTAGTAGTGAGTATATATTAACAAAAACTTATATATATTACCAAAGAATCAAAACGAAACTAAAATAAATTAAAATTTTGCAATTCACCATGCAACTTGCAAGTTCCTGGATAAAAATTGTTGTCAATTGTCTACTTTGTCTTTTTGAAGTAGGACAAAATATTGTTGCCAAATGTCGAAGTTCTCTTGGGAAATTTCCTAACGAGAGCGATCGAGAGACGCACGTATTACGGCCGAAATTTATGCTGAGATGGTACGACTCGCCACTTTCTTCCCAATTTGTTTTTGTTTTTATTCTTTGATGTAAATGTAATGCATGGTACTGGTTGACTGGTTGTTCTGAGTTCTGGCGATGACTTTTTTATCTGATACATTTTTAAAAAATAAATGTGAATCTGTAATATTAGTTGTGTGAAATGTGGGAACAAACACTACAGCAATTTTTTGGTCAGGAACTATATATTGATATTAGCTACCAGTGTTATCATTATATCACTTCTCTTACATGTGGTGTACCGGGAGTCCGCTAACTTGCAGTGTTTTTTTCTCTTTCAGGTGAAAATTAAAATAGTTGTCATATCTGGTCACTTTCAACATTGAACCATTTTGTGTGACAAGATCATGCAATTAACTTGGTGTAAGATGCTTAATTATCACGCGGTTTTTATTCTTTGCTCTAGATAAAACCATGATACGAACATGAACACATAGAGTCCTTAATTTTTATGTCCTAAAATATTTTTTTGTGTATTAAAAAATCTAAAAAATATATGGATATGATTTAAATTAAATATTTATAATTTATTATGTAATAAAATCATTAGATTTTGGAGAAAACAAAATTATACTTTTATGGAATAAACTTAAAGTTATGTGTATGGTTTTATTAGTTTGACAGTGGTCTTAATAATTATTTGTATATATATTATAAATAAGATGAAAGTATATTCCATTTTTTTTAATAATTATGGACAAAATAATTAAGATTAATAAAATTGGTACAAAATTCATACAAAATTTCACCAAATTTTTATTTCAGCAAAACAAGTTTCCAATATAAAATTATTACAAAAGGATGAATTAATCAAATTCTAATCACACAATGCTACAAAATTGTTACAAAATTTCAACAAAGCCTAGTTTTAGCAAAACAAGTTTCTTAAATCAAATTGCTACAAAATAGTAATAAATTTAAGAAAATTAGATATACGAAAGTTGAGGGAGAGAAAGCTTATCAGGAATTAATGGAGCCTAAGTTAAGTCAAGAATAAGATTAGAAAGAATTGATAAATGTTATTATAGTTATCTGAATATATTTGTATGCACAAATATCATACGGTGCGCTAAAAATAGAATGATAAGATTTGTTAATTAGTAGATTAATATTTTTTTGTGTGAAATTAAAAAATATCAAGCGTTGTTGGTGATATATTGAAAGGTGTATTGTATATATATTGTTGATTTTAACGAGTTAAATTGATTGCCTTGACAATAAGTTATTTGTTGAGCAATTTTGAGTAAAGGTGGCATTATATGATTTTTTTAATCTATTGGCAAATTTGTTAGGAATTTTACTGCTTTAGTAGCTAATTTCTCTCAAAAGGAGACTTGAATTATTAATTATAAAGTTATAAATTCTGCAAGAATAATTTGGTTGTTTATAACACCTTTGAGTTTTGTTTTATTTCAATTTTTTTGTTGTGGGATTAATAAGAAGTTTGGTACAAATCCACTACAGATTAAGATCAGTACAAAACTACAAATGATAAGAACATTTTCATTCTTTGTTTTTTTTGTATCAAATAACCAAAAAAAAAGTGCAAGCTACATATATATTTTTTGAGGTCCAATATGATAAAACAATATAATAGCTATCATGCACACAATATATATATATTTAATATTGGACTTGTTATGCCCACAAAAGTGTATTGAGTATTTTATTAAAAATAACCTCAATCTGAAATTTGCAACAATAAACATTTTAAAAATCAAAATCAGCCTCCAATAGAAAATAAATATTCCAAGGCCTCACTTGAAAAAAAAAAAAACAGACTGTTTCGCTGTAAAATTTCGTAACCATTCAATCTTGATCAAACTTTTGTGATTGGGTCAATTACAAATTAAGGGTATTGTACTTTTGTGATTTATTTTAGGTTGGATGAGTTTCAAGACAGTCTAATCTGTTTCAAGATTTGTGTCCTCTGTTTTAAATATTGTGCGAGTCTATTTCAGTTTTCGTGCACACAGATTTTGAAGCGGATTAGACGGGTTTGGAGTCTATCAAACCAAAGGTTTCATATCCATGACACCTACTCCACTCTAATTTATTATTACTTGCTAGATGACATGCTTTAGTATAAGAGAAAATTTCTAGTGTGCTCATAAAATTTTTTGAAATAGCCAATTTCCCCATCAAACCACCATAATATTCAAAATCCTCACAAAATTTTAACATTCTTTCTTGTATTCCCTTTTGATTATTTAACATTCTATTTAATTATTTTAAAAATTGAATTGACCAATATGTTTTAATTTAAAATGAAAGTGTCCTTCGCTTCTAATTATCTTCTTCCTCCCTTATACTTCATATATGATATTTCCTCCTTCCATGGTAGTCTCTTCTCCTTTCTCCTTTCTCCCCTCCAATAGCAGTTCTTAACATGAAAATTACTTCTTTGGCTAAATCAATAATTATAACCTCAGTTGTTTTTTTTGAAGGCCAGTTAGCATAGTGCTTACTGACTATTTCATTAATTATAAAAAATTATGTACACAAATTTTTACACCCCACAGCACCAAAGAAAAATAAACAAAATGAGAATGATGAATTCTAGCTCCTAAGATTACAAAGCATACAGCGCCACAATGAAAATGGAGAACAGGGAGTCACAATTAGAAACCTCTGATAGTTGTTGCCAGCATGCGATTCTCTTCATACTCAACTTTTGTTTTAAACTTTTAATTATTTTAGTTACCATTAATTCTTTGCTACTCTTTTTTGGAGTAACAAAGAGAAGGTCAGGTGTGAATTCTTTAAAATAATGCAAATTTTGATTTTAAATTATGGACGTCAAATCAGAATTCGAGTCATTTCGGACTAACTTAAAAATTAAATTACTTTAAAACACGTGTTAAATTATTATGTACAATTCGAATTCAAACTAAAACTTTGAGTTACCTCATAGATTAGAATTTATAACTTTGAATTTAAAATCTGAACCGCTCAATTAGAATCCAAACCAATCCGGTCTAATTTAAAATCCACAAAACTAATTTAAAATTGGTGTCGATGAATAATTTGCCAACGGGCTTTATAAAAAGAAGAAGAAAATGTAGCACGATGTAACTAGGCCAAGAAATAATGGCAGATTCAAATTCAAATTTCAAAGAGGTAATATATATCTGATCGTGTTGAGAACTGCTATTGGAGAGGAGAAAGGAGAGAAGACTGTTATTGAAGGAGGAGGAAATATCATATATGAAGTATAAAAGAGGAAGAGAATTTCAGCCTTGAAAGAGAAGACTGTTATTGAAAGAGAAGACTGTTATTGAAAAGACTGTTATTGAAAGAAGTATAAAGGAGAGAAGACTGTTATTGAAAGAGAAGACTGTTGTTGAGAACTACTTCAGCCCGACACCGTCGGAACAGAATTTCAGCCTTGGACCACCAGGGGCAGAGTCATACAGATGAGGATACCATCAGGAATTTGTTCAAGTCTCACATGGAAAACCTGCTGGGCACAGTGCACTCGGTTTTACCATTTGAACCAGAAGCACTATATCCTGACAACCCGGATCTCAGTTCGCTTCAACTACCTTTCACAGACCCAGAGATCGACTTAGCGGTGCGCCAACTGGCAAGGAATAAGGCGTCCGGGCCGGATGGCATTCCGAATGAATTCCTACAAATTCATTGGCCGATGATTAAAGATGAAGTCCGTAGTCTGATTCATGATTTCTACTCTCATTCTCTAGATATAGCCTCCATCAATCAAGCTAACATAATCATGATTCCGAAGAAGGAGAATTCTTCTCAAGTGGGTGATTACCGGCCGATTAGTGTTATGAATGCGATACCCAAGTTAATTTCGAAATTATTGGCTAATCGGTTGAGACAGGTGCTCCCGGATTTAATCTCACCGAATCAAACGGCCTTCGTACATGGTCGTCAAATCACGGAAAACTTCAATTCCACTAGAGAGATGTTGTATCACTTATCTAGCTATGGGCGATCGGCTTGCTTCATCAAAATCGACTTCGCTAAGGCCTTCGACTCGATTAATTGGGATTATCTCCAACGGGTTTTGAAGGCTCGGGGTTTCCCACCAAAATGGGTCAGATGGATTGAGTCACTACTTAACACGGCCTCTTCGAGAATTGTTATAAATGGAGGAGAATCAGAATTTTTTAAGCACCGGCGAGGCTTGCGGCAAGGTGATCCGCTATCACCTATGCTATTTGATATAGCAGTGGATGTTTTGGCCAGAATGATAGGGGTACTCAATCAATCTGTTGAAGGCCGGTTATCCCGAAAATTGAAAGATGCGGTCATCATACACCAGTATGCTGATGATACTGTGTTTATTGCTAATGCAGAGGTTAACACGGTTGTGACACTCAAACTCATGTTGAGCTTGTTCACGGCTATCTCGGGGCTACACATTAATTTCGGCAAAAGTGTTTGGATTCCGATTGGCATTCCAGAGGCACGGATAGACACCATTTCGGCGGTGCTAGAATGCACCAGGTCAGACTTTCCTATAAACTATCTCGGGTTGCCGTTGACCCTCAAGAAGCCGCGCAAGGATTTATTCATTCCCTTAATTGAGAAAATCGAGTCTAAATTAGAGGGATGGAAAGGTCGCTTCATCTCCAGAGGAGGTCGTCTACAACTAATGAATTCAGTCCTGAGCTCAGTCCCTATCTATTTTATGTCCTCCTTTCTGTTGCCGGTTTGGGTAATTAAACGAATTGACCGAATACGCAGGGATTTTCTGTGGGGCAAATCAGAAAACAGACGGGGCATTTCCTTAGTCAATTGGGATAAAGCATGTCTGCCTAAAAAATACGGTGGTTTGGGGGCAGCGAATTTGATTATTCGGAATCAGTCCCTCTTACTACGATGGTGGTGGAAATTGTACCGTTCACCGCCTTCTTTGTGGACGGCATCAGTAACTCAGCTGTACAACCTAACATCGACACAGGAACATAGAGTCTGGATGAGACGGGGCTCGTTCTTCTGGAACCAACTGCTCAAAATCAGACCTCTCTTTGACTGGTCGGTGACTTGGAATATTGCTAGGGGCTCGGCGATTTCCTTCTGGTTTGATGCTTGGACGTCCCCTATCAAGGCTGCTGAACAGACCCCGGATCCGGCTACTAGAAAGTACTCTCTACAACAGGCTCTGCAGCAAGGTCTTTGCCAGTTACAAATGGTACCAGATCAAATAGCTGATCGAATTCAGTGGGCTTGGACCAATGACGGTGAATACTCGGCAAATTCATTCTACCGGGCGGTGGTGTCTACGGGCCATTCTGAATGGAGTTATCAATTCATCTGGAACATCCACATACCCCCTACCGTCCGAATCTTTGCCTATCTTCTCTTACAAGGCAGATTGCTCACTCATGATGTCATGCTCCGTCGGGGGCTGCAGTGTGATGCGCGATGTGAGTTGTGTCAACAATGCCCACTGGAAACGGCTCTACACATTTTATTCCACTGCCCTCATGCGAGGAGATGTTGGTCTCGAGTGCGTGCGTTGCTTCACCTCAACATCTTCAGCTTGGGCGAAACGGTACAGGTAACGATTGATAAATCCTGGCGGGCATGTCGATCAAGACTCTCAAGGAAGCAGTGGGGTGTTTATTTCTTTGGGGTGTGCTGGTTCCTGTGGAGAAGTCGCAATACCAGGATATTCGAAGGGGAAACAGTACAACCGGCATGGATAGCACATCATGCTATCAGGGAGGCTAGGCTGTGGATGAAGTTTTCTTGAATTTTTACTTTAATGAACTAGCAATTCTAGTTTGATGTTTCAATTATAGTTCTGTATACATGATGTAATCCCCTGATAGCCACTATCGGGTTTTTCAAAAAAAAAAAAAAAAGAAGTATAAAGGAGGAAGAAAGACAAATAGTAAGTCACACCTCCATTTCAAATTAAAGGAAATATGAATTCGTGCAACATGTTTGTACTTCAATATAATGTTGTAACATAATAGTAGAGGCCCAATAAAAGTTGAACGGCCCATAATATAATCAGAATATTTGTGCAAAAGCGGTTCGAATTCAAATTGGATGCTTCCAAACTTCGAATTCAAAATTTGAGTTGGATGATACAAATTGAATAAATATAATATTTTTGTTTAGATCCGACCTATTCATATTATCAGAATTCATACGAATAATAATAGGCCTTTTGACCTAATTGATCTGAATTTTAATTGGACGGTACAGATTTAAATAAAAAATATTTTGTTACCTCATAAGATATGAATTGACTGGAGCAAATTAATGGGATTATCACACCAACATGTTTGTTTAACCGTTTTTAACTATATTATTATGTGCATTCTACCTCAGACTATTGCAATTCATCATCTAGATCTTATATATACAGACTATTGCAATCAAACATTAGGTCTGTAATTAATCAAGTAAATTATATTCACTGTAAAGAGCCCCTGGTAATTTGGATAGTTTTCATATTTCTTTAACGCCTCTGTATTTTTGAGGTCCCTACAAGAAACCTACCTTTTGCTCTCTTTCTCAAAAAAAAAAAAAAGATCATATAGAAAAGTTGATTTACAAAATCTCACTACATTAAAACAAATTACATTAACATTACTTAACATGTACTAAATATTAATTTGGGTTGAACTGGAAGCAAACAATGATTGATATTGCATTCCTATCGAACCAAATCAACGGATCACATAGTCATTCAACCAAATTGGTTTGCGCTTAGCCCGATTCGGCCGATCATCTTGTTGGATCGGGTCCGGATCTCGTTTGGAACCCAACAAGGTATTGTGCCCCTTATGACCATTAGTGACACTATTTCCAGATTGAATCCAAGAAAAGAGGTCTAGTGTTGTTTTCTCATCCAATTTCCTTGAGGTGTAATCTACCAGTTTTGCCCACAAATCGCCAACATTCCATTTTTTATTCGTAATATATTCAATTACCTGTTGTCAGTAAAATAAAGATACATCATACCTTAAAACCCAGTTACTGATAGATTATGAAACTAGCTAACACATAAGCATCTGACATACCATGCACATGTATATATTTTTAATTCATTCTAATGTTGTTTTTTCTCATATAATTAATAGAGTTAACTATATCATTTAATCAGCTATATCATGAATTGCAATGGAATTCATACTTCATAGTAAAAATGAGATGGAATTTCTCAAGAAAGTGTACCTGTTCAGATCTCTGCATGGATCCTTCATTAAATGTGTAATAATGAATAAACGGCCTGTTTGACTGCTCAACAAAGGATGTTAATTAGACACAGAATCACATTAGAGTTCTCATAAAAATAATATAAATATGCTAATTGTTACTTAAATATTGTCAAAATGAAGTACCTGAGAAGCAGCTATCCATTGAATTATGCACTTAATTTGTGGGTCCCCACCACATATTCCACACCCCCAATTTCCAGTCGCAACTCCAACATTTGCATTTGCATTTGCACTTGCATTGTCACTTTCATTTGCAATTGCTTGTCGATTATCTCTGTCATCACCTTTCTCTTGTTCATTGCATACTGAGTTACGTGTAATTGCAGTTTTTCCATCTTTAGGTGGTGCTTTGCATTTCTGGAATTTGTGCAAGTCATGAGACCTTGACAAGAACAAAGGAACACTATTTTGCTTCCTTAATCTCAACCTTTTACTGGTACACTTTTGTTGGTATTATAAAATGTTTGTGATCATCTTATGGTTAAATAAGTGCTTAATGAAGTTTGTCTAATTTCATGGCCCCAACAACATGTCAGTACCAGTCATGTACAGTTCTGGTACGAATGTACAAGTAATGTCGGTGTAGAAATATGGTTTAATTAGAAAATATGGCAGTATGAGAAACTAAGAACCTGCAAATTGACAAGGTTAGACTCATATTCTGATCCCTTGAATCCACAAAATGCTTTGTTTACTTCCCTGAAACAAAATTAAAGAAAATGAGAAAAACAGTATAAATTGGCAAAAAATTTGCATTAAATTCCTGTAGATCCCTGCTTTAAAACAGTTCCGTGGAATCTGAACAGATCGAAATTATAATAAAGGAAAAACAAAAAAAAGATGTCTGTGTTTGTAGAAAAGTATAAAAAATACCTTTTAACTAACACTAATATACTTACTGGTACACACATACCTTAGGAGAGACTTGGTATAAATTTGCTCTCTTGATGGTTTATTCAAAGCATCAATAGCTACAATCCGTGTTTTTCTTCTTTCCATTGAATCAACTGGCTTCTTATCCACGTATTCCCCGCTAAAACGAAATAATGAACCATACCTACAGAAGCAATAAGCCAGAACTTTGTTTTTTAAAGGGAAATTTCTTCAATAATTGCAAAATTTAGATGGAAAATAATATTGCAAAACCATCTCTACAGAAGCAGTTTTTACCTGCGGAGTATAAACTTGCTTGATTCAGTCGACTTTGTAACAGCATATAGCAATTCAGCACAAGTATACTATTTTTTTTATTGAGTCTTGCTATGGTGTTTCCCTTAGTTTCTATATAAAATCTTTTTTTTATATATAATAGTATAGCATCTGTGGAACTTTTTCATGCTGCCTTTGTACTAAGTCTACTAATAATATTCCCAAAAAGAAATGAAATTATTAAAAATTAGAGAGAAACAGAGAACATGCAAATATGTGGCTAACCCCGTGTATTGTGCGTATCTTTCGACTCCAACAACTTCTACAGCCTCGTTATCACCCATGGATGCCATAAACAACATCCCCCCAACAAGTTCTGGATTTATCATGAACCTGATGTGCTCCTGTTGTGTAATTACAATGACCAAAATTATAAATTGTAAAAAACAAGTTAATTAAGAAAAGTGAAGCTTAGAGATGTGTTTTGTCTTTACTAAATTACTTAAAAGTGATTGTCAATGAACATAAAGAAATCACAAAAACCTCCTTCTTAGAAATATACAGTTAAATGTTTATAATTAACAACTTAATACCTGGACACAGCCCATATAAAGGGAATTGCCTCCAAATTTTTCATTTGAAAAGATAACTTCAAGAGCTTCATGCGGTTGATCTTCAATTGAGCCAGAAGTAAAGATCTACTTATTGAAAAATAAAAATAAAATGTTGATTTTCAAGGAAACTAACTAGTAGACCAACATCTACATAATTTATATTATTAATGGTTTCTCAGTTCCTACCAATAGAAGCCACATGTAAGTACGAATAATTGAAATGAGTGTAATACTAAATTTCTTTACAATTGTACCTTGATCGGACATAGAGGGGTGTCAGAACTATTCCAAAATTCAGCGTCAGGAGACGAAGGGAGAACTTTTCGCTCAAAAGATACCACACCATTCGGTGTATCTTTGCAAATCCTCTCAAAGTAATGCACAAAGCACTTCACCTTTTCATGTTGGGATTGTCTCCATCCATTGACTAAGGTCCTGAGTACATTAAAGAGGTGTTATCTTGCATTAGAAACACATCCTTTTAGGTAACATTTTTATGTACAGTTGCCGAGATGCATGTCCCGGCGTTCTCTGTTTGGTGTTGTATATTTGACATTCAAAAAAGCATTTCTTTTTATATTCAGGTAATATGACTATACATGAGTTAACAGCATAAGAGGACAATGATTCTTAGTTAAGACAATTATTTGTTTAAAAATTTTGATTTAAAGAAGTAGCTTACACAAACAATTGGTCAAAATTAATCATTGGTAGATGTTTTGAATCTCTATCTTTGGTAGGAAAGAGGCAGAGGAATGCACAAGCAAGCAGACCAGCTATCAGCTCCTAATATAAAAAAATAAAAGATTTACTTTAGAAACTTAAAAGAAAATAAGACCAAATGGAAAAGAAAAAGGATTGTTCTGAGACTTTTTCTATTCCAAGTCCAAAAAGTCATAATATTATAGCACCAAAATTGTAAATTTTGTGGCCAATTTGAAACCAATTGTCCTGTTACAAAGCAGTACTGACCTTAATTCTACACAATCAGCATCTCTGTGTAACAGAATTCATAGAAAATAATAATAAAATAGTAAATACTACTAATTTACCCGATTCAGAATCACAATTCCGGCATCTTGCGAACCGAGAATCCGGAGCTCACATTTGTCATTACCACTTAGTTCATTAGATTTATGATAATGAGCTTCTAATAGAGATGGTAACCGCAGTAATAGAGAAGCGAGGTCGGGAATAACCTCATCAAACCATGCTTTTGCGTCATCTCTAGACATGTGCTATATGGTAAAAAAATTAAGAAAAATAGCATTTTAGCAAAAATAAAATTTAAATGTTGGTAGAAGCAACATTTTAGCAAATTAACTTGTTAGAATAAATGTGCAATATGCTGGCAGAATATTAACATTAATGGCAAGAATGTTGTAACATGAGATTAACAAATCATTAATTAATATAGGTCTTACCTTTTCCATATATATTAGCTTTAATTAAACTCCTAATTTAGTCTGGCTTATTTTAATGTTTGAGATAAAAATAAAATGCCTCAAGGTCAGCAGTCTATCAATCTATCCACAAATAATTATCCCCTAACTACCTTAATTAAATTAAGAAACATGACACCCAACTAGGGGTGAAAACGGAGCGGATTCGGAGCGGATAATGCTGATACCATATCCATATCCACATTTCAGTGAACGGATGCGAATACGGATACGGATAGTAAACGGATGTCAAAATGTAAAATCAAATCCACCTTAAACGAATACGGATACAGAGCGGATAATTCACGAATACGGATACTAAACGAATAATTATTAGATAATTGAGTCATATGAATTTTAAGATACAAATATTAACTAAAAAATTAAATTAAATTAAGAAAACCAAATCAGAAAATGAAAAAAAAATGGAGGTGATCTTGAATATAGAAATGGAGAAGAATTTATACAATAGGAACTAACTTCAAAGCAGTATGTCGCTGTCGGCCAAGCTTTAAAGTAAAAAAAAATGAAAATTCAGTTCAAACTCGAAAGCAGCGACGTCCGGATTGGTTGACCATATTAATCCCACATTAGAAGAAGAGTTAGGGAGGAAACAGTATATAATGCCCTTCTGTTTGAAGCGCTTCAAACAGACAAACAGCGGAGTGGGGAGCCACTGGATACCGCTGTAACTGGATCCGGAAGATTCATATCCGGATATATACGGATACCGTTTAGGTTCCACGAAAATTATCCAAATCCGTATCCGTATAATATCCACTCCGTTTAACTCGGATTCGGATCAGATAATCCGGATCCGTTTACACCCCTACACCCAACATTAGAATAAAAAAGTTGAACCAAACTGATGAACTCCCCTAATCGTGCATGCATGCATTACCTCTTTAAGGATATATGTGACGCCATTTTCCATTTTAAAGCAAATGTGAGGAAACTTCTGTCATCCTGACTTGGTCAACTAATTTTCTATAATAAAATTTATAGAGACTATACATTAACTTTTTAGAACATGCATGGAACTCCTATATGATGTTTAACAAATTTTGATGGAAGCAATATTGACTTTGTCTCATCAAATGTGCAAACATTAAAAAGAAAAGAAAAAAATCATTGTTGTTGTCACGAACTGTAATTATTTCTACTCGGGAATTACCAATTAAAAAGAAAAAAAAAATCATGAAGTGAAAAGGTAAAGATAGTTAAATTAGTACCAACCTATCAGTAACGAAGGAAATCGGATCCAGTGAAGTAACCCAATCTTTGGGTTTTAGATCGGGACCGTCCGATTCGAATCCAAGAAAATCCATCCGCGAAGTGAGCGCACACATCCGGACGACGAATTCGAATCCCGAGATGATCTCGAGCGACGAATTCAAATCGGACGGTCTCGATCCAAAACCCAAAGATTGGGTTACTTTAGGGGATCCGGACCCGTAACGAAGAGGGTTCAAATTCTTTTATTTTTGTTTTTATTTTATGATGTCTAGACTTAAAACTTTAATAACTTGAACATCAAACGTCAAAATAAAACTGTTAGAATCTATATCATTTTTTTAATGTACATATAAAAAAAATTGGTATCAAGAGCTTGCAAAAACACACTCATGTGAATATAATTATGGATGTTGATTTTTGAATTTTTTATTTATACTAAAATAAATCCAAAAGGTGATTTTTATATGTGCGTGTAGAAAAGAATTATATATCACATTTAACGGTTTTATTTTGACAAATAAGTTTTAGAATATTGTTATTAGAAAATTTAAAAGTGAAGACATAATATAAACATAAAAAATAAAATTGTTTGAATCCTCCCCATCTAATATAATAAAACTTTGTAAGCTTAGGCAAACATATATATAATGCATATATAATTGAGTGCCAAATTTGCACTTAATATGTGCACAAAGCATAAATTCTGACAAAAGTCCAAGCAAGTTTTTTGGGTCATCAAAAATATTTAAAAAAAGAAAAGAAAAACATAATGACAATATACCCAGAGACAGCAAAATAATTACCTGGTCAAAGAAGATAGAGAAACCATTGGAAGCACCAAAAGAGAGGGGAGGCTGTGATGAGAAACCAAGTTCATCCCGGAGTTTAGATATGAAGTTGAACAATTTGGCGCCTGAGTCGACGTGGCTGACAGTGGGTCCCAGTTTCAGGTTCTTTAGAGAAGTCTCAGCTTCCTCAGGCCAGGCGAGTTGAGAGTGAGAAGAAGAGGTGGTAGAGATGGATATAGGAAGAAATGGTAAGATTGAATTTAGACCTGAGAAACATTCCATGTCCATTGAAGAGAGAGGTGTAGAGAGAGAGAGGTAGAGAGAGAAACAACTTCTGCATTCTCTTATTATGATATGATATACAGCCCGTTAATAAGGAATTTAAAAAATGGCGCACCTATAAGGTGAGAAGATAAATTAAAATAAGTCATTAGCTTATTTACTTTTATGTACTTATAATGAGGTGTCAAATTTCTATTGGCTAATAAGCATTTTGTATCCGCTTGTGTCATGCCCCGTAAGACAATTGTCAACATTGGACTGATTTGTGACTACTTTACAGGCCGCATTTCCCAGTACAGTTCCCTTGAAACAAGTTACGTGAGAGTGTCTTTACTCTTTAACATGCTTTTGAAAACTATACCAATTCAAGTAATTGTAGTTAAAAGAGTTAAAAACTAATCATGGTTGAACTTTTGATCGTATTTGTGCACAATTGTATGACTGTACAGGCAGCTAATTTGTGTTACCAAAAGTATTAACAAAAATGAATGCATATGTTTAGAAAAAAATATTGTTCTCTTGCATGAGAAAAAACATGTATTTCTTGTTTAGTACAGAGTTCACATTTTTTACGTTTTAAAATTCAAATTCATACAATATTCACTTTTTTCGAGTGTAAAAAATGTGCCAGCGTACTGGACGTAGGGTGAAAGCGGAGCAGAAAATATCCAATTTGTATTTGATTTGTATTCAAAAATTAGATACAGATATCCGATATCTGAATATTCGTGTTGATTTGAATACGGATATGATTTTAAATGTTAATTATATGTATCCTAATAGTACATATATTCCATATATATAGTTTAATATATATATTATAAAAAAAATGTTATTTACCATTCTAATTGAATAAATATTATGAAATTGGTATTTTTTAATAAATATCCAATCCGATTCGTATTCGTATCCGTAATATCTGATCTGTATCGCATCCAAAAAAATAAAAATAGATATAGTTTTACCACTGTCTAATCCGTATCCTATCCGTTATTACCCTTAAATGGACGAGACTCGAACAATTTGTTTTGGGGGATCGAAATCATTATTATTTTCCCTAAATAGAATCATGTAGCATACAAATTTTGGCATTAATATAAAAGTTATACAAAAGATATATTGTAGCAATGAGAATCGATGATGAAAACGTTTGCCATTATTTTTTTTTGCAAGTTAAATATCTGCGTTTTATTGGAAAGGGGGAATTTCATGTGTACTTCTCAAAAACTTCGTAATATCATATTCCCCCCTCAAAATCATTATCTGTTAAGAAATTACGTATTCCCCTCTAAACTTCATAATATCATATTTACCCTTCTAAACTTCAGAAACTCACAAATTTACTCATTTTATTACAGTTTTCTTTTTACTAAAACTCATTTTAAATTTATAAAATATCAGTTATGCTCTTCCCCTCCTTCCCTTCTTCTGTTCCCCTGCAAGTCTCACGTTCATCATAAATTATAAATTCATTTAAGAAAAAACTAAAAAAGAAGAAAAATAAATTAGTCATGCCTTGAGAATAACATGCCCATTTTAAGGAGTATCTGGTTTCATGCCTTGATACCATTCGTAACTCCAGATTAGTATTCGGAAGGAATTATTAGGCGATATACACTCCAATGGAGATGTCCATTCACTCACCTAATTAACTGGAGAGCTTCAATATAGTTTATTTAGAAGATGTTTGTTAGATAACATAATCATCTTGTAAACCTTAGTTAGAAACGTAATTAGAATAATTGAGAAGCCTATATAACTCTATGTATGCTCTCTGTGATAAATCAATGAAACAGTAATTCAAAACTTCTCTATTACTTCTTCTCTCTGATTTGCTTTTCTATCTCGAATATTAGAATTGTTGAACAAAAACTAAAATGGAGCAACCAAGGATTTCATGCCAACAAAAACCAATTTGTACTTGTACATGTCCAGATCACGTGGTACCGACGTAACGTTCAATGTTATGACCGACTCTTACTACTAGTAGAGACAAAAAATTTATTAAAGATAAATTAAAAAAATAATACAAATTTTTGTTTTTAAGGTTAATACAAACTTCTAAATTGTTGATAAGCATCGTATCAGGTAGAAAAAAAAACATACGTCACAGGCTATAAAACAAGTTTTCACCATTACAAACAAACAAGCATTAGATGTTTGTAAAAATGCTCGAAAGGGAGGTAGAGGACAGGGGCGGGATTGAGAAATTGAAGGTGCAGGTGTGGCGTACCTTTGAGGGAATCGCACCAAATCCTTGGTTGCTCCATTTAACGCTTTTTTTTTTCTTATTTTTCAGTTGTTTTTCCTGGACTAATTATTAACTAATGTGAGCGGGGGAAGGGAAGCAGGGAAGCATAAGGAAAGGGTATAATTGATATTTTATATATTAAAAATGAGTTTTAATAGAAAATGTAATAAATTGGGTAAATTTGAAAGTTTCTAAAGTTTAGAAGGGTAAATATGATATTATGAAGTTTAGAGAGGGGAATACGTAATTTTGAAGTTTGTGAGGGGTATACATGAAATTTTCCTTATTTGAAATTAAGAATTATATAACACTAAGAATATCACAAACACGTGTAAAACTTTGAGTAGAACTAGAGTGTTCTTAAGTTCACCAAGTTTTTTTTGTGAACTTAACTCTAAAATCTATTGAATTGATTTCAAATAACAAATTTAAACCATTAAAATCCATTTACCTCACGAGTGATGCATCTACATGCAAAAATTTTAAATTTTCCAATTAATTTTATATAGAGTCAAGTGATAAAACACATTAAAAAATTAATTCATTAAAAATAATTTATATACCATCTTTGACCGCTTGACTTTATACTAAATTAATTCAAAGTTTAAAATTTTCGCATGTAGATGCATCACTCGTAATATAGATGGATTTAGAGTTTAAAATAATGTAGATGAATTTCAATAGTTCGGATTCATCACTTGAAGTTAATCCGATAATTTTTAAAATTGAGTTCACAAAAAAACTTCATAAACTTAAAAACACATGTTCTACTCTAAAACTATTATTAGGAAGCGTGGGTGGCGTGTCCTTCGGGAGGGTGATCATATAACTTGATAATGGGATTCAACCCAATTTTCTCACCCTAGATTTGTCCAATGTTCTAGTCACGTGAGATTGCACGCTCATGAAATTTTTTGTAAAACTTTTTACACTAAAATTATTTAGTTTTATAAAAAAGAGGGAGAGATGTGCAAATAATGCATTTGTGTTATAAAATAAAGATAAATAAACATAAGCAAGATGAAGAGAATGTAAAGAATGGCTATCTTTTTATTCATATATTTATCATATGTACAATACAAAATTACAATGCCTCTATTTATAGACTACAAATTGTAAATGAAAAACTATTACAATAATAAATAAGACATTAAATTCTAAATAGTAGTGTGAATTCCAATGGTAGTGGAGTAGTGGGGAAGTGAATGAGGATTAATATTGGGAGTTACAAAATGTATGGACCATCCATTATATTAATAACACTCCCCCATAGATGTCCATTACATAATAATATGCCTCATAAAACCTTACTAGGAAAAACTCTATGGGACAAAAACCTAGTGAAGGAAAAAGAGTACATTATTCTTTTTAACACGCAACTACAACCTTACAAGGAAAATGTAGTGCATATTAACTCCCCCTCATGACAACATCAATCAAGATCTTTAATTCGGCGAACTCCAATATTACGAACTAGCTTGTCGAATATTGTAGTAGGGAGCGCCTTAGTGAATAAATCTGCTAGATTCTCACTTGAACGGATCTGCTGAACATTAATAGTATTATCCTTTTGGAGATCATGTGTGAAAAAGAATTTTGGTGAAATATGTTTGGTTCTATCTCCTTTAATGTATCATTCCTTTAATTAAGCAATGCATGCAGTATTATCTTCATATATGATCATCGGGATCATTTCTCTATAAGACAAACCACATGTCTGATGAATATGTTGAATCACAGATCTTAACCAAACACATTCTCAGCTTGCTTCATGTATTGCTAAAATTTCTGCATGATTAGAAGAAGTGGCTGTTATAGTTTGTTTCACATATCGCCACGAAATAGCTGTTCCACCACATGTAAACAAATAGCCCGTTTGAGATCAACCATTATGTGGATCAAACAAATATCTAGCATCCGCATAACCAATTAAATCTGATTTGGATTCATTTGAAAAAAAAAATCCCATATCCATTGTACCTCGGAGATAGCGAAGTATATGTTTAATTTCATTCCAATGTCTTCGCGTAGGAGAACTATAGCTTGCTAATAAATTTACAGCAAATGATATATCCGGTCTTGTATGCCCGGCAAGATACATAAGTGCTCCTATTGCACTAAGATATGGTACTTCGGGACCAAGTAGTTCTTCTTCATTTTCTCGAGGTCTAAAAAGATCTTTGTTCACATCTAATGATCTTACAACCATTGGAGTACTCAACGGATGTTATTTATCCATATAAAATATTTTTTTAGCACTCTTGCAACGTAATTTTCTTGATGCACAAAAATACCGTTTTTTAAATGTTTAATTTGCAATCCAAGACAAATTTTTGTCTTTCCAGGAACTTTCATCTCAAATTCTTCCTTTAAACAATTTACTGTTTTTTTAAGCTCTTCAGGAGTTTCAATGATATTTAGATCGTCAACATAAACTGTAATTATAACAAACTCATTTCCAGATCTTTTCATGAAAATACATGGACAAATTGTATCATTTTCATATCCATGTTTCAATAAAAATTCACTGATACGGTTATAACACATGCGTCCAGATTGCTTTAATCCATATAAAGACTTATTCAATTTAATTGAATAATGTTCTCGAGAACCTAAATTACATGCTTCAGGCATCTTAAATCCTTCGGGGATTTTCATATATATATATATATATATATATATATATATAGTGCTGGGCTTAGCTACTTCATGGAGTAAAACGACTTGGTGCTCCACGCCTCATTATTTCCATTTTGAAAATCCAAACGACCGATCCGAACCGCTCAAGTTGTTCTCCATATTGATATGTGCTTGGAGACCAAATTTTACATTTTTTGGAATTTTTTTACTATTTATTAAGCCACTTTGAAAATCACTGATCCGGCGGTCCAGAAATTTTTACTGTTTTTTACTATTCATAAGGATTTTCAGATTTTCAAAGTGGCTTAATAAATAGTAAAAAAATTCCAAAAAATGTAAAATTTGGTCTCCAAGTACATTTCAATATGAAGAACATGTTGGAAGGTTCGAATCGACTATTTGAACTTTGAAAATGAAGATATGGCGTGAAGTACAAAGTCGTTTTACTTCATGAAGTAGCTAAGTCCATCTATATATATATATATATATATATATATATATATATATATATCATTACCAAGCGAGCCATATAAATAGGATGTAACAACATTTATTAGACACAAATTAAGTCCTTCATGTATTGCCAGATTAATTAATTATCAAAAAAAAATTATTGCATCCACCACAGGTGAGTATATCTCAAAATTTCATCTTTTTAATTTTTGTTTTCACGTAAATATCAAATTCTATCATTCAGAATTTATGCCTTCAGCTATTGGGACTGCAGGCTAGTGATCACTGGAAAGTAAGTGATGTTAACTTTTAAAATTTATAAACTCGAAAATGCTATCGGTTCGGATCACAAGTGCACAATCCTATCGAGTAGTATAATCGAGGTCCATCCACAGGGAATATTGGTTTAGAGTCTTGAGCAATCAAATTACAATCTTTCGAAAGGCTAGACAAAATCTGAAAATTCAAGAGTTGTAGTGGTGATCAATGTAAATTTGGCAACAATTAAAAGTAATTAAAATAAAGATAGAGATGAGAATTCTTAGGGTTTCGGCACACCATTGCTACTCAATCCTCTTTGATATGGAAGACACCACATAGGACACTGCAAGTTACTTACGTAAATGACGGGACATCCATCGAGATACTACATAGGACACTGCGAGTTACTTGCGCAAATGACAGATCTCTAAAATACACAAGTTACTACATAGTGTTAGTATGTAATAATCTAGAAGTCCATAATACGATAATTTTATCATATATATTTTGTTCATGAATTGGATGATTAATAAAATGTCATTTTGTTGCCTTGAGTATTATTGCATTTATGAATCATTTCGAGTTCATGACTGGAATTGTGAAACTTCATAATATAGATGATATATACTCTTAAAAGTCTCTAACCGAGGTAATTAGCAGGAACACTAATTAACCGCTACAAGGTTAGTATGTGGATTAAAATATGGTTAAGTTTTACATACCATAGACAAGAGATGTCATTTTAATCACATGGATACATGTTCCAGGAACATGGTATTATGACAGACCCCGAATGAAACATTAAATGGAATTGTGTTCGTGTCATTAATGCTTTCATTCAGTGTTAACTTCTAAAGTATGAGGTATTCATCTTTCCTACATAAGAGATGTATATGTGTGAGTGTTGTCTAACGCTGTCCGTAAAAGGTAGCTATAACGGTGGCACTTCGGTATACATAACTTATGCGGAGGAAGAGATGTTCACTAAAAGTACTATTGTCCCTTGTATTTCTATATGAGTAATAGTATCACTAGGCCCCTTGATAGAGTAAGGTTATTTGCTAGCGGTATGATTACAAGAGTAATCATATTTGATAATCTGCTCAAGATCAAGAAAATATTAAGTTTGCAAGGATGACACACACCTACTTTGAAACTGATCTGATAGCTATGAGACAAAATAATTAACACGAGTAAATAGTTTACTGGATCGTGATATTGTACAGTACAAGATCATCTGTGTAATTGGATGGTCATAATGCATTATGCCAGGTGCCTCTTATGATTTGTAGAATTAAAACAGTTTTAATTCTATTTACCAATATAACACAGATCCTATCGGGTCACACCGTATAGGAAGTAATCAGATAATCTTTTGTTAATTATAAATTGATTATAATTAATAATAAGAAGGTTATAATTAATTATACGTGATATAATTAAATTATAAATGTCATTTAGATGACAAGCTTAAACATGGAAAATTTATAAGCGTGCACGACACGTTGTATAAAAGTTACCGAAACAACAGCCGCAAGAAATATAATTATTTAGAACAATGATAGATATCAAATGGATTTTAAATGTTAATTATGGATTAATAATTTGGGCTTAAAGCCCATTAGAATTTAAGCCTTAATTAAATTTAAAAGCCCAAAATCAAAGCCCAAATCAAATCAATTCATTTTGGGCCGAGGGCATTTTTGTAATTTTCTTTGAAACCTCCTTACTATTCATCCCTATAAGGTTATATAAAGGCATGGGGTGTGAGAGAGAAATTTACCAATTCACTTGGTAGTTCGATCTGATCGATTCGAATATTTATTTTCTCTCTCTCATGTTTTCTCTCCCAAATAGTGTTTCGATTTAGAAAAGAAAGTTATACGTAATCCACGTATAATCTTGCGGGTTGTTGAATAGTGTTTTTGTGGGATCCGTGAATAGTGTTTTTGCAAAGATCGCGGTATTTCTGTTTTGCGAAGATCGCGATATTTTTTCTGCGGATCGTGAATAGTGTTTTCACGCCTCCTGTGAATAGTGTTTTTGCGAATACCACAGTTTCAGTATTTCTGGCAAAAGAAATAACCGCTCTCTGGTTAGTCCTGGTGGATAACGTATAGAGGCATCAGACATCTAGTGCTCCGAGGCGAGTCAGACTTCAATCCAATTGGAATTTGGATACGAGGTATAAATGTTATCTTAATTTATTTAATTGTTAAATAGATTGTTTTTAGAAATCAATCATGAAGTAGATCCTCGTAGGATTAAAAGGTTTTGTCAAAGGAAAGACTGGAAAAGGAACTTTCGGTTGTCTTTTCGACGTACCTCTTTTAATCCTCGGCTTGAGTTAGAAGTAAAATTTTTGTTTTACGGTCTTTCCGTAGCTTAAGCCTAATCAAATGGTAGCACAAAAACCTTACACATAGGACACTGCGAGTTACTTACGCAAATGAAAGAACTTGGTTCGCGTTTTGTTATTATGATTAATAGTTCCCCGCTAAGGTTTTCTTCACATTAATCTAATGGCTCCCAACAAAGCTGACTCGTCCATCATAGTTTCTCTTACCATTAAAGCACTGTCACTACCCTAACGGATTAAACTAGATCATCGAAATCAGGTGAAGGGAGAGTAAATCACAAAAGCATTTCAATCAACAATAAGAAATCATAATCCACAGAAAATATATATATCAAAGCATCATGAGTAACAAGATTTACTGCCTAGCCCCTGAGAAAAGAACTTAGCAGCGAAACGGCATCATTACAACACTCCTCTCTTTCTCACTTAATCAAATTTAACCAAAATTACAAAGATGTATTCTTCTTCTGTCCAGAGTGCTTATATAGAAGTGAGGGGATGTCTGAGGATGAGTGGAGGCCAAGAAATCTAATATGGATACAGCTGTAGCAATTATTCCCCCAAAGGGCGCCTTGGTTATGGACCGTACTGGCTGGTACGGTCCGTATCCAGACCATGTCGCTGAGGGGTTTAATGCGTATCGCGCTATCTCCTGGTCCGTATTAGTCAGTGCGAGCCGTAACAGAGACTTAGTCGATGAGCGTCATTTATCCGATTGACCTGATTCTTGCTCCATTTGATGTAAAATAGTCCCAAAATATGTTTCCTGCAATAAAATATAAAGAAGGGTGACAGTTGCCTTTTTCTCTAATAAATTAAACCTAAGTGTGAGATAATATGCCAAAACCCTACGTAATTCATCATCATTTTGACTCTGATCAGCCAGCACTAATAATTTTTTTCTAAGAGAATTTAATTCTATCTCAATTGTGTCTTTCCATCTTGGCCAATCATTTCTTTGTCGACATTCTTTAATAGACTTTGGGTCATGATCCTCAATGTTTATTATATTTAAAGCTATATTATATGCAAAAATATCATTGACATCAATTTCATCTCGGTTCCATCTTATTCCATTCATGATGTAATTTATCGAGATCTCTTCATTTTCATGAATTTCAGTTACCTGAGTTTCTGCTGGAACTCCAATATTACTTATAATTTGATTCTCTTTTAGAGTTTTATCTGAAATTATCATATCCTCGACTTGACTATTTTCGTTCTTTGCTACTTTTCTTTTTCGAAGATTATTATCTTTGGAACCGATTGATCTTCCACGCTTCATGCGTGTTATAATTTTATTAGTCTGTCCAACAGAGACATCGACTTTAATTGACGCATTAGCAGCTGGTACATGTGATTTGGTCACTTTCTTTGAGTCTGTGAATGCGTCTAGCAATTAATTAACTAATCTTTACAAATGAATCATCTTTTGAACATTTAGTTCACATTATTTAGTACGAGGATCAAAATGAAATAATGATAATTCATTTGAACTAATATCGTTTCCCAGCTGATTGTTTTCTCCCCCTAATGTTGAGAATATTGATTCATTAAAATGACAATCGGCAAACCTAGCCATGAATAAATCTCCTGTCAATGGTTCTAAATACTTTATTATAGATGGAGATTCAAATCCAACATAAATTCCCAACTTCCTTTGAGGTCCCATTTTATTGCGTTGTGGTGGAGCAATTGGAACATATACCGCACATCCAAAAATTCTTATATGAGAAATATTAGGTATGTGACCAAAAACCAATTATAGTGGGGAAGTTTTATAATAGCTAGTTGGCATGATGCGAATTAATGTTGTTGCATGTAATATATCATTTCTTCTTTTTATATATGAACATCTACATGATGTTCAACATTAATTCTGGCATTATCTAAACGTATTTTCTTAATTGGATAATCATAAAATTATGCTCTTAATCAAATCAATTGAGCAAGTAATCTCACAAACGCCAGGTTGTGATTTGATAATAAACGCACATGTGACCATCTTGTTGATGCATCAATTAAAATCATAAAATATTCAAATGGTTCACATGGTGGATATAGTGTTCCACAAATATCACATTGTATACGTTCTAGAATAAATCAATACATACAAAATTCATCAGATTAAAGGATTTTTTGGTTCTTTAATGAATGTTCACATTAATTCTCTATTATTTTTTGCATCATTATTGATCTGGAATGGCCCAACCGGTCATGCCAAACTATAAACATATTCTTATATGTAAACTGTTGGTTTACAATAACATGTGTTTCAATTCTATGCGCAGTACAGGTCGGAGGAAAACATATGCAATTTGTTTTCAATATGCATTGTTTTTTATATACATATAATCAACATTTTTTTCATTAGTTGTCTCAACATAATATCCATTTCGGCAGATATTCTTAAATCTTAACAAATTTTCAGACTTAGAAGAATATGCATCATCAATATAAATTTTTTTGAAATTTTCTTCGGGAAAATTTCTTTAAATCCCCTTCAACAAATTATATTTATTAAAATCTTCTTTAGGAATATTAAATTATTGAAAAATAAAATTAATTTGAACATCATATAAATTTTGCACATTATATAAAATTTATCTTGAAATCTTCTTCAAGAAGAACTTTTTAATATTTTTTGAAAGCTTCTTCAGGAAGATCTTAATATTTCTTAAAATCTTCGTCAGGAATATTAAATCATTGATAAAAAAAAATTACACATCATATAAACTTTGTTGAAATTTTCTTCAAGAATATTTATTGAAATTTTCTCAATAATTCTTGAAATATTCTTCAGGAAGATTAAATTATTGAAAAATAATAATATATTACACAAATATTAGAAAAACTGAAAAGACGTTAGTTGATAATGTATTTATTCTTTGTCAGTTTTTGTTTTACAATCTCTTGGGCACAAATCTTATTATATATATACATAATATATTGCAAAAATTATTTGTGATATACTCTCTCATCGAATTGATAAAACAAAACTACTGTGTATCAGAGAACAAAAAGAAACAAAATAAAAAAAATCCCTTTCATTATTACTACATAAAATAAATCTATTTGATTTATTTCCCTATTTCTTCAATAATTTAATCTTATAATTGAACTTCGGGCCAATTGATAAAATCAAGATTTTATTATTAATAGATGGCTTCAGGCCATTACATTATTCATTTGGCTTCGGGCCATTTCATCAACAATTTATATTTAGATGGCTTTCGGACCATTTAATTAATATAACATATACTCAGATGGCTTCGGGCCATCTCATTAACATAATTTATGTTTAACGCAAAATAATGTAAAAAGATAACATCATGTAAAATCAAAATATTATCATAATATAATATAAAAGGTAACATAATTAAATATTAAAAAAATTACCTTGAATCTTCAAATAGTAGAGATCTCGTGCTGATAACGTGTTATAAAGTAAAAATAAATAAACATAAACAAGATGAAGAGAATGTAAAGAATGGCTATCGCTTTAATTATTCATATATTTATCATCTGTACAATACAAGATTACAATGCCTCTATTTATATGCTACAAATTGTAAATGAAAAACCATTACAATAATAAATAAGACATTGAATTCTAAATAGTAGTGGGATATGAATTCCAATGGTAGTGGGGTAGTAAAGAAGTGAATGAGGATTAATATTGGGAGTTACAAAATATATGGACCATCCATTATATTCGTAACAATTTGCATTTTTTTTCAATAAACAAGTACAGGGAACCTTGAGTCTGGATCCCCTAATGTAACCCAATTTTTGGGTTTAGAATCTCCGCCGTCTATTATATTTGAAGGCTCAGATTTAATTGGATTTCATCTCCCCTGCCCAAAGGCGCTGCCCTTTTTTTTCTTTTTTCTTTCTTTCGCTTGCTCAAGGCGATCCCCTCAAATCATCACAGCATAGACGCACCATCCATCTCTCTCTCACTCTCTTGCCTCACTGGTGCCAGTACAGATGCATAGACTCCGACCTAGCACAGACGCACCTCCTTCAGCTCTATCCCCGCATAGACGCACGCACCCCGTCCCAGCACAGACGCGCCCCATCATAGCTTTTCTTCGGTAAATCCCTCTGTGTCGCTTATTTCTTTCTTCTTCTTTGTGGTGCCTTGTAAGGCTTGAAATCTGAACTTTGCAAATTGTGAATTGCTCGCTGATTTTGCTTGATTGGGGCTCAAATTGCTTTGATGACCTTTAAATTTAGGCTTTGAATTGTTGAAGAAATTTAGGGTTTAGCCCTTTGTGTTTGATTTCTCTCCCTCTCCGTCAATTTCTTTATTATTTTCACCCATTGCAATTACTAACAAAAATGAACTAGAAAATATAAATGAGACAAATTTGAAATCAGTTTGTCTTCAACTGAGGGAAGCCATGATGCCTCAGCAGAAACATATGAGTTTTTCATATATTTTACTAACATTTCCATATAACACCTCACTGTTTAAACAACACAAATTGATGGATGTGGTGGTAAAGAATATAAGCCTGAGAGGCCTCATAGAGGTGGAGGAGAAGGCAACGTACCGACCCCACCTAGAGAGGCCCAGCGACTGGACAACGTTCAAGTAAAAGACGAGTATTAGTTTTGGCTAGAGGATAAATAACTTGTATTAGTTTTGGCTTGTATTAGTTTTGTTCCAATGGAAGGCCTTGTATTAGTTTTGTTCCAACGTACCAGCAACTCTTGATGTGTCTGAACTATTTTCGATTTTCTCATCAACTTGTTTGTCAACTTGATCCAAAACACCATCTAAAAAAGTCGATATTTGTTCATATGAACATTCCTTCGTTGCTTTCTGGGTAAACCTCCGACAGAGATCTTGATTGCGTCGAGAAGAATCTAGCTTAGTATCAATGACGATCTTTCCATTTCTGTCACGAACAATGCTAATTCTTGGTTCACAGGTCCACCTCTTTAGCACGTATTTTTCAGGTAACAACTTAATATTCATTGTGTCGAGCACCTTCAATGCATGGCTACACAAGACACCCCCACCTCTCAAACTTTTTGCAGCTACATGAAACTGTTTGATCAATTGGATCCCAAAAGACTTTTCCACACTTTCTAAAGGTATCATTTGTAAGTTTACCAACATCCCAAACTGTGACAATGTAACTGTTTTCTACCGGACCTTCAATTTGAGCCGTCATGCAAATTTCATATTCTATCGGACCTTCAATTTGAGCTCTCCAAATCTCTAAATGCCTTCTCAAATTCTGCTTACTCTTCGTACTCGTTAATGTTAGTTTGTAATAATCTAGAAGTCAATAATACGATAAATTTGTTATATAAAGCTTTGTTCATGAATTGAATGTTTAATCATTTTGTTACCTTGAGTATTATTGAATTTATGAATCATTTCGAGTTCATGACTGGAATTGTGAAACTTCATAATATAGATGATAATACTCTTAAAAGTCTCTAACCAAGGTAATTAGCAGGAACACTAATTACCGCGATAAGGTTAGTGTGTGGATTAAATGATGGTTAAGTTTTACAAACCATAGACAAAGAGTTGTCATTTTAATCACACAGATACATGTTAGAGAACATGATATTTGACAGACCCCAAATGAAACATTAAATGGAATTGTGTTTGTGTCATTAATGTTTTCATTTTAGTGTTAAGTTCTAAAGTATGAGATATTCATTTTTCCTACATAAGAAATGTATATGTGTGATTGCTATCTAACGCTATCCGTAAAAAGTAGCTATAAGGATAGTTCTTCGGTATACATAGCTTATGCAGAGGAAAAGATGGTTTATCAAAAGTACTATTGTCCCTCGTATCTCAATATGAGCTATAGCGTCACTGGGCCCCTTGATAGAATATGATTATCTGGATCCAGTATGATTACAAGAGTAAACATATTTGATAATCTATTCAGGATCAAGAAAAGATTAAGTTTGCAAGGATGACACACACCTACCTTGAAACTGATTTGATAGCTATGAGACAAAAGAATTAACACAAAGTAAATCGTTTACTGGATCATGATATTGTACGGTACAGCATCATCTGTGTAATTGGTGTCATAATGTACTTGCCAGGTGCCACCTATGATAAATAGAAGTTAAAATAGTTTTAATTCTATTTGCCAACATAACACAGATCCTATTGGGTCACACTATATAGGAGCTAGTCGGAGAATCTTGTTGATTAATTATAATGATTATAATTAATAATAAGATGGATAAAATTAATTATATATATGATATAATTAAATTATAAATGTCATTTAAATGACAAGCAGAAACATTGGTTAATTTATGAACGTGTTTGACACGTTGCATAAAAGTTACCGAACGAACGATCGGGAAAATATATATTTGATTTGGACTTAGAATATTTAATTATTGGATTTATATTTTGGGCTTGAAACCCATTAAGAATAAATCACTAATTAAAGATTAAAGGCCCAAATCAAAAACCCAAATCAAAGTCCAAAATTAATTAAGTATTAATGGGCCAATGGCAAAATAGTAATAATTTTTTGCCAACTTAATTTTGGCCGTTGATTTGCCGACTTGATTTTGCCGACTCAAATTTTTGAAAGTATATATATACCATTCATTAATATGTCGGTTGAAAAAGTATATAAATACATGATCATAGTTGGAGAGAAAATTCATTCAAATTCCTGAATACGATTCGATCCGATCGAACGATAATTCTCTCTTTTCTCAGATTCGTTCTAATCAGAGTTTACGGGTTTTAGAAATAATATTTTACGAGAGTCGTAATTATTATTTGCTTTTTCTCGTGAATAGTGTTTTTGTCAGATTCCGCGGTTTACGGTATTTCTGGTAAAAGAAATAAACCGCTCTCTCGATCAGTCTTGGTGGATAACCGATAGAGGCACTATAATTTTGGTGCTTGCTTAACCGGGTCAGACAGCCGGGTCAGACTGCATTCCAATTTGAATTTGGAAGCAAGGTAAAGAAATGTTATATTAATCTATTTAATTGTTAAGTAGATTTAATCTTTTAGAAATCAATCAAAGGAGTAGATCTATAAACTGATTAAAATATAAGTAAATACGGTTTTACTACTTTGGGTCTATACATGATTAATCTGGTATGTAACTCTCGGTTATTATCCGACATACTACTTAATCTATGATCTGAATTAGTAAAGTTTTACTTACGGTTTTTAATCTAAGAAAAGGATTGAACAGGTATGTAACTCTCGGTAGATTATCCGACATACCACTTCAATCTTTTTGGCTTAAGTTAGAAGTAAAATTTTTGTTTTACAGTCTTTCCGCAGCTTAAGCCTAATGGCTTTGGGTAGCCTCAAAACCCTACAGTGGTATCAGAGCACAAGGCTCTCCTGCTGATTGATTTTCTAAAAGTTATAACTTATGCAAATTGTTTGCATATACCGCGTATCGGTTTAATTCTTAGATTTGCAGCTTAAGTCCAAAACCGATTAGAAATGAGATTTTCTTGGTTCGGTTTTTCGACTGAGAAAATTAAATTAGATTTCAGCTTTCTTTAATGTTTTCTTTATGTTTTCGTTTTCAAAAACTTTCGACTGTGGTAAAGTTCATCTAATAATGTGATGAAGCAATAGAGTACTCAAGTAAGAACTGTTTATCTCCACCGTAAAAGAGAAAAAGGTTGAGTCAAAGAAGAAAAGCGGTTTTCTTTCTGGCCAATCCTATTCCTTTTACGTGTCCTGATAAACTGGCCCAAAGGGGACTTTGTCACGTTACCAAATTGCTTTACTACTGTCGAAGCATGGAAAAATATAATTCTTTCGCCTTTTTGAAAACCTTTGGTTTTGTAAAGTTCATCGAAGAATGTGATGAAGCAATAAAGTACCTGAGTAAGAGCTGTCATTTCCACACCGTAAAAGAGATGGTTCTGTCTAGGAAAGACCGAATCTAAAGCGGTCCTCGTGACCCCGATCTTTCCTGGGAGCCCCTTTTCGTGTCCTAATGGCTGGCCCAAAAGGAACTTTGTCACGTTACCAAATTGCTTTACATGCCAAAAAGAATATCTGCTTTAAAACCATATAAACTGTTTATATGTTTTCAAACGGTATAACTAAAGAACTGAGCATAGCTGCAAAACAAAGAATTAGGAACTGATAAGTTGTATACGTAACTTGGTCACGTATATAAATAAATAGGATTTATTGCTTTGATATGAAATGCATAAATTAGATTTATCGCTTTCAAGGAACCGTGAAATTAGTCGTTAGTCAAAGAAAGACTGGAAGTGGATACCTTCGGTTGTCTTTCTGGCAGACTCTTTTCACGTATCCGTAAGACTGTCTAAAACCAGATTTACGAGATAAACATGCTTAAAACAAAGTCAAGCATGTGAAAGAGTGTCTTAGTCAAAGGAAGACTGGGAGTGGATACCTTCGGTTGTCTTTCTGGCAAGACCTCTTTTAAAGGTTGCTTACAAGGTTTAAAGCATAAAACAAACCCATCTAATTAAGTAGTATGCCCTTCCTACTCTATCCTTCTCAAACCATTGTTCATTGGTTGACGGACTGCTCAGCAGACGTCGCCTTTTACCTTTGGTGGTCGAGGGTTATGTTCGACATTACAAACCAAATAGAGTGAGGTTACTTACCGGTGATATCCAAAATCGTTTTGGGCTCGGGGCAAAGTCTTCGTTAAAACATACGATGTTTAACGAAACCAAGAGTCATATAGAGACATGATTAGCAAAGAGTTGCTTACCTAAAAATAATTAATAGGCAAGCTTCTTAATCGACTTGTCTATTAATGAAAGATAGGGATCTTGGTCCTTCTGCAAAATGGGAATAGAACAGATTTGCAGTGGGAGTTTTATTGTTAAAAATAAAACATTACATGAACAAAGCTAAAATCTTTACATTTAACATTGTAGAACATGTCTAAAGAAACGTAATTCTCGTTGCGCTCCCTGCTCGAGAAAGAAAAGCTGAAAGGAGACGGGACTAATTTTACTGACTGGTTCCGTGCTCTCACGATCATACTAAGGCGCGAGAAAAGGGAATATGTCTTAAATACCCCTTACCCTGATGAACTCAAAGCAGGTGCTACTGCTGATGAGTTAACAGTGTACAACAAGCACAAGGAAGATGAGCTTGATGTACAGAGTCTCATAGTTGGAATTATGGGTCCTGAATTGCAGAGGCGATTCATGGATACCAAATCCAACGACATGTGTGTCCAGCTTAAGAACATGTTTCAAGAGCAGGAACGTGTGGAGAGATTCAAGGTAACCAAGTCCCTACTAGGTCACAAGTTGGCCGAAAGCGGCTCTATGGGCACTCATATGCTCCGTATGACGAGTGATATTGAGCAGCTGCATAAGCTTAATAGTCCGTTGAGCAAAGAGTTTGCTACGGATATTATCCTGAACTCGCTTCCACCCAGCTTTTCGGGGTTCATCATGAACTTCCACATGCTTGGGATGGACAGGAGCTTACAGGAGCTGCAGGGGATGCTTAGGATCGCAGATGGAGACATGAAGAAAAGTTCTTCTGTTCTCATGATCCAAGCGGGTAAGAAAAAGATCAATAAGGCAAAGAAGAAAGTGGTTCCGAAGTACATGGGCAAAGGGAAGCAGGTTCCTAAACAGAACGCTCCCAAGATAAAGGTCTCTGCTTCCTCTGACTGTTATTATTGTAATAACAAAGGTCATTGGAAGAGAAACTGCCCCCAAGTATCTGGAGGATGTAAAGTCTGGAAAGGTCTCCAAGGCTTCAACCTCAGGTATTTATGTTATTGAAGTTAATGTTGCTACCTCTATTAATTATTGGGTATTAGATACTGGATCATGTGCTCATATTTGTTCAAATATGCAGGCATTAAAGAATAGAAGGAAACTTGGCAATAGGGAAATACAACTCCGAGTTGGAAATGGAGCAAGTGTTGCAGCCATTACAGTCGGTAGTATAGAGTTGTGTTTGCCCAGCGGGCTTGTAATGGAACTGGATAATGTTTATTTTGTTCCTAGCATTTCCAGAAATATCATATCAATCTCATGTTTAGAGATGAATGGTTTTTCATTTGTTATAAAAGACAAGCGTTGTTCTATTTATAAAAATGAATTATATTATGAATCATCTTATATGATAAATGGTCTTTATATGCTGGAAATGGATAAACCTGTGTTTAACATTAATAATAACAAACGACTCAAAACATCTCATTAAAGTACGACTTACATGTGGCATTGTCGCCTTGGTCATATAAACGAGAAACGCATTAAGAAATAACAAGAAGTAGGACTTCTTGGTAAATTTGATTTTGAAGCAATTAACACATACGAATCCTGTTTACGAGGAAAAATGACCACAGCGCCTTTTTCTAAAAAGGGAGAAAGGGCAAGTGACTTATTAGGTCTAATACATACCGATGTATGTGGACCTATGAGTACTTGTACAAGAAACGGTTATTACTACTTTATCACTTTTACTGATGATTGCAGTAGATATGGTTATGTCTACCTGATGAGACATAAGTCTGAATCTTTTGAAAAGTTCAAGGAATTCAAGGCTGAAGTAGAAAATCAACTGAATAAAAGTATTAAAGCCTTACGATCAGATCGTGGAGGCGAATACTTAAGTTATGAGTTTAAAACGTACTTAAAGGAATGTGGGATAGTCTCACAACTCACGCCTCCAGGGACACCGCAATGGAACGGTGTTTCTGAGAGAAGGAATCGAACTCTGTTAGACATGGTTCGTTCCATGATGAGTAACGCCACTCTACCAAAATTGTTTTGGGGGCCACGCACTAGAAACTGCTGCACTAACGATAAATAGGGTTCCATCTAAATCAGTAGAAAAGACTCCGTACGAGTTATGGTTTGGAAGAGTTCCAAACATATCTTTTCTTAAAATTTGGGATTGCGAAGTATTTGTCAAACGCCTGACGTCTGACAAACTTGGTCCTAAATCTGATAAATGCTTTTTCGTAGGGTATCCTAAGGAAACGAGAGGATATTACTTCTATTACCAATCCGAGAATAAAATAGTTGTTGCTCGTAATGGTATATTCTTGGAGAAAGATTTTCTTACAAGAGGAAGTAGTGGGAGTAATGTAATACTTGAAGAAGTTCAAGATACATCATATAATATAATATCTGAACAAGATCAGATAAACCCACCACTTGTTACTTCAGCTGATGAGCATCTGGAAGAACCAAATCCACAAGTAGTTGTGGAAGAGGTTCTAGTCCCGAGCTCAGATACTTCGACTCAAGTTTAAGTAGAACTAAACCCACAAACAGTTGTGGATGAAGTTCAACAGCCAGAAGAACAAGTGCTACATAGGTCAGCAAGGATAGTCCATGCACTTGAAAGGTACATGGGACTACACGAGATTTCAATGTTTGACACTGAAGATCCACTGACCTATGCGGAAGCAATGGATAGACCCGACTCCGAAAAATGGCTGGAGGCCATGAGATCCGAAATACAATCCATGTATGACAACACGGTCTGGAACCTAGTTGTACCACTTGATGGGGTAAAACCTATAGATAACAAGTGGGTTTTCAAAAGGAAAACAGACATGGATGGTAATATGACTATATACAAAGCACGGCTAGTAGCGAAAGGTTTCAAACAAATTCTCGGTGTAGATTATGATGAAACTTTTTCGCCCGTGGCTATGTTTAAGTCAATTCGTATGCTCCTAGCAATTGCCGCATTTCATGATTATGAAATATGGCAAATGGATGTCAAAACCGCCTTCTTAAATGGAAATTTAGAAGAGGACGTGTATATGATACAGCCCAAGGGTTTTGAAGATCCAAAGAATGCTGGGAAGGTGTGCAAGCTTCTTAAATCCATTTATGGATTGAAGCAAGCATCAAGGAGTTGGAATCTTCGATTTGACGAGGAAGTCAAAAAGTTTGACTTCGTCAGATGCGAAGAAGAACCTTGTGTGTACAGAAAAACTAGTGGGAGTGCCATCGTCTTTCTAATCTTATATGTAGACGACATACTCCTGATGGGAAACGATATTCCGTTATTACAACAAGCCAAGTCTTCATTAAAGAAAGTGTTCTCAATGAAAGACTTGGGCGAGGCAGTCTATATATTAGGCATCAAGATCTATAGAGATAGATTGAAAAGACTCATAGGATTGAGTCAAAGCACATACATTGACAAAGTGCTGAATCGGTTCAGCATACAGGATTCCAAAAGGGGATACCTGCCAATGAATCATGACGCAAAGCTTAGCAAGACTCAGTGTCCTTTGACAACTGATGAGCGAAGCAACATGAGTAAAGTACCATACGCTTCGGCTATTGGCTCTATCATGTACGCCATGTTGTGCACTCGCCCTGATGTCTCGTACGCTTTGAGTGTTACGAGTAGATATCAGGCTAATCCAGGCATGGAGCACTGGATTGCTGCAAAGAATATCCTTAAGTACTTGAGAAGAACTAAGGATATGTTTCTCGTCTACGGTGGTGACTCAGAACTCGTGGTAAATGGTTACACAGACGCAAGTTTCCAAACTGACCGAGATGACTCGAGATCACAGTCCGGGTATGTGTTCATACTCAACGGTGGTGCTGTGAGCTGGAAGAACTCAAAGCAGGAAACAACTGCAGACTCAACTACCGAAGCTGAGTACATAGCAGCATCCGAGGCAGCAAAAGAAGGTTTATGGATTAAGAAGTTCCTTAGCGAACTAGGAGTGGTTCCCAGTGTTCAAGGCCCTGTGGACCTCTACTGTGACAACAATGGAGCTATAGATCAGGCCAAGGAACCGAGATCGCACTCAAAATCCAAACATATTCTACGCCGTTATCACCTCATACGAGAAATCATAGATAGAGGTGACGTAAAGATCTGTAGAGTTGACACAGCCAGCAACACAGCTGATCCACTTACAAAACCTCTTCCTCAAGCCAAGCATCAGATGCATACTGCTTCTATGGGTCTGAGACACATAGGAGATTGGCTATGAGATTTTCTTTAGATCTATGAGATTTTTAGAAAATAGAGATTTGTATAAGATAGGGCCTACGATAATTGGCTCCTAGCTTAAGTGGGAGATTGTTAGTTTGTAATAATCTAGAAGTCAATAATACGATAAATTTGTTATATAAAGCTTTGTTCATGAATTGAATGTTTAATCATTTTGTTACCTTGAGTATTATTGAATTTATGAATCATTTCGAGCTCATGACTGGAATTGTGAAACTTCATAATATAGATGATAATACTCTTAAAAGTCTCTAACCAAGGTAATTAGCAGGAACACTAATTACCGCGATAAGGTTAGTGTGTGGATTAAATGATGGTTAAGTTTTACAAACCATAGACAAAGAGTTGTCATTTTAATCACACAGATACATGTTAGAGAACATGATATTTGACAGACCCCAAATGAAACATTAAATGGAATTGTGTTTGTGTCATTAATGTTTTCATTTTAGTGTTAAGTTCTAAAGTATGAGATATTCATTTTTCCTACATAAGAAATGTATATGTGTGATTGCTATCTAACGCTATCCGTAAAAAGTAGCTATAAGGATAGTTCTTCGGTATACATAGCTTATGCAGAGGAAAAGATGGTTTATCAAAAGTACTATTGTCCCTCGTATCTCAATATGAGCTATAGCGTCACTGGGCCCCTTGATAGAATATGATTATCTGGATCCAGTATGATTACAAGAGTAAACATATTTGATAATCTATTCAGGATCAAGAAAATATTAAGTTTGCAAGGATGACACACACCTACCTTGAAACTGATTTGATATCTATGAGACAAAAGAATTAACACAAAGTAAATCATTTACTGGATCATGATATTGTACCGTACAGCATCATCTGTGTAATTGGTGTCATAATGTACTTGCCAGGTGCCACCTATGATAAATAGAAGTTAAAATAGTTTTAATTCTATTTGCCAACATACACAGATCCTATTGGGTCACACCATATAGGAGCTAGTCGGAGAATCTTGTTGATTAATTATAATGATTATAATTAATAATAAGATGGATAAAATTAATTATATATATGATATAATTAAATTATAAATGTCATTTAAATGACAAGCAGAAACATTGGTTAATTTATGAACGTGTTTGACACGTTGCATAAAAGTTACCGAACGAACGATCGGGAAAATATATATTTGATTTGGACTTAGAATATTTAATTATTGGATTTATATTTTGGGCTTGAAACCCATTAAGAATAAATCACTAATTAAAGATTAAAGGCCCAAATCAAAAACCCAAATCAAAGCCCAAAATTAATTAAGTATTAATGGGCCAATGGCAAAATAGTAATAATTTTTTGCCAACTTAATTTTGGCCGTTGATTTGCCGACTTGATTTTGCCGACTCAAATTTTTGAAAGTATATATATACCATTCATTAATATGTCGGTTGAAAAAGTATATAAATACATGATCATAGTTGGAGAGAAAATTCATTCAAATTCCTGAATACGATTCGATCCGATCGAACGATAATTATCTCTTTTCTCAGATTCGTTCTAATCAGAGTTTACGGGTTTTAGAAATAATATTTTACGAGAGTCGTAATTATTATTTGTTTTTTCTCGTGAATAGTGTTTTTGTCAGATTCCGCGGTTTACGGTATTTCTGGTAAAAGAAATAAACCGCTCTCTCGATCAGTCCTGGTGGATAACCGATAGAGGCACTATAATTTTGGTGCTTGCTTAACCGGGTCAGACAGCCGGGTCAGACTGCATTCCAATTTGAATTTGGAAGCAAGGTAAAGAAATGTTATATTAATCTATTTAATTGTTAAGTAGATTTAATCTTTTAGAAATCAATCAAAGGAGTAGATCTATAAACTGATTAAAATATAAGTAAATACGGTTTTACTACTTTGGGTCTATACAGGATTAATCTGGTATGTAACTCTCGGTTATTATCCGACATACTACTTAATCTATGATCTGAATTAGTAAAGTTTTACTTATGGTTTTTAATCTAAGAAAAGGATTGAACAGGTATGTAACTCTCGGTAGATTATCCGACATACCACTTCAATCTTTTTGGCTTAAGTTAGAAGTAAAATTTTTGTTTTACAGTCTTTCCGCAGCTTAAGCCTAATGGCTTTAGGTAGCCTCAAAACCCTACAGTTAACACAAGCCCTAAACTCACTAACATAATCTGCATCACCATTGTTGTGACAAAGTAATTTGTTTGCGGCATTTTCCATTATGTGCCATGTAACATAACCCGTGTGATACATTCAGCATCACATGAGCTATAGCTACTCTCATTGCGGCATCTTAATCGGTAAAGATAGTTTTAGGTTGTTTGCTATTGTGGGCTTTTAAAAATGTGTCAAACAACCACGTAAAAGACTCGATGCTTTGGTCGTACAAGAGTACTGCATCAAATATCACGGTTTCTCTAAAATGGTTAATTAAAGCCAACAAAAATGCCAAAGGGGCAAAGGGTCTATGTTCCTTGTTTGTGCCATGTGTTGTGTCGAAAATAATAGCCTTTCCAAATTGAGCATAATCTATTACCATTTGCGCATCAGTCCAAAAAATATTGCTCATCTCTTGTTTATCATCTATTTGCTCGACATGCTAAAAAGAAGGGCTATCACTCACTTGTTGGCAGAAGTACTATAGAATACTAACCGCCTCACCATGAACTAGAGTTGCTTTACGCCTATCTCTTAAGTAATTTTTCTGATCCATGAGACCATGATTGAGATGTTGTACACCACCAGCTTGGCGACTCATCAACTCATATGCTGCCTTTGGTCGAATTCCAAAAGCGTCTGCAAGTTCAATATCGGTGGTTGCAACTTCGGTTACCTATAAATATAAGTGTCTTTTCAGCCATGAATGCTTTACTAAATTGTTCTTATTGTTTTTTTCATCCAAAAACTAAAATGGAAGAGAAGCATGCTTACTTTTCGCTGACACGGTAAGAGATGACAAGCTTGTGGCAGTTGAAGCATGTGGTAGTGCTCACTAATAAATTCTCTAACCTCATACTTGTATGATTTTTTGTTCAATTTCAGAACTAAACAAACCTTACAACATGTTCGTGTTTCAAGCCGAGGACATTTGAGTTGATTGTCTCGCTTATCCTTGACACGAATAACCTCATTTGAACAAACAAATGCTACTGAGGTAGAATTACCATCTAAAGGGCTTCGATCATTATAGAACTTTATAGCGTTAAAGCCAGTTTTTTCAGCATAATTAGCCCAAAATACCCATGATGCTTCAGTGGTTTCAAATTCCATCCCTATTCGAGGAATCCACTTTATTCCATCATTTAGATCCATGCTATCTAAAATTGTACATTAAAGACGAAAACATGACAGAGTTGGTGTATGTGAGACTAAAAATTAGAAAAAATTGCAACATTAAAAACTACAACATTATTTTTTTCTTCTAATTTATGGTGCCATAGTTAATTCAGAAAAAAAAAAGAACACGTGAAAAGAAAAGTAAGATTTAACTGTCTATTATAGAATTTTTTTCTTAAACTTCATCTCCTGGCCTAATCGTTGTCATAGATTGAATCTTAAGACCTTATCTAGCATCACACACCACTACCCAAGTTTCAACCCCAAATTAGCGGAAAAGATTAATTGTGCGAGTTTAGTTACCTGTGGGAAGAGCGGAGAAAAGCGGGAAGAACCAAGAATGATTGTGTTGTTCTATTGGAGTAAGACTCGTAAAATTGGAAAGAGGATTAGGTGGAGAAGCTCCAAATTTGTTTGGCGGGAGAATGCTTTTTCATTTCCCAAGTTTGAGTCAAATTCTACGTCTGTTTGAGTAAAGCCAAATTTGTATGAGTTTGTGACTTGGTGTTGAGCCAAAGAAAGAAAAAAGAAAAAAGGAAAAGAAAGGGGCAGCACCTTTGGAAATCTGAGCCTTCCAACATAATAGACGGCATAGTACTGAAGTACTATTACGACCACACTCGTTTAAACGGTTTAATAGATGACTGTGACGCATCTGTCACCTAAAATTGTGACCGATCTGATATATTATTAGTCACGCAAATCATTTTCTATTTGAACGTATTTACATGATTTTTACAAAAATGCAAATTGTACACACATATTTGTTAATTAGTTTGAATTAATAATCTTTGTTTTTTAAATTAAGAGTCGTATCTTAGAGCACAAGGAGGAACCGCATGACAATTAATTATTTTAACAATTATTAAAAATAAAGCTTTTAAATTGAAAATTATAGGTGTGGTCTATAAAATGAACATGTCATGGTTATAGAAAATAATGAGATTGGATGCATGCTTTATCATTTATCAAATAATTTGAATTTTTAACGGCTTGAATTTTGATAGTATTTAATACCACAACAAACTATACTTAAATTGCTTAAAACTTAGATGTTAGACAACTTGATCTTATGCGGGAACCTTGCAACTATTCGAACTGGCCTGGAAAAGGAGGTCAGGTCTCGCTTTGCTTTTTACTCAAGTTTTGCAGCATCTGCCGTGTCTTTTTTATTAATAAATCTAATAACATACTATAGATTTACTTTATTTATTTCAAATCTCAGTTGAATTGAATTTTGAAAAATAATTGTGAAATTTGACAAAATAACTATTGTCAAGTGATCTTTTTTCTTAAAAAAATTAGGACAAAACTTTTATTTTCTTACCAAATTGTGCCCGTAGGATTTCTATTAGTATAGTGAATTACAAACAAAAAAGTATTTTTTTTCATCTCTAACTTGTGTCGAATATTTTTTTGCGTTCTGAGCATGAACATAAAATCATTTTCTTCTGTTTTTTTCTATCGTAAGCCCAAAACTGTTTTCCATCTCTGGCATCCATCATAGTCCCTATTTTTTTTTTCTTTTCTATTTTCTTTTCTATTTTCTTTTCTATTTTCTTGTTTCTTTGCAGCTATCAGCAGAAGCGATCCTAAAATCAAATTTGAAAAAGCTGAATAAATATGTATCCTATAATTTTTAAATTTTATAAAATGAGGTAGTAGTAACAATAATTACAAAAATTAAAAAAATTAAATTAGAAAACTGAACATTTTAATAAGAGACTTAGACTTTATGCATGTTAATAAGCACTCAGCCCAGCTCTTTATAAGAACATTAAAATTAGTTAGATTAAGGCCCGTTGGGCTACTTTCAAGAAGATACTTGGGCCAACCTTAATAATAGCAAATCAATTGATGCTAGTACTAGCTAAACGGGCTGTGCAGAAACATATATATCGATCAAGTGTTCAGAAGGATAAGGAGTAGGGTGTCAATGGGTTGTCGCCGTTTAAAATCAAACGGCTGAGATTCATTAACTCAAACGATTAGAGGATACGCATTTGTCAATGAGTCCGGTACGAATGGGTAGTAAAATATTCCTATATCTACTTAAAATTAATTTTATTCATATTTTATATTTACTCACTCTACTCTTATTTTAAGATAACGGTTAACGAAACGAATAAATGTAATTAATGAATAAACTGATATCATATATAATTTAATCGAAAAATATAACAAATAAAAGGGTAGGATTGAAAATGTCTCATTGATTTTGTGCTCCAATCATGCTCCGCATCCTTATTTTTGTTTTCAAAATTTGAAAAGTCTATCTGAACCGCTCAACATGATGTTCATATTAAAATGTTCTTGAAGACCAAATTTTATACTTTTTTTAAAAGAAAATTTACTATTTTTTTAGAAGTACAAAATCGTTGTTTTTAATAGTCCATAATCATATAAAAACAATGATTTTATACTTATCTAAAAAAATTGTACAAAAATTCCAAACACTATTAAATTTGGTCTCCAAACACATTTTAATATGAAGATCATTTTGAGTGGTTCAGATTAACTGTTCCAACTTTGAAAACATAGATAAAGATGTAGAATATGATTAGAGTACTAAACTAATAGTTCATATTAAATACATCATACACCTAATATCAATTTATATAAAAAATATAATGGTTTTATCCCATTTATAATATTTGATCCCATCATTTAAAAGATATAAATTATTACTTAAATAAAATAATAAAATATTGTATAAAATAATTTTGCTATAAATTACTAACTAAAAACAATATAAAATGTTGAATAAAGTAATTTTGTCATAATATATTAAATGAAAAACTTATATGAAATATAATATAAATAAATCTAATAATAATAATAATTATTATTATATAATTATACGTATAAATAAAAATAATTATCATATATAATTTTATATTTATTAATTATTTGTAGGGTAATAGTTATGAAATAATTCGAATTCATATACTTATCTAATAAGTTAACCTGGTACGGTGCGAGTCTGGCCGACACTTTTAAAAATACCCAAAGTTAATTACAGATTAATAAAAATGTTCAGGCCGCTCAAGTTTTATTAAAAATACCCAAACCGGTCATTAAATGGCTGGTCTCCTGAATTTTTTTTTTTCTATTTTAGACCCTATAAATATCCAATTTTCTCTCTCTCCCCCCTCACAATTCCCTTCAAACCGACAAAATTTTACAAGTATTATTTTTTTATTATATTATTTTTAATTTATTTTAATTTTTATTATTATTATTCAGTAACTGTGTAAATTAGTAACCTGACAATTATTTATCATTTTCAAAATGTAGTTTGATTACAATGCCATTGATTTCAGTACACTGTGGTGGTAAGGTTCTTAGTAATGCAACCGGGGCTTATTATAGCAAAGAACCAATTGCTTCAGTTATGATTCCCAATGATATATCCCTTTTGGACTTGAAAGCAATGATTTACACATGCACCGGTTTTAACCTAGAAAGTTGCAACCTATAATTGGAGACCCGAGTTTGCAATGGAAAACACCGGGAAATATTCACTTGTGAAAATGACAGATGAAAATACCTGAAGAGGGTTGTGTGGCTATTTTAAGGTCAATGTAGATTTTGTAATAGATATTTATGTCGAAAGAGTTCCGATAGAGGCAGGGGTTGAAAGTTCCAGCCAATGCTCAGTTGCAATGGAAACTCCCGTCGTTCCTCCAACACAACGAGCACCATATACTAACCCAGAAACCTACTATCCACCTGCCCTCCAATCACGACCTTAACCAATACTCCAAATTTCATCCCCACTTAGACATGCATGAGGAGCCTTTACCGTTCCCAGGAACAATATACGATGAAGTTAGGTCAGATTTTGAAAATATTAATGATATTCCGAATGAACGTTTGTAAAGTGGGGATGAATATGATAGAGATAACTGGGACTCTGATCACCTGGAGAGATGTGGTGGAGATGGTCCAGTTGAAATAGCCGAAGGGCCCATTCGAAGCAGCTCTACCTCAATGCCGCTTAGTGGGTGGAGTGATACGCACCCGTTCTCAGGTTTCAATGATGTATATGAGTTTAAAGAAGTAGATATTGGTTACTATGGGCAACGGATTGAGTACACAGGTGAGCTGGCCGCATACTAATTTTTTAGATGCAAAGATGAATTAATTAAGAAGATTAGAGAGCACCATGTTCATAAGAATCAGGAGATTAGAATGAAGAAAAGTGACAAGGACCGGATTCATGTGGTGTGTAAGGACTGGCGTTGTGGTTATGAACTTAGGGGAAAACCATCGGGATATGGAGATGCGTGGGTTATAACGAAGCAAGACAAGCCTCACACATGCAGGACTGAGTATACAAGGGTCAACAATGAATGTCTGACGGCATCAATCATTGCCGATATCATTCAGAACAACATTAAGACTGACCCCTGTATGAGCATAGAGTCGGTGGCAAACTGTGTTATAACTATGTATAACAAAGTAACTCCGAAATACAACCGACTGTGGAGGGGTCGTGAGCTTGCAATAGCCCGACAATTTGGGAGTTGGGAGGATATTATCTCAAACACACAAACAACATTTCTGAAAGGGCGTTGCATTTCAGAAAATGCTATCTTAGTAAGAGAAATATTGCACTCATTTGGGAGTTTAGATTACAAGGAAGAGGGGTTCATGTTAAAAGCGGATGTGGTGAAAGCTTTCGACACTGTTAGATGGCCTTTCATTTGGGAGGCAATGAGAATGGTGAATTTGCCGGTAGATCTGATAGCTCTGGTCCGAAAATGCATGGAAAATGGGTAGAGTGACAGTTTTGATAAATGGCCATGGTGACGGGTTCATTAAGCCAAATCGGGGACTAAGACAGGGATGCCCTCTGTCCCCGTATTTATTTATACTAGTCATGGAATGTTTGACAAAAAGACTGCAAAAAGAGGTGAATTTGGGCGTTATCAAAGGTGTTAAATTGTCACAAACAGCCCCAGTTTTGACACATGCGATATACGCTGACGATCTCGTGGTCATGGGACTGGCAACTCAAGAGGAGGCAGGGGCCTTTCAGACTATATTTGAAGAGTTTGCAGTCTTTTCGGGGTTAGCGATAAACCCAGAAAAATCCACGGTATGGTTCAGTAAGAGATGTACTGACGACAGAAAGCAGGAGATACTAAATGTTCTACAAGCAAGGGTGGCAGAGGACAAAGAAAAGTATCTAGGAGTGGTTCTATCACAGGGAAGATACCAACAGAGAAATACGGGAGAAATGCTAACAAAGAAGTTCCAAGCAAAGCTGGCTGGTTGGAAAGTCAACTTGCTATCTCATGCGGGTAGGATGGTTTTAATAAAATCAGTATTATGCTCAGTGCCGGTCTATTATATGGCGATAGAAAAATTGTCAAACGAGGTGGTGAATTTATTAGAGGGAATGATGAGAAGGTTTATGTGGGGTAAGCAAGGTACCGAACGGTACATGGCAAATGATAGCGTGGCACAAGATATGTCAAACTAAAGAGGATGGGGGACTTGAGGTAAAAGATTTGAGGATTTTTAACAAAGCCTTATTGCAAAAACTAGTTTGGCAACTGGTATCACAACAGGAAAGGGTTTGGGTAGATATAGTAAAGGCCAAGTATTTCCCAAATGACTCATTCTGGGATGCCACGATTAAAAGAGGTACTAGTACTTTGTGGAAAGCCCTACAAAAAAATAAAAGGGAAGTGGCAGCAAATACAACATGGCAGGTGGGAGATGGTACGCATATTGAGGTACATGGTCAACCGTGGTATGGCCAATGGAATGAGGCAAATGCAAGGGTAAGAAACAGGATTAACATGAAGGTATCAGATCTGTATGATTTTGGAACCAAACAGTGGAAGGAGCAGCTCATAACGGATGTACTAGGGCAACAGGCTTTACAGCAAATCAAACAGTCGGTAAGGCATCTTGTACCACAACTTGTATTGGAAGATAGATTGATCTGGACCAAAGGAAAAAATGGTCATTTTACTGTTAAAGAAGGGTCTGGAAGATGAAGGAAGTTGAAGGAAGTCATACCCAGGGTAAAAATGTTTATATGGCGGGCGATTCATGAAGGTCTGACAACATCTATAGAAATGGCGAGAAGAATCAGATCATTGAATCCGAGATGCCAGAGATGTGATCAAGAGAATGAGTATACAATGCATTTGCTCTTCTCATGCCCACTATCTCGGGTAACTTGGTTTATCTCACAACTCGCAATAAGAGTAGATGCACTTCCCCTATCTTTTCCTCAAGCTCTGCAAGCTATCATAGAGAATTTGCAACCAAGTCAGATACCATACTTTTGCAATGTCCTATGGTGCCTGTGGAAGGCAAGAAACGAAGAAATGTTTGCTGGAAAAAAATCCACTCCCCAAATTGTATTAGCTAAAGCTAGAAAAATGGAAATAGATAGCAAAATTGAACCTAGTGTCAAGGTTGTAGAGGCAGTGCAATCATTTGTCATTGAGCAGGGGAGTACTAAGGTGATTCCGGTAGACAGGTCATGGGATGTGAAAGGATGAGCGGGGATTGGAATGGCAGTCTATAACAGAAGAGGAGATTTGGTGTACACACTCTTTCAACCAGTTCTGGCAATTGACCCTTTGCAAGCAAAAGCTTACGCAGTATTTATGGCCATGAAGTATGTAGAAAGGGAAGGAGGTACAGGAAATTCACTATTTTTCAGATAATAAAACTATGGTGAAAGTTATAAAAGAGGGAGACATTAGTGAATTACCTTCGTGGAGAGCGGCGGAAACAGTGATGGGGGCTATCAATTGCCTCAAACAAAACAACCATCTCATCAACCTGCAATACATCACTCGCAAGACACTGCAAACACCACACACTCTGGCGAACTGGGCAAGGAAATCAGGAAAAGCTGAGAAAGGGACGCCTATACAATGTGTCATAACACACCTGGAGATTGAGCAAAGGTTGAACAAGGAGGTTTTTCTGGTTGGAGAACAGAGCAATAGGTGGTGCGAAGCGAGACGGGTGGAAGAGCGGCCCCGTACCAGTAATCTCTAGTAATTCCAAGGGCTACTGTTAAGGAGATGGGGAGTTGTCAGACAAAGGATTTCTTTTTCAGTTATAACCCTGATCTGTTCGGTATTCACAAAAGAGAAGAGACGGACTCAAAGAGACTTTTAAATCAAGCCGTAGATGGAGAGATGGGATCTACAGTAGTTTATGGTTTTCTAATTTCTTTAAATTCTAGTAGGAAATTTTAGTTTTAAGCTGTAACCTTTATGCTCATTTAATACAAATACCTACGCGCTTTTTTCCTCAAAAAAAAAATTAAATCCAACTCGGTACCGGACAGTATAATTTCTATATTCTAACCGTTCTTTAAGGTGTCACGGATCTCAAAACAGACCCCTGAAATTTACGAAAAATTTTTATCTATAGAAATTATTAAATACAGATGTACGGAAACAGAAAGAGTACCTCATTTGCAACAAATATAGAAATATCTGACTCAATGAGTCCGATCCAAAATTTATGGATCAGTCTCAATGGTCCAGATCCATCAATATATATATATATATATATATGAGCTATTGTGCTTTGCAAAGTAAAGCGAACGTTTTATTTCGGGCTCTTTTTCAGATTTTCAAAGTACAAACAGTCGATCCGAACCGTTCAAGTTGATCTACATATTGAAATGTGCTTGGATACCAAATTTTATATTTTTTGGAATTTTTTTACTATTTATTAAGCCACTTTGAAAATTGCTAATCACATGGTCCAGAATTTTGTTGCACTGTTTTTACTGTTCACCCGGATCAGTAATTTTCAAAGTGGCTTAATAAATAGTAAAAAAATTCCAAAAAATATAAAATTTGGTATCCAAGCACATTTCAATATGTAGATCAACTTGAACGGTTCGGATCGACTGTTTGGACTTTGAAAATCCGAAAAAGAGCTCGAAATAAAACGTTCGCTTTACTTTGCAAAGCACAATAGCTCATCTATATATATATATATATATATATATTGATGGATCTGAACCATTGAGACCGATCCATAAATTTGAATTTGGATCGGACTCATTGATTCAGATCTTTCTATATTTGTTGCAAATGAGGTACTCTTTCTGTTTCCGTACATCTGTATTTAATAATTTCTATAGATAAAAAATTTCCGAAATTTACAATAGACATCAAATTTTAATCGCTCTGCTGAGATTGTGCTAAATTTATTTGTAATTTGGTGCATAAACCGAAAGGATACAGATTCCGCAAGGAGAGGAAGATTTGATTATGCAATTACTTATATTATGCGCGACTCCTCGAATCCCCATCCTCGAATTTTTTTTAAAAACTATAATTAGGAAAAACAAAATTAGCAAACCAACATGATTAGCCGGGTTTTTACAAAAACCATAACAACCGAATTGGCAATTCGGGTCCGACTTTTTTTTTCCTGGACCCGAAATGCCAATTCGGGTTCCCACCCTTTTCTCAGTTTTTCTGCAACGCAGAAACGGTGTAGCTTTTGGTGTAATGCCTTGGACCTGAATTGGAATTTCGGGTCTCATTACTTTTTTTTTTTTTTTTAGAGACAAATAACAAAAATGATGAAATATAATACTAAAAAATCGAATTTTTTTTTCCTTTGTCAAATTACTTTTTTGATAGCATATTTATACTAAACTACTATAAATTACTTGAAATTATATTCATTTATGTTGATTTACACTAAATTACTTAAAATTATGAAGAATTATGCTAGAATACACTAAATTACACTAAAATACGTATAAATAGGGATGATATCTTCACTCAGAATGCGAAAAACGACGACGAAACTTCAAACGGCCATAAAACGGCGCTCGAGTGTTCGATTTTAGCAAATGACCACTTTTTGGAAAGCTCGTAAAAATACGCATGCATCCGAACTAGAAATACTAGATTTCCAAATTCAGAATTGCCAAAAAACAAAGAAAAGGGCCTCAAAACTTCAGTTGAAGTTTCCGATTAAGATTTTCATTTCTATTCTCCAATCTACATAACTCAGTAAATTAGTTTTATAATGAACTTGTAGAATACCAATTTTTTTATTTTTGGAATCTTTTACTATTTTTTATGATTTATGAAAGATGGCACAAAATCGTCCCTATTCATACGTAATTTACCGTATTTTAACATAATTCTACGTAATTTGAAGTAATTTCAATTAATTTTAGTGTAAATCAACATAAATTAATATAATTTCAAGTAATTTATAATATTTTAGTATAAATATGCTATCAAAAAAGTAATTTGACAAAGGGAAAAAAAATTCGATTTTTTAGTATTATATTTCATCATTTTAGTTATTTGTCTCCAAAAAAAAAAAAAGTAATGGGACCCGAAATCCCAATTAGGGTCCAAGGCATTACACCAAAAGCTACACCGTTTTTGCGCTGCGGAAAAACTGAGAAAAGGGGGAACCCGAATTGGCATTTCGGGTCCAGGGAAAAAAAAAAGTCGGACCCGAATTGCCAATTCGGTTCTTATGGTTTTTGTAAAAACTCGGCTAATCATGTTGGTTTGCTAATTTTGTTTTTTCTAATTATGGTTTTTAAAAAAAAATCCCCATCCTCTGCATTAACTCACCATTTGAGTTAATTTATAGGACTGTCGTATCATAACTCAGATAAATTCAGTCCACGTCTGTTGTGCACGGTTTACGGAGCTTTTAATATTCACGCAGATTTAAATCGGACGGTTCTGATCTAAACTCAAAATTTGAGTTAAATACAAATTCCCGAAATTTTTAAATATAGCACAGAAAAAAAATATACCAAAACGGCACCGTTTCCTGGGAATTCCAGATTTAGCACGGCCGCAGATCGGCTGAGTGGCCCCATTTACTGGGGACCGCAGATTGGCTGAGTGGCCCCATTTTTTTTTTTTTTTTTAAGATTTGAGAGACAATATGAATGAAATTGAACCATAAAAATTCGAATTTTGTTTTTAATATTTGTTAGATTACTTTTTTTGATGTATCCGAAATTTTTTTAATTAATACTAAAATACGCTAAATTACTTGAAATTATATTGAATTATGCTGAATTACACTAAATTAATTGAAATTACAATAATTATGTAGAATTATGCTAAAATACGGTAAATTACGCTAAATTACGTACGAATAGGGCCTATTTTGTGGCATCTTTCATAAATCATAAAAAATAGTAAAAAAATTTCAAAAATAATAAAAATTGGTATTCTACAAGTTCATTACATGACTAATTTACTGAGCTACGTAGATTGGAGAATAGAAATGAAAATCTTAATCGGAAACTTCAACTGAAGTTTTGAGACTCTTCCCTTTGTTTTTTGGCGATTCTGAATTTAGAAATTTAGCAAAGCGAGTTTGAACGCATGCGCATTTTCACAAGCTTTCCGAAAAGTGGTCATTTGCTGAAATCGGACACTCGAGCGCCGTTTTATAGCCGTTTGAAATTTCGTCGTCGTTTTTCGGCTTCTCAGTGAAGATATCATCCTTATTCGTACGTAATTTAGCGTAATTTACCGTATTTTAGCATAATTCTACATAATTATTATAATTTCAATTAATTTAGTGTAATTCAGCATAATTCTATATAATTTCAAGTAATTTAGCGTATTTTAGTATTAATTAAAAAAATTTCGGATACATCAAAAAAAGTAATCTAACAAATATTAAAAACAAAATTTAAATTTTTATGGTTCAATTTCATTAATATTGTCTCTCAAATCTTAAAAAAAAAAAAAAAAAAAAAATGGGGCCATTCAGCCAATCTGCGGCCCCATTTCTGGAGCCGCTCAGCCAATCTGCGGTCCCCAGTAAATGTGGCCGCTCAGCCAATCTGCGGTCCCCAGTAAATGTGGCCTCTCAACCGATCTGCGACCGTGCTAAATCTGAAATTTCTAGTAAACGGTGCCGTTTTGGTATTTTTTTTTTTCTGTGCTATATTTAAAAAAAACGGTACGAATTCTGACTCCTTCCCCGCAATTACGCGTGACAGCTCATAAAGTCGAAACTGTGGGCCTCACCCAAAATTCCGCGCTAAGTTTCCCGGAAACTCAAAACACTGTGGAGTGTGGGCCCTCCTCTTTCTTAAATCTTAATGCAATTAATTAATTAATTCCCATAAATTTAATGCAAATACAATACCAATAACGTCAGCCCTTGCGTCACTGCGAGTGATATTCTGTACCGCGAACTCTTTAGACTTGAAGCAGTGGATCAGAGAGAAATCCGCAATTTTTGAAACAAAAAAATTATGAGCATCTATATTAAAATTAAAAATGACAGTTAAGCATCAAATAGAAAGAAAATTGCACAATACATACAAGAAAGATAAATTACCAAATTCATATAACTTTTTCTTCATACATTGTGGTCCGATATTTTTATTAATATCCAAAGTTAATTACAAATTAATAAATATATCCACGTTAGCTGGGTATTTTTAAAATAACCAAACCAGCCATTAAATGGCCAGTTTGGAATTTTTTTACTGTTTTATATCCGATAAATACTCATCTCAGTTAGTTTTAATTATTTAATTTAGTATAATTTAGAGTAATTAGCTAAATTTAGATTAATGTAGCGTAATTTATTGAATATTTTAGATTAATGTAGCGTAATTATACTAAAATACGCTAAATTACTTAAAATTATATTAAATTACGTTAAAATACGCTAAATTATGCTAAGAGAGACGATATCTTCACTGAGAAGGCGAAAAACAACGACGAAATTTCAAACGGTAATAAAACAGCGCTCGAGTGTCTGATTTCAGCAAATAACCACTTTTCAGAAAGCTTGCGAAAAAATGCATGCATCAATGATAGCTTTGCTATTTTTCAAAATTTAGAATTGCCAAAACACAAAGAGAAGATATTCAAAATTTAGAAAGGCGCATATTCTGGCTAACATGGGAAGAGTGGTAGGATGGGATAGGTTAGAACAGAATTTGGATTTACTTCCACAGGACTTAGATAGTTTTCTGTCCTGTTGTGATACAAATGAGATGGTGTAAGACCTACGGGTCGTGATCAATTCCAAAAAAAAAAAAAAAAAAAAAAAAACATACATATCCACATACTTGTCCCAATAATTACATTTTTTATATACAAATAAGGAAGGTCGGAGTGGGAGTGGGGACCGTGGGGACCGCGCGGACGGTTGAAAGCAGTTGAAACTGCGTGAAAAAGCTAGGCGGGGATAATCCAGGGATTGAGTTACGGGGATTATACCTTTTCTCTAAATAAATAGGGAGAAGAGAGATGAGAGAAAAAATTTCGATTTGACGTGAATGAGGTGAGAATTAAAGATAGAAAAGAGGAAAAGGCGCGAAAAATCACTATATTCTATCGATGCAAAATCATAGCCGATAGGAAAAGAAAGAAGTTGATTCAAAAACCTAACCAATATTATATCAGTACTAAGTATGGAACTGATAGACGAACTTCCAGAGAGTCTTCTATTGGTTGCTTCTCCATAACCGATAAAAAAAAGGTAACTATCTTCTATCGGTTACTTTGCTTCAACCAATAGAAGAAAGTTGACTACCTCTTCTATTGGTTACTGAGGCTACAACTGATAGAAGATTTTTTTTCAACTTATTTACTAACTTACCACAACACGTTTAGACTATCGATTTCAGACCAAGATCGATTCAAACTGTTAGAAATTAAGCGTTATTAGAGATCGATCATTTTTGTAGTAGTGCACATTAAAGAAACATCAATTCTCCACGGATATTCAGCAAGTAGCAGTACAGAACTCTGGACAAAACTACGTACAACAATTCTGGCGGGGTTGGTGTAACTTTGGTTAGTCATAGAAAAATCCTGCATTAAATTACCGATAGAAGTGTCCAATTAATTGTCGTTGTCAGATCGCTAGTATAATTAAGATTAGGTTACCTAGATCCCTAGTATAATTAAGATTAGGTTACCAGCTGTCTCTGTTTCGTGGTATAATTTTACATCTCCAATGAAACACAATATATCGATAAATGAATTATCGTTATTAATTAATTCGATAGAAGGGTATACTGCATGATTTGAGTTTAATGGATGAATACCGGAGAAAGAAAATCATATTTGCCTTTTTGTTTGCAAGGCATTACATACTTCTTTTTTAAGAAGAAGACATTACATACATAATACTACAAGGTATCCACAACGGTAAAAAATGACTATTGTCAAAAGTAAGCTAACAAAAATTACTATTTTCAAAAATATCGATATTACCAACAGAAGTATCTGCAAAGATACCGGTTCGGTTAAGCACTTTTACCTTCACAAATACTCACATATTCTTGTAAATATCAAGGTTCTAAATAGCGTTTATAGCGTCATAGCGGGAATAAGACTACAAAAAAAGCTATAGCGAATAATGTCGCTATAGCGGAAGCTATTCCAAATAGCGTTTTTTTTTTTACATTCCATATATTCAATATTTGTACTAAATATCAACATTATCTAAAGTCTCATAGAACAATAAATAACACCAAAGTAATTAAGAAATTATAATATTAATATTGAACCCGTACAAAGTCCAAATTACGGTTCAAAATATCCATAGTAATATCATAAACTATCGATTTTTCCTATTAAAAATATCTTAAGCATCATGATTCATGACATAATTTATTTATTTTTCTATTCAAATTTCTATTTCTATTCCCAATTTCAAATTGATTTATCTGTAGCAAGTAGCAACAAATTCAATTTCGGTTTGAGCTTTTTTGGGTCTTTATTTAAAACTCATATAAATTGCTTAAAAAAAAACCCCATATTGTATAGCGCAAATAGCGGACCGCTATAGCGGCCGTAGCGCAAATAGTGCATTTTGATGTCATAGCGTAGCGTTTCGGGTCCAAAACGCTATAGCGACGCTATAGCGCCAATATAGCGCGGTATTTAGAACACTGATAAATATGTATATATAACATCTTGATGAGGTAACTCCAAAACCTATCGATTAACTTCAAACGATAAATTAAAATTGTTGAAAACGATATCTAATTCACGAGTGATGTATTTGGAATTTTTTTACTATTTATTAAGCCACTTTGAAAATTGCTGATCACATGGTCCAGAATTCGGTTGCACTGTTTTTATTGTTCACCCGGATCAGTAATTTTCAAAGTGGCTTAACAAATAGTAAAAAAATTCAAACAATGTAAAATTTGGTCTCCAAGCACATCTTAATATAGAGATCACATCTAACGGATTGGATCGACTGTTTGGACTTTGAAAATCCGAAAATCATTCGATTGCACGAGGACTGAGGAACAAACGTTTTGATATTAGCCCCTCTCTCTATATATATATATAACTTGAGATAAAATTAACCAACCAACCAAAACGAACATAAAACATGCTTTCAAGAACAATTTTGTGCGTCTCCTCCACATACTACCTCAAAGAAAATTAAACATCATTAGTAACTAAAAAAATTTCAAAGAATAATGTCGTACAAATTAATGGAGAGCGCGCGTAATCCTTAAAGATGAGTCCATATTCTTCTACATAATAACACAATCTTCAATTTTGATTTTGATCACATCTCAACCGAACAAATTATTCAGTCTTGAGGTTTTTTTATCCTATGATCTCTACTTTAAATTTTTTAACAATAAAATATTTTTGTTTTGAAAAAATTAACAACACAATATATTGTCTGACTGCGCGTATTCACATGTCATTTTGAACTCGTGTATTCAAGCATTATGAAACATTGAATATTTGAAATTCCAAACAACTGCCCAAACTCAGGGGCTTTCGAAATGCATGAATTCAGTATCGTTGATTTAGATTGTTTCTTTTGGTATTTAGAAAAAAAAATAGCATTTATTTAGCAGTCTGAACTAGGGGTGTAAACGGAGCGGATTCGGAGCGGATAATGCTCATACCAAATCCGTATCCGTTTTTCAATGAGCGGATACGGATACGGATACGGATAGTAAACGGATATCAAAATTCAAAACCAAATCCGTCTTAAACGGATACGGATACGGATTCGAATACAGTTACGAAATGAATAATTGTCGGATAATTGAGTCATATGAACTTTAAGTACAAATACTAAATTAAAAAATTAAAAACAATTAAGAAAAACAAAAGTAAATTAAAAAAAGGTAAAGAAATGGAGAAGATATAGGAATGGAGAGGAGTTAGGGAATATTAACCGCTGAAAGTCAAGTTACAACGAAGCGGAGAAGTTAAAATTTCGGATCCGGATAGTGCGGATATCCGCTCCGTTTATACTTTCAAAGAATTATCCGTATCCGTATCCGCATCAAATTTCCCTATGCAAAAAATATCCGTATCCGTATCCGTGATATCCGTATCCGTTTAAATTCGGATACGGATAATAAGCGGATTCGGAGCGGATATCCGGACGGATATCCATATCCGTTTACACCCCTAGTCTGAACGCATGAGTTTAGAATAATTTGAGAACACGTTCTAAAATTAAATACATAGCTATTAAACTATTTAAATAAAAATAATCAAATTTTTAAAACTGGATATAAGGAAGTTCAAAAATGAAAACGCTAACATTATGCCATCATTGCTGCAATCCATTTATGGACTCTAGATCTTACTCAAAATAAAACTAAAGTATTATAAACTTTTATAAGCATGAATCTCTCTGGAAAAAGAAAATAAGAGAAATAGTTTGAATTCCAAATTTTGAAATACAAATGTAAAAAGAAGTTGTGGCATGTGGGGCACCAAAATTTTTTAAATATTGGATCTCCAGTTGACGTAACTAACGCAGAAAAAAAAAAATATGGTAAAATATTGGATCTTCACCTATAGTTTTTGTCTGCCACTTTCCTCAAATCTTATTACAAGTTTTTTTAAGCAGCCAGATCTGAAGAAGTTATTAATTCCCCAAGTACATCCATTGAGTAATGAATAAGACATGGCAGCACGTATAAATATTACCGAATAGTAAATTCTGGATCTAAATTCTATTAATTATTGCAAAAAGAAAAAAAAAAAGATGTTGTTGACTTGATTATCCAATTGTCACAATTGAAGTAATTGCTATTGATGGCGAATCTCAACTCTTTTTTTCTTTTTGGCAACGAATCAACTCATTTGTGAATAGTGTATTGAAAAAATCCGGTCAGGACCGGACCGGCCAACCCGTGGACCGGATCCGGACCGGCCCGGACCGTGCCCCAAACCCGTCCCAGACCGGGTTAGGCAAGGGTCGGTCCGGAGACAGGCCGGTTTGATTTTTTTTCCCCAGACCCGGGTATACCCGAACCACCTAGACCCGTGGACCTGTCCCGAACCGGACCAGACCAAACCCGAACCGGACCGGACCGGACCCGTCTAACCCGTGCCTAACCTGCTGCACCCGTGGACCACTGCGCCGTGCACGTGAACCGCGCCAGGACCACGCCAAATTTTTTTTTCTGCTGATAGCGTGAATCGAACTTGGCTCAAGTCTTTAACCACTACACTAGAGTATCATATGTGATATGTTCTAGTAAATATAGTATTTATACTTGGCTTAAGTCTTTATTTTTTTTGTACAAATTTAATTTAAGTTATGATTATCTAAATACAATATATAAAATAATAAAAAATAATATATATAATAGGCGTATTGTACAAATTTAATTTAATTATTATTTAAGTTATGATTAGAATTGGAATTCATATTTTGCAATGAATTTGCTTGCCTGGATAGATATCGAAACACTTTGTAGTATTATTATTATTTAATTATGTGCATGCTACTACTTACTATTTAGAATTTTAAAATTTTAATTAGCTATTTTTGTTAGATAAAAATGAAGGTTAAGATTTTGAACTTTAAATATTCACAAAGTTCTTTTGCTCAAATTTTGCTCAAAGATTTTTTTACATTTTGTAGGTTTAAAATTGTAGGTCTAAAATGCTGAAATATAACACTAAAAAATCGAATTATTTTTTTAAATATTTGTTATATTACTTTTTATATATAATTAGCATATTTATACTAAAATACGCTAAATTACTTGAAATTATGTTAAATTATGCTAAATCACGCTAAATAACATTAATTATGTAAAATTATGCTAAAAATACGGTAAATTACGCTAAATTACACGGGAATATATGAATTGAGATAAAACATGAATTTAAATTAAAAGCAAATTATGCACTCCAAAAAATGAACTTTAAAAAATCTGTTATCTATTTTTTTGGGTTTTGAAATTTGAAGACCCAGTCAATAACTTCAATCTAGCAATTGTGAAGATCTAGATTATTGATCAGTGCAGCTATAGAAAAAAAGAACAGAAAATTTATGTGTATATATCTTATTATTATATATTCATTTTATATATTTTTTTAATTTTATCAGAATAAATATATATCGTGCATCTTATATGATTTGTATTGAGAATTAGTCTTTGATTTGTGAAAAAGACAATATCCTCATGACAAGAGATTGTCCTTTTAAAAATCCGATCGTAGATCCCTGATAAATATTTTAGTTAGGAGACTTAACTTTAATCTTTCATATCTTATTGTACCTCACATTATTTATCTTTATTTTTAAAATTTAAATCGTCGATGTGAACCGCTTTATATGATCTTCATATTTAAATGTGGTTAGAGATTAAAATTTATATATTTTTTAAAGTTTTTTTCTTATTTTTTTAAATTATTAATTAGTTAATTTCATAAAAATGTGAGGCACGAAAGATATGAAGTATCTGAACTCTTCTCGTTTTCAAATATTTTATTACTGAAGGAGCTTCACGTTAGACAAGGTTTAGTTATGCCTTTAACTAATTAATAATAAATTTATAATTTTAGTTTTTTGTTAGCACGATTAAATATATCAAACGGATATGTAATATGCTTGAAAACTGACACCCGATAATATACCTTGTATTTGAAAATCCGACTTTCGGACATTTCGGACATTTTGTAGTTATGAAATCAAATTCATACAAATTAAACGCTAGGGATCTCTTTGCAAATTTAGCCGCCCTAACCAATCAACAAAAAAACAGCAAAAAAAAAAAAAAAAAGACCCGGACCGGACCGTGGACTATGGACCCGACCGGACCGAGGACCGTGGGAACCGCGGGTTGAGCACGGGACAGGTTTGGCCTCCAAAAACCGGACCCGTGGTACCCCCACCCGTGAACCCGTCCAACCCGCCGGACCCGTGGACCGGACTGGACCACCCTGTGGTCAAAACACTATTTGTGAACATAAAAAACGAAGGATCGGTCATCGGTCAAATATATCCGGCTGATGGATATTTAATATTTTTTGTTCTCATCCCTATATGTATTCCATTGTCCACAATAACTCCTAAGGGCTAATACACTGAGACAAACCAACTATCCACTTTATCGTTAATTACTTAGTACACTTTTTATACAAATTCTATATAGAGATGGCTGAGACTATCGTGAGGCTTGTTCTTGGCAAGTTGGCCGATGCGGTTATTCAGGAAGCACTCTTTCTTTACGGGGTACAGGACAAGGTCAGGCGGGTTCAACGCCATCTCACATGGATTCAATCATTCTTGAAAGATGCAGATACAAAGAGCCATGAAGAAGAGAGGGTAAAACAATGGGTGAATGAGGTTCGAGATGTTGGATATTGGATTGAAGACGTACTAGAGAAGTTTCTGGCGGAGGTTGGTGGAGGTAGAACGGAAGGCCTTCCCCACATACTGAAAAGTATAGGCAAGATGCCCATGAAAGTGATTGCCAAACATAAACTAGGTAACGAGATAGACCAAATCGAACATAGGCTCCGTGAAATATCGGAAAACACAATAAAGTACGGGATAGAAGGTCTCAAAGAAACTAGTAGTGGGGCCTCTATAGAGCAGCCTATTAGACCGTTCGTTAATCCTGACATAGATGAAACGGAGGTTGTCGGCTTCAAAGTTGACATGAAAACAATTGTCAACCAACTCCTTGATACAACTATTACAAGGCGATCTGTGATCTCAATTGTTGGAGCCGGTGGTTCAGGAAAAACTACACTCGCAAAAAAGGTGTACAAAAGGTAACTAACATAACATGTTCATTGTTTTAGAAAATGTGTGTTTATACATATAAATAAGACATACTAAACAATATAAATAGTTAGTTTTTAATTTGGTAACTTTTCCCTGATGACAATAATGTTATTGACTAAAAGTGGTTGTTTACTCTAAAAATGGTTGTTTAGGGAGAGAGAGAAATTATCGCAAATTAATTTGTATGATGTTCCTTCAGTGCTCCATGAAGTGGTCATTTTAATTATAACTCAAACTAGTTTATTATCATTGCAAATTCTTCCATAATTAATGAGAAGATTCATAAGTTCAATGCAGCAAAATAAAGGCAATCAAAGACATTGAGTGTGATATTATTGTAAATTCGATTTAACAAATCTTTCCTTCAGCCAAATTGAGTTTTGAAAGAGGAAAGGAAGAAGTTCTCACAGGCTTTCCAAGGAAATTTCTTAATTAGGTGTTGTAGTTATGGTGGTGAAGACCGATTAGGGTATACAAGCACATTTTTTTTTTTAATACTAAACAGTTCAATCATTAGAGCATCTAGCATAAAACAATAAGTTTACTCCCAACATGCATGTATAAGAATGGTATTGTATTCCTCAAAAAAGAAAAAAGTATGGTATTGTATACAAATGATCTAATTAATTTATTTGATGTATTTTATAGTGATGAAGTTAAACGTCACTTCGGGAGCTCATGCATGTGGTTAACTATTTCACAAAATTACAAGCTAATTGATATTTTGATGAAGATGCTAGAGGAGATTATTGGAGAATTAAACACAGAGACGAAGAATAAGAGAGAAGAGTATTTCATTACAGAACTTAACAAATCCATGAGAGAGATAAAATATCTAGTTGTATTGGATGATATTTGGTCAAGCAATGTCTGGACTCAACTTGAGGCTGCTCTTCCTAATGTTAATAATGGAAGTCGAGTGTTAATTACTACCAGGTTTGCTTGCATTCTCTCATTGTAAATTAGTGTTATATTACTTAATGAGGGGATGGCTTGACAATTCTTTATTTTGATAATATCAACAATCTTCAAAATTAAAACTTTAATTTGAAATCCAACATTAAATATATGATCTATATTATTCACATATAATGTTTTGAAATATGATAAGATTTAAAATATGTTTACCCTTGATTGATTTATCTGAATAATTTGAAAAATATGTTCTAAGAATTTGGAAAATATGCACCAACAACTGTGCATCAAATAATTTGAAATTTCAAGGTCCGTAATTAATTGTACTTGATATTGCTTGGAAATTCAGCCGAGTCAGAGTTGACTCGGTCGAGACGGAAAGATATCAGTCGTGTCCGAGCCAATATTTATCTGAATTTCTTGCCCGGGCAATTTTTTCGTTAAAAATAATTGAACCGGCAAAGTTAACCGATTTTTGGTCCGAGTTAGACCGATTTTTCAGTTCTGAGCCAATTTCTTCCGAGCTTTGTCCGATCCCGTGAGATTTTTTTTTCTTCATTTTTTTCTTCTAGATCTGTGAGGCTGGTTTGAGTTTTGTACGGGAAAAACGTCGAACCAGAAAGAAAGAAGAGAAGATGATCTGATAATGTGGGACACTGATATTTGTGATTTAATTAAATGGGCCGAATTTATTGGGCCTTTTCCTTTTGATATTCCCTTACACTTGCTAAACACACTTCAGATCGTTCTATTCATTCATTTTTCCAAATCATAGACCATAAAAAACTTACGTACGCTATTTTTCCTAAGTGGGCCAGTCGATCCTTATTTAATATTTATTTAAAGTTTTTAGGTTCAATTTTCACCCAGATATAGTTTTTTTTTTTTAATCAACAGTTTGGGATTAGCTTTTCATTCATTCAATAGTAATTTTTAAAGCACTAGTTTAGTTTTGAATATTTGTATGATATTATATTAGTGAGGTAGTAGATTATTTGATAGATTTTTTTTGTCTTAATATAATTTTTAACAAATTAATTATTATCAAATTATTTTTTTTTTCTATTTTTTAGTACAAGAAAATTTCTGTCAAAATATCTTCGATTAAACGTTCGAGCTATGGTACTTGATGTATCTTTTAATAAAATATGCTTCTGATTTTTGTGTATTGATTATTTCAGGTTTATTAAAATCGCTGAAGAGGCCGATATTATATCTAAGCCACATGAGATAAAACCCTTAAATGAAGAAGAAGGCAAACAACTATTGTTGAAGAAGGTTTTTCCTAATAAATTTGCAAAAGAATGCCACAAAGATTTACTTCCCCTAGCTACTCAATTTACCAAAAAATGTGGGGGATGGCCTCTGGCATTGGTGGTGGCTGGCGGTATCTTATCAAGAAAAAAATCTGATTACATTATATGGGACGAGGTGATGCAAAAAATGAATTGGCACACTAATGGTAGCAGCTACATGGGTGTTATATCAACCAGTTATGAGGATTTGCCAGGTGTTCTCAAGCCTTGCTTCATGTATTTTGGTGCTTTTCCTGAGGACTTTCAAATCAAAGCAAAAACTTTGTTTCAGTTATGGATTGCAGAAGGATTCATACGACAAGATGGGACAAAATCACTGGAGGATATAGCTGAAAGCTATTTGGAGGAACTTGTGCAAAGGTACTGTAAGAATAAAGTTAGTGTGCACTATGCTCACTAAGAAGGTTTGGTGTGCAAACTCCAAAATCTATCAGATTAATTTCAAACGACAAATTCAATCCGTTGAAATCGATTTACTTCACAAGTGATGCGTGTATGCAAAATTTTCAATTTATTCGAATTCATTTAGTGTAAAGTCAAGCAGTCAAAAAATAATAAAATATGAATGCATTAAAATAACTCATATACCTTCATTTTTTTTTACTGCTTAACTTTGTACTAAATGAATTCGAAAATTTTACAATTTTGCATGTACACACATCACTCGTGAAGTAGATCAGTTTCAACGGTTTGAATTTTTCGTTTGAAACCAATTTGAAAGATTTTGAAGTTATGCTTGACTATAGTGCATGCTAGCTTTACTCCTTTATATGTATTATCTTTAAATTATCTTTTCATTTGCAATTACATAGTCTTTTCAATTTGCTTTTAATAAACATGATTGGTTTTGTATTATCCATCAAATCCACATTACGATACTAGAAATAAAATATGCCAAACAATTATCATGTCTATATCATTACTTATTTGTGGTAAATTATAAATTTTGTAATCAAATTTAACAATTATATGTTTCAATGATGGGAGTTCGGCTCGTCTCCAATTGCATCACAACTATAAACACCATGCTTCGTACAAAATGTAACACCTGGTAATTTTAAATCCAATGGCAATTTTTTTTTTTTTTAAAAGAGGCTATTGCCCATTTTATAAATTGAAAATTATAATTACAACCAACCAACTAAAGCATTCGGTTCTTCCACAGTAGTAACCTGAATGCTCAAATCCTCAAGTATAAACCATGCAGTTAACAGATATTAGACCAAAAAGTATTTTGCAATTAACTACTTCTAAGCCACATAACATAGGGCTAATGGTACAGTGCATTAAGCAACAAAATTTGCACTGTCCCTCATTGTTCCAACCAAAGTAGTGAAACTCAATGGCCGGCATCAGAGTCTCCTGGACCAGCTGTCTCCCCTGCTGCTCTAAAAACAACCATCTCCAGCGGCATGAAATGAGCAAGAGGAATTGCATCCTCGATGATAGGCATCCACTCCTCAACTGCTGTCTTCACCTTCTTATGCATATTTCCTGCCCAATATATACACAGTGCCTTAATTTGTAAAATAATAACTCGAGCATGTTTAGGCTGACATTGTGTAAAACACACCTCATTACGGTTTTTCCATAGGCACCAACAAACAGCACTAAGTACCACTAAAAATCCTATTTTTTCTATTTTTGGTAGGAATAAGGCATAGTGAAACAGATCTGTCCACTGATGCCATTCTGACATTAAACTCTGACTTTTACCTAGCCAAAACCATACCTGTTGTGCCAAAAAGCATTTCAAGAATAAGTGGTCAATTGTTTCTTCTTCAGTGCAGAATAAGCAGGTAGGGTTACCTATCCACCCTTTTTTAAGGAGGTTAGTTTTGGTCAAGATTGTGTCATGTTCGACTAACCACATAAAAATTCACAATTTTGGTGGTATTGGTAAATACCACCAGATCATAGCATTAGTAGGTTGTATCCCACCAAAATTTAAAATTCTATAAATTGAGTTTGTGGAGAACTTCCCTGATTGCTCCCATCTCCAATCAATCTTATCATGTGGTAGTGTAAAGGATATATTACTTAGAAGTTTCAGAATTTCCGTCCACTCGATAAAATCCATGCCTACTAAGTTTATTCTAAATTTCACCCCCTGCCCCTGAGAGTGTATAACATCAGCTAATAGGATATCTTTGTTAGTACATTTACTAAATAGTTGATAATACCTAGTAGCTAATGAGCAGTTCATATACCATATATCTGTCCAAAAACGAATTTGAGAGTGTATTCCTGGTTCATATGAAACACTAAGATCCCCTATGTTATCTAATTTAGATATAGCTGTCCAAAAAGCTGAAGTGTGACCCCTAGGATTGTGCAAAATATACTTATGCAGAAGCATAGTTTTCCAAGGACTAGAGAATGCAAAAAAATTTAGTTTCCACCACCATTTAAGCAATAAGGATATATTCATTAGTTTGAGATCTAAGATTCCTAATCCTCCAAATTGATTAGCTAGACTAGAGGTGTACCAATCTATGAGAATATATTTCTTTTTTTTTGAATTACATTGTCATAGAAATCTTCTTCTAATCTTATCTATTTGTTTAATCACCGTAATTGGGATTTTATAGACAGAAAGTGCATATAAAGGAATTGAGGTTAAAACTGAATTGATTAAAGTGAGTCTACCTCCAATTGATATCATAGACCCTTTCCATTGAGGGAGTTTATTTTCTAATTTCTCTACTAAGAAGGACCAGTCAGTAACCTTAAGTTTCCTATAGTGTAAGGGCAAACCTAAATATTTGATTGGAAACTCTCCCCATTGACACCTAAAGATTTGATTTAACCCTACTGTTCTATCTATATTTAGTGAATACATTTCAGTTTTGTCAAAATTTAATTTAATACCCGATAGGGCCTCGAAGGCCAACATTGCCCACCATGCAGCTTCTACATTTTCTTCTTGAGCTACCAAGAACAGAATTGTATCATCTGCATAATGGCAGTTTGTAACTGCTGTCCCATCTAAACAAGCTGGACCTAAACCTCGTATTACATTAGCTAATCTACCTTTTGTGAAAATTTTACTAAGTGTGTCAGCAGCTAATATGTATAAGAAGGGGGATAGAGGATCCCCCTGGCGTACACCCCGTTTACAATAGAAGTATTCAGATAATTCGCCATTAATACTCAAACAGGATTGCGAGCTGTACAACCATTGCATGATCCATTGGATCCATTTTTGCCCAAAATTTCTACTATTTAAAATTTCTAAGAGATAATCCCAATGTATTTTATCATATACTTTTTCAAAATCTACCTTAATGACAACTCCTGGTTGTTGTGTGCTATGACAAGAATGCAGAATTTCTTGACTCAGGATCATATTATCTAGAATGTATCTATTTTAAGGAATGCAGCTTGACTATGATCTATGATTCTATTCATAACAGATTCTAATCTAATTGTAAGCATTTTAGATAATATCTTAAAACTACAATTAACTAAACTAATAGGTCTAAATTTCTTAATTAGATTAGCATCTTTTTCCTTAGGAATTAGACAAATACATGATTTATTGATCTGATTCAAATCTAATTTGTGTTCATAAAAGAAATGGGTCAAGATCATCAAATCAGATTTGACAATAGGCCAGAAAAATTGATAAAATTTAAATGTAAATCCATCTGGGCCTGGGGCACCATTTGGTTCTGAAGCAAATACCGCTTGGTGGAGTTCTGATTCAGTAAAAGGTCTCTCTAAATCCCACTTTTCAAATTCTGTCAATTTTTCCCCTTCTTGCCAGAAATCTGATTCTAAATGCCCATATTTAAAACCTGATGTACCTAAAAGATCCTTATAGTACTCTACAATATGTGTCCTAATTTCTACATAATTATTAGAAGTGGTTCCATTAATATCTAAACTATGAATTTGATTTTTTTTTTACCTATGGGTAGCAATGGTATGAAAATACTTAGTGTTTGCATCTCCCCCTTGTAGCCACTGTTGTTTTGAAAGCATTTTCCAATGATCTTCCTCTTCTTGATATATCTCTTCTAATTTATTTTTAATAGCTATCCATTGTTCCTCTTCACTCACTGAAAGAGGTCTTTCCTCTTTTATTTTTTCTAAGTGATGAAGTTCATTTGTACATTGAGTTTTGTCTTTTTTCTTTTTTCCATAAAAATTCCTAGTCCATCCTTTGATTTTTTTCCTAAGGTATTTAAGCTTTTTATTCCAGCAGTGAGCTATATTAGGGAGATGTAGTGGTATTTCATTCCACCATTTACCTAAAAGTTCTACAAAATTTGGTTGTTCAGTCCATAAGGGATCAAATCTAAAAGGTGGAGGGGATCTATTAGAAGAAAGTATTGTTTGTATTAGCAAAGGACAGTGATCTGAACCATAACTACTCAGATCAGAAACTTGACTTAGGGGATATAGTTGATCCCAACTAGTAGTGGTAAAGAATCTATCTAATAATGCAAATTTTAATCCATTAGACCATGTAAATTTCCTAGATGAGAGTTGATGTTCGATAAGATGATGATCATTGATGAAGTTATTAAAATTCCTACTTACAGTAACATCAAAGTTGGGACCAGATTTTTCATCCCGTTTTCTAATTGCATTAAAATCTCCCACTAACACCCATGCATCTATAGAGTGATCTCTAACTTGTGTCAATTCATGCCAAAAATTATTTTTCAATCTTCTTAGAACTGGCCCATATACAATAGTAAGTTGCCATATAGCACTATCTTTTTTATTTTCTATGATGACATTTAAACAAAATTGATGCAGTGAATGACTTACAACCTTTATTTTATTACTATCACACCCAAAAAGTATACCACCTGATCGTCCTAATGACGGAACACTAAGCCAGTTATCTAACTTAGTAGAAATACTATTAAGACATCTAGTAGTAAATGATTCTTTCTTAGTTTCCTGGATTGCTATCATATCTACCTGATTATTCAATATCAAATCTCTTAAGATAGACCTAGTTCTAGAAGAATTCAAACCCCTACAATTCCAATTAAGAATAATCATATGGAACTATTTGTAATCTCTGATTATGTTCTACTTCTATAGAATCAAAAATATCTATACTAAGTTGAACTATGTGTTGATCATCCTTACGTGTACTAAGCAATTGTTTAATCGCTACTTCAAAGTGCTGTCTATCCATAGTTTGTATACTAGTAATAATAGCTCTACAATCCTCTAAAGAGTTACCTAAGCTAATTTGATATACTTGGAAAAGGGAGACAATTTGATCTATAGTTAACCTAGAATAAGGAAAACTACTAAATAAAGCCATACCTGATGAGCTGCTGCCTACTCCACTTTTCCTCTTCTGTGCCTTGCTAAGGGGGGAAGTGAGATCATCTTGTGCTTGCACTCGGAGGCTCCTCCTGGGCTCAGCTTTCTTCCCTCTAGGTTCAGCAACTTGTGGAGTTGGCACTTGTGAATCAGAATCGGACAGGTAGATTGCTTTGGCTGGTGAGGATCCTGGACCAGTTCTGGCACTTCTAAGTCTAGCTGACATTCCCACCCTCTTACTAGAGCAAGATAGGGAGGCGTGTTTTTTCCCCCTGGAGGATATCTGGATTGGCTTTTTCACGCTTAAAGCTTTCTTCCCTCTGCCCCTTGAAGTTACTCCAGACTTTTTAGGAGTTCTCCCCCAGGTTTTTTTTGGGGTCTGAGCATCCCCTAACTTAGGTTTCAGGTTTTGCAGACGAATGGCTTTGTCCAGCAGGGTCTCGTTGTCCTCCTCACTTTCTGATTTTGTACAGACTGGGGAATTTGCTAAGGGAGTGGTATGGATGACCTGCTCCTCTTGTACTACAGGAACAGGATTGGGATGGGGAAGGTTGAGGGCGATGGGGATAGAGATGTTAGGAGACAGAGATGGTAAATCTAGGTTAGAGTCATTGTTACCTGTGAGTTCAAGGTCTGTTGGATTATGAGAAGAAGCCGGGAATGATGCGGAATTAGGAGCACTATGCTGTTGGTGGAGGTGGTTTTCCCAAGTAGCTAAATCTTCACGGAGGTCAGTAGTCTGTTCTTGGACTTCACTTGGTTCAGGCAAAGTGTTAATCAGATGTCGCATTACCAGATTGTTACCATTGAAAATGAAGCCACCACCAGAATCTGAAGGTTGTGAGGTATCCGGTGGTGCAGCAAGAAAATCAGGAGCTGTAGGATTCGACCCGAATTCAGTCCCATTCGGATACGGTCGTCCCTCCTTTCTTCTCGCCCATGCATTGAGACTTTCGGTTTTCGAATTTTCTATCTCGATTTCTAGATCGAACACACTTCTTTTACCAGCAGGATTCTTGTAAGTAACGAGGTGCTTACGTGGTATGATTTTGCGATCATAGACTTCTAGCTGGAGCCGAACAAATCGGACATCATATCCGCTATTTGTGCCCGGATCGATCTCAAGCACATACGCTCCCAACGGATTAAGAACCTTCTCATATTCTGCCAGGTCATTCATGAAAAGGGGAAAACCATAGATGCGGACCCAAATAGTTTCTAACGCCATACCTTCGCCAAATTCTTTTTCCCATGGTACGATCGGAAATTTGACCGGTCCTAGTCGGAGAAAGCCGACCGACGCCATCGATTCTAGCCACTGCGAATTCGGCGCCTGGATTAGGTACTTATACTCGTCAAAAACGGAGACAATCCAGCGGTGGTGGACGAATTCTTGTTTAAGAGTGTCTTCTACTCGGACCGGACCCCAAGCAGCGATGTCGTCGAGTACAAAGCATTGGAGCAAGGTCGCCTCCACTGCTTGAGATCGAGGTGTCGCCACCAGTTGGACAATCGGCGTGTGATAATCCATGTCGCTGCTCGGAGGAATAGTGACTCGAGTGCGCCGCCCCGCAAGAGGAACCTCTCTCAGTTGAGGAACCCTAGAGGAGGTCGCACCAGACGGCTCATTTTTGTGTTGTGAAGTATGTGGTTTAGCGAAGAAAGAGCGGCATCTAGCCGCTTTATGACCAAACCCGTTACACAAAAAGCATAGTTGAGCATTTCTACATTGATTCACTAGGTGACCTCTACTACCGCAACGCAAACACCACGGATTCGCTGCGGTGGATTTCGAACGCAGATCCTCCAATCTTTGCCTAATGATTTGCGATCGCAAGATCTGAGGTTGAGAAGAAGGTTGGTTCGGGCCCCATACACCTTTGTTCCGAACTCTAACTTGTTGCTCTAGCCCGCCATGTGTCGCCATTACTGGGCCTTGTAAGGTGTGGGCTATAGAAGGCTGAGGCCTGAAAACCTTCCCTCGTTCGCACGAAATCTATGAGAAACTAAATCTAATTGATGAAGACGAGAGATCGACATTTTTTTTTTTTTTTGGAGTTCGCCTAAAATCGCCAAAAAAATCGCCAAACTAATCACTACTGTGTGAAAAATCAATCCAATGGCAATTTGAAAGTCCGAAATTTTTAAATATACCATACTCCAAAAAAAATAAACCAAAAAACCACAAAATTCTATAAATTTCAAATATACCACGTCCGTCATCTGTGGTTGCAACACTCAAATGATATCCGCAACCACAGATGGCGGGCACCATTTTTCTCAAAATTTCACAATTCAACGATGCATTTGAATATATTTTTTTTTTAATTTTGGAAAATGGATGGAGTAACTTATAATTTGAATGTACTAGAAAGAATATCAAATAAAATAGATAAAGCATCTTATAATTTAGATATACTACAAGTACTACGAAATATTTTTAGGCGGGAATTTTTGCGGCTGTAAAAAAAATTAAACTATTTCTCGGTGTGTTACTAGAAAAAATTAAAAAAAAAATTAATTTGAGTTATTAATCCCAGTTTAAAAATCACTTTTAGGTATATAAAAAAATTATCGTGATCCTTATATTATATTCAAATTCTAAGGTACTCCATCTATTTTAATATATTCCTAAAATCACTTCTAAAGAAATAGATGGAGCTGTTGAGGAATCATAAAGGCCAAACAATTACACCTTATCTAGAGATCAAACAATTACATCTCATCTAGGGGTCAAACATTTACACCCCGGGGAAGGAGAAACAGTTATCTACCTTAACCTAAGGACCGTCCTATGCCAAAGCCGACTCATAAAACATAAATCTTAAGTGCGGAACATAATACCTGATTCCATGGATGTTTCTATGGAGTAACTCGATCATTTGAGAGATCACTAACCGTCTCCGTGAGCGCGAGACTAGACTCTAATGGCAAGAAGACCTTCTTGTTGTTTTGTCGTATGGTCGTAGGAATAAGTCTTCCAAAACAGTAAGATATGGCTCTTGAGAAATCCTCTCCAAATTTCCTAATGGAATTTTCTTCTCTATTCTTTGATAGTGGAAGAAGAAGAGAAGGCATACAGAACTGTGTTTTTCTAAAGAGAAAAACGTATGTCCAGTTTCTATATTTTTTCTGTGTTATCTTGTGACTTAGGGACCAATTCTTATATATAGTAACCTATCTGGTTATCTGCCAATTTGAAAAAGGTATTTTGTGTGACTGCATCAAAACCGTGCTGTCGCACAAAAATCCGTGCAGCCGCATTAATATTCTTGTGGCCCACACAATCCTCTTAAATGACAGTTTTCTAAATTGCAAATCTCATAATCAATCCATCAATGATTTGATCTTTGCCTAAATTGTTCTACACATTTATGGACCACATCCTAATGAATATATTGATTGTCTATTACCTTATTTGATCACTTTAATTGACAACCATATATGACAGTAAACAATCCATAATTAGATTACATATATGCTCAATGTTGGCATTAAATCCAAGAGGTTGGCAATAAATCCAACAGGAGCACCTTAGAATTTGAATGTACTACAAGAACTACGATAAATTTTTTATATACTCAGAAATGATTTTTGAAACATGATCAAGATCCAAAATATTTTTTATTTTTTTCTAGTAAGACACCAAAAAATAGTTTAATTTTTGTTACAACTGCAAAAAATCATGCGAAATAGTTTATTTCTTTTTACAACTGCAAAAAAATCATACCTGAAAAATATTTCGTAGTACTTCTAGTACATCTAAATTATAAGATGTTTTATTTATTTTGTTTAATGTTCCTTATAGTACATTTAAATTATAAGTTACTCCATCCATTTTCAAAAAAAAAAAAAAAAAAACTATTCAAATCATACGTTGAATTGTGAAATTTTGAGAAAAATGGTTTGTCCGCTGTGGTGGCGGACAACATAAAATTATTCGTCACCACAGGTTGCGGCCATGTCAAGTTTGGAATTTACAGGAAAAAGTGGTTGTTTGGTTTCTTTTTTTTTTAGTATGGCGTATTTAAAAATTTAATTCGGTTTGAAAGTTAATGTAGTCCAGTTTGAGGATGGCTATTTTGCACCCCTCTTCCTCTGTTGCTAAGGTCAGTACAAAAATCATCCCAGCTCTAGAGATTTCCAGAGAGGTATTTAGGACTTATTTATACAATTAGGTTTGGTGAAATACTGTGTCTGTGGGAAAAAAAAAAAAATTAACTCAGAGTGAATTTTTTTTCCCACACACACAGTGTTTCGGCCATTTAAAAATCTTCATTCCCGTTCTTATTTCCGTTCCCTCTAGACGGCCGAACATGCTCTTAATGGTTCCCATGTTATATTAATTTGGAATGCTTTCTACACATTTATGTTTCACAGACTCGTTGTGAAAATCAATGGCAATTTCAACACTATCTTTAAAAATAATAATTAGTTAATTATGATTACAATATTACGTAAGAGGAGGGATCCAATTACACTATTTATGTTGACACATCTTGATATATATGTTTATAAATTATTTTTGTAATTTTAAAATCTAAACAGTCGACCCGAATTGTTCAAAATGATCTCCATATTAAAATTTGCTTGGAGACCAAATTTTAATTGTTTTGGAACAAAATTTATTATTTATTAAGATGTGTACAAAGTTGTTGTTTCCAAACAATTCAGAACTATTGAAAAAAGCGATTTTCAAAAATTCTAAAAAAATAGTAAATAATTTCCAAAACAATTAAAATTTGGTCTCCAATTACATTTTAATATGGAGATCATGTTGAACGGTTCGGATTGATCATTTGGATTTTGAAATCGGAAAAAATGACTATAAATATATGGTGTATATGGTGTCAAGAAGTGTCATCATAAACTATGTAATTGGATCCCTCTTCATTATGTAATTATATTATCAGAATTCATTTGTTCATATATTTCTTATTTAGTTCCGCCTGAAATATATTAATAACTAATATTCAAATTTTGTGATAACGTAACAGGTGCTTGGTACAAATCTCAAAGACATCCTGCATAAGTAAAATCAAGTACTGTCATATACATGATCTTTTACGGGACCTAGCCATTCAAAAGGCCAAGGAGGATAATTTTCTGACAGTAGTCTCGAAGAATGAGACCAATTTGAGTTGTAGCACTTTTGCACGTCGTGTTGCCCTTCATGCTTATGGCAATAAGATGATTAAACATGCTTACACAAATCTTCGTTCTTTGATAAATTTCGATGATGCACCAAATTACAATAGGTATGGAACGCTGCGAGTTTTACACATCAGCACAGTGACGAACAATTCACACTTAAATCGGTCAAACTATTTGAAGGGCTTGAACATGCTGACGGTCTTAAAGTACCTCGGGTTTGAAGATAATTATTCTTCATATTGCCAGTTTCCCACTGGAAGTTTTTTTAAGAGATCTCCTTTGACTTATATGAAGAATCTTCAAACAGTGCGTGTACCGGTTTGTACAACTTGCGGTGAGTTGCCACCGTCTTTTTGGAGTAACGAACAGCTGAGGCATATTATTCTCTCTTCTTGTCGTTGGTGTGAAGCAGGCCCAAAGGGACCCCCATCAGCAGCAAACTTGCCAAGTTTACTGACCTTAAAAGGGGTAAGAGCTAGGCAAGGCTGGGTTGCAGGACTGCCTAATTTTCCCTATATTCGTAAACTGGGGTTTGCTATACCCGAAGATGTTGCATTGGAACCATTGATCAATTCGTTAAGCAATCTAAATCATCTGGGTTCTCTGTCTTTATCCATGAAAGGGGACAAAGACAAACCAAGGATATTTCCATGTTACACCTCAGCCTTCAAAAACTACAAGCGTTTGTACTCAATCAAACTGAAGCAGGGCCGATGGCCTAGGAAAGAAGTTGGTGATTGTATCATGTTCCCACACCATCTCGTTAAGCTATCAATTCAGTTCTTTTATTTTGAGGAAAACCCGATGCCCCTACTAGAGAAGTTGCGAAACCTCAAGGTACTCAAACTATATCATGCATTCATTAAAGCAGCTGGTGAAAAACAGATGATCTGCTCCAGGGGAGGTTTTGGTTGCTTGCATCATTTGCTACTTTATGTAGATGATTTGGAGGAATGGAAAATAGAAGAGGGTGCTATGCCCGTTCTCAACAAACTCCAATTGGAATGCATGAGTATGCAAAAAGTTCCTGATTTGCAATATCTGGTCAACCTTCAAGAGTTCGTTTTACTTGGTTCGACTGATGTATATTCCATGTTACACCAGAAAGATCAATGGAAAATAAAGCATATTCCCTTAGTAATGTTCAGGAGTTCATCATATTCATAGTTGGTTTGCTTTTTGTATTGTTCAATTTAATCTTGTATGTTTTTTTCACGTTTTATACTTCTTAGCACCACTTTTGTAAGCTTCTTTGGTCTATATTTGTTTTCCTATTGATACATACTATCCTTTCAGCTTGTATGACGAGTTCCATACTTCGTTCTTTTCCACTCATAGAACTATGCAAGGACTTTTGGCTAGATTAAATTATGAGATTATGCAATTAATTTCTAGGATAACAATAAGAATAAGGCTTAGGTGTTATGGATAGAATAAAACTTTTCATGCTATTGTCTCAAAACCTATCTTATAAATTCAAACTTCGATCTAAGTAGCTTAGTAAATTGTTTATATAATGAACTTGTAGAATACCAATTTTTTCTATTTTTATAATTTTTTTACTATTTTTTATAATTTATGCAAGATGGCAAAAATAGTTTAAAAATAAAAGAAAATTATCAATATGTTAGACCATTTTTTTTGTCATCTATCATAAATCATAAAAATAGTAAAAAAAAATTCAAAAATAGTAAAAATTAGTATTCTACAAGTTCACTATATAACTAATTTACTGAGCTACTTAGATCGAAATTTGAAATTTATACGATAGGTTTTTAAGACAATAGCACAGAAAGCCTTATGCTACTTTTATCTTTGGGTTCCTCAGCTTAATTAAAGGCATTTTAAAAAAGACATTCATGTAAATTCTTTTTTTTTTTAAATGGTAGAAGCGACATTAATGTAAATTCACTTGAGGTAAAAAAAAAACGATAAAAGACATTAATATTATGCTAAAAGCGACATTAACGAAAAAGACATTCATCTAAATTCTTTAATAAAATGCCTTTAATTAAGCTGCCTCAAAGAAATTCATGCATTGTTTACAGAGGCTTTGACTGAACATATATAATTGGACAAGTCATTACTGTCATAACCCGAATAAACAAATTATTTAATTAATTGTAAACCTTATTTAATAATAAATTAAAGCAAAAATAATGATTAATTAGAATTTAAATCAAGTATTAACTTTTAAATTAAATAGAATAGAAAGAACAATTTAAAACAAAATGACTAATTATGTATTAGTAGTAATTAAAAAAACTTAATAAATTAAAATTCACACATATTAAATTAAATTAAAATTAAAAACATCGTGCTAAAGATACAGATAAATTACTTTTAACATAATTGAATTAGCAGTGAAGAATTCAGGTCCTTGACCTGATGAAGCTATAGAACTCGTGAATTGAACAAAAGAACAAAACAATCAAACCAATTCTCTAATTATGAGCTCAAAGGTACATCAATAGCAGAACGTCAAAGAACTAGGTGAAACACCAAAATTACAATATATTTCTCTAATCCAACTGTGTTCATAGACGATCAGAAAGAAACAAGAATCAATGAAATGGTGCCGAAATTTTTATATATAAGAAAATAAATAAATAAAATATTAAAAATGAGAAATGGTTCAGCGGAATTTGAAAAATGGGAAGGCAGGTAGGTGCCAGCATACTCCAGCCCATCGGAAAAAAAAAGGAAAAAAAAACTGCTCTGGAACGCCATGGCTCAATACAACCCAGAAAAAAGAAAAAAAAAATTAAAGTGGGCCGCCATGGCCCAGGCCAGCCCAGAAACGAAATTCAATTTTTTTTTATGCTATGTTCAGTGAACAGTCCAATAATTTTGACCATATTCAAAATTAAATTTAGAGAAAATAGCTACATAGATTTTTGTATTTTTTATATCAAAATAAAGGTATGAAAGTCTAGTTTTCAGATAATATAATTTCTCTATACAAAAATATTACAGATGTGTACATTTTTAGCAATTAATTAACAGAGGTCAGAAATCAGAAAAGCTGAAATTTTAGTGAGCAGTCCAATAATTTTGACCAGATTCAAAATTAAATTTAGAGAAAAGGGCTACATGAATTTTTGTGTTCTTTATATCAAAATAAAGGTATGAAAGTCTAGTTTCCAATAATATAATTTTTCTATACAAAAATATTACATATGTGTACATTTTTAGCAATTAATTAACAGAGGTCAGAAATCAGAAAAGCTGAAATTTTAGTGAGCAGTTCAATAATTCTGACCTCTGTCAATTAATCGTTAATTCTGTACCAATCTGTAATATTTTTGTATAGAGAAATTATATTATCTAGAAACTAGACTTTCATACCTTTATTTTGATATAAAGAACACAAAAATTCATATAGCCGTTTTCTCTAAATTTAATTTTGAATCTGGTCAAAATTATTGGACTGCTCACTAAAATTTCAGCTTTTCTGATTTCTGACCTCTGTCAATTAATTGCTAAAACTGTACACATCTGTAATATTTTTGTATAGAGAAATTATATTATCTGAAAACTAGACTTTCATACCTTTATTTTGATATAAAGAATACAAAAATCCATATAGTTGTTTTCTAAATTTAATTTTGAATCTGGTCAAAATTATTGGACTGCTCACTGAACATAATATAAAAAAAATTGAATTTCGTTTCTGGGCTGGCCTGGGCCATGGCGGCCCACTTTAGTTTTTTTTTTTTCTTTTTTCTGGGTTGTATTGAGCCATGGTGTCCCAGAGCATGGTTTTTTTTTCCCTTTTTTTCCGATGCAGGACGCCATGGCGCCTACCTGCCTTTCTATTTTTCAAATTCCGCTGAACCATTTCTCATTTTTAATATTTTATTTATTTATTTTCTTATATATAAAAATTTTCAGATCTGTTTCTGTGTTACCTTTTTTTTTTTAAGATCTTCGGTCAGATATTAAATGAGGGGACCAATCTCAGCGCTACTTTATTTAAAGGGGCAATTGGATTCATGCCACTCAAAAACTTCAAAATTGTATTTTTGCCACTCTGAAGGAATATTCATTTTGGTTGATGATACAATATCCCCAATTTTTGCACCCAGTAAATTATTTTTTTTTTTTTTTTTTTTTTTAATCAACCTTTGCTCTTAACTTTGGGGCGATATTTTCTACTGATTCTTGCCTCCCCTCATCTCATCGTGTTTATCCGCAATCTTCCCCACTTCTTAGGGTACTATACGGCAGGATGATTCTTTTGGTTTGACAAGAACTTTTGAAAATCAAGCCCTATAAGCTAATATCCTTGGGTTGAGGATAGTTAAATAAAAATTTTTATGCAATTAGAATATACATCTTATATTTTGAACAGTATTCATGAGTTTTGGTATGATTTCCCTTTCTTGCCTTCCTAGAATATAAAGAAACTTAGAAAGCCATGGACAGACCTTGCTCTGATACCAGGGTTGGATCGATCAGAGGCGTCTTCAAACTTCAACGGGTTACTGTGAACGCAGGAAGAATGAAATCACACAAGCGGAAATTTTATTTAGTGGAATGTTTACAAGAGAGAAGTGGAGAAAAGAGAAGTGAAACTTGCTGGTGCTCAGCTTGTTTCGCAACTCACAAACAAGCTCTTATATAGAGACTTAGGAACGGAATCTCATTATTACGCCGGGTGCTCATTGGGCCCCATCGTGTGTGAATAAAGGAATTTCCACAATCCTTTGTCTCCCACTAAAGAAAAAGGTGCCAATAATGCACCGAAAGTTGGCCGTAACTATGGCCCACACAAAGTAAAAAGGACGGCCCGAAACACTTAGGCCTAAAGAGTAAAACACACTGGAATTTAAAGTGATGCCAATTATTCACACCTCTGGCATCTTACTATAGGGTTGACTACGCTTCTTTAGACTTTGAAAACCTTGATTTCGCAAATCAACTTCTTGAGCTCTTGGTATTTCTTTTGAAGTCTTGTAAGCGTGAGACGGACTTGGGGCAACCAATCTCCCCAATAGTTGTCTTTTGTAGCGAACTTAGAACATTGTGCTTCCTTCATCTGCTGAATTTTAATTAAATCCGTAACACCTTCTATTATTCGCGAAATTGCCCGGTTTTCTATTGTCCGGAGCTGGAGCCTAAGCTCCTGTTCTCGGTGCATATTGTTGGATACGCCATATGTTTGCCGTAATAAATCCCGGTACTGGCAAACGATTGACTGATTTGCAGGATTATGTGGGACATTTCCTCCTGTACCTTCGGGTTGGGCTGCTCCTTGCTCTCCTGGATAGCCCCTGCTAGATTGTCCAATATGTCCTGAGCCTCCTTCTTAGGCCATCCTGTATCAATCAAAACATTAATTAGCCTTGACAGAGAGTCAGCCAATAGGTTGTCTCTCCCTTCTATATGTTCGAACTGTACATCAATGCCCAAGCCTGTCACGAAATCCGTGAATGCGACCCATCGTACTCTTGAGGGTTTGTTGATGTTTGATTTGTTGAAGAAACTAATAATTGCTTGGCAGTCAGTGCGAATTATTAATTCATTGCGGTCGAGGTAGTAAATTTTTAGTGCTTCTAGGCTGTTCATCACCGCAAAAATTTCAGCATCAATTGTTGATTTTGGAGGGTTGAATTTGCCACTTGCGTAAGCACATGGTTTTTCTGTGCTTTTGGGGTCATATCTTTTCGGCTTCCACTTGCACACCCCGCCCCACCCGTCCATGCACCCATCTGTTTCAATCACGATAAAGCATTTTTTGGGGGGTACACATAAGTCAGGCAGGTTTTGAACCTGCTGCTTGATCATGCGAATAAGCTCCCAGTCCTATTTATTTAACCGTTTATCACCAGTAGGACTAGTTTTCGCATAGAGAGGGCTTAAGAGCTTTCCCAGATTGGGAATATAGCTCCTAGCGTAATTGAGGATTCCTAACCATGATCTCATCCCAGATTTTTGGGTGAGGTCCTTCTCTTTGTATTCCTCAATTTTCTTGATAATGTTTGGCTGTAGTCGTATAACGCCTTTGCCAATAACTGCCCCTAGGAACTCGATCTGGGGTACAGCTATTTTCATTTTTGTTGGGCTGAGGACAAGCCCATACTCCTCACATCGTGCCAGCATCTTTTGTAAGTGTTCTGCATGCTCTTTTTCGGTTTGAGAGAACACAAGAATATCATCGATATAGACCGCAATGAAATCCTCAGTGCCCTTAAAACAGTGATCCATTTTGCGTTGGAAAACTGCAGGAGCATTTTTCAGTCCAAACGGCATCACGAGCCATTCGTACAATCCGTCTGGTACCCAAAACGCAGTCCATTCTACTGAGTCTGGGTGCATTGCCACCTGGTGGAATCCACTCTTGAGGTCAAATTTCGAGTAGATTTTACTATTCGCGACTTTCCTCATGATGGTGTTGATACCCGGAAGACTATATTGGTCTTTTTCCGTAATATTATTTAACCTTTTGTAGTTAAACACCATTCTCTCCTTTCCCTTTTCTTCTTTTCCGGTTTTAGGGTCGATTGTCGTACCGGAATGCACAATTATGGCCGTCGTGCGGTGTCTGCTTTTACTGGGTCGGATCACTCCGAGTTTTAACAGGACCTCTACATGCTTGGTGAAAGCTTCTTTCATCTGTGGCGTAATTTGTTTCAAGGGCCTGTCTTCGATAATAAAGTCTGGATTTTTAATATCCAGTTTGCAAACAACCTTATTCTTGGCCCAATGTTGTAATGGGTTTTCGCCAATAAACCCGGCCTCCTGGAGCCTTCTTAAAATCGGGTCGAACTTTTGCGAAAAGTTTGGTGATGTCTGCCCGAAATTATAGTGGACCATCTCCTGGAGTTGGATATACTCCAAGTCCTCTGGGCCTTCTTCTTCAAGCGTTAGGATTTTTGCTTGGGGTTGGGTATTTATGATGGTGAGGTTTTTGTAGAAAGTGATTGTATCACCTTCTATCCTCAGGCCTCCATGCATTGAGCGTATAAAATTACACCCGATTATCATCTGTATTTCTCCTCCCAGCTTCATTGGGAACGCATATGTATATGGTATTCTGAACTGGTTTTCACCAATGATCATTCTCCCGTATTTTAGCTTCATATTTGCGGTTTGTGTTGAGTTTACACCCGTGAATTGTACCACAAAGGTGTTTTCTTCAAGGGCTTCTTTTGGAACGGAGCCTTGGTCAATGCAACAGGTAGTGGCTCCCGTGTCCAGGATTGCTCGTGCCTTGAACTTTGGGATCCCGGGTACATCAAACTCGACTTCCAGGTTGTATAACCTGTTCTTGATGATTCTCCCGGCTGGCGGTTCACTGCTATTTTTATACACAGTTTCGCCGTGCAGGACATTAACTTCTTCTTCCTCTTCTGTAATTATAATGCTCTTACCCTCTTTCACCTTTGCTAGTTCTTCAAAATCGATCCCTAGGTGCTCTTCAAGAAGTTTTTCATACTTTACTTTGTAATGAGTCACCTCTTTTTGTAATCTTTCCATTTCAGCCTCACACCAGATTATATAGTCTCTTTGCTCTTGAACAAGGGTTCGAAGGTTGATTTGCGCCGGTGCGGTTGCCGGACTAACTGGCACTTCCTTCTTGAAGTAGAAAGGACCACACAGGTTACATGCTGTTACACCACATTCAGGGCAGTGTATTTGTGCTCTAATAATGGTTTCTCTAGCACAACATGAGCATATTGTTCTAAACGGCTGCTCGATCACTTGGTTGTGCTGTCACTGGTGTTGGCATTTTAGTTGTTTTTCGGGTAATCTTATCCGGGGTCTGTACCCTGAATTTTCTTCTCCGAGCATAAACAGAGAGTTGAGCTGTAGGGTCTGAACTCCCTGCTGTAGTTCTAGCTCTCCGTCTTCTCCCTCGGAGATGCTGAAAATAGCATCGCTTTGGCCTTCACCTTCTTGAACCGACAATATATCACAGTCATTCGGTATGTCTAGCCCTTCAAAAATTGCAGCCCGCTTGATATTCCTCCTATCACTGGGGCATTCTCTTGCGAAATGACCTTCCTGACCACAAAGGTAGCACTTACACCTCTTATTTCTGATTAGGTGTTTTCTTTTCTCTATCCTGGCATGGGTTTCATGAGGTTTGCCTTTATAGGTTGTTGACCTCCGTAATCCGTATCTTTTCTCCGGCTTGCGGTAGTAGCCAGGGATGGGGATTTGGCTGCAAAAGGATAGGTCTTTGAGTGATCTTTTGAACGCTGCATCTTTGCATTCGTTCTCCAGATATTTGTACGCAAATAGTACTCTTGGGATTACGCCAACTGTTAAGCCGGGGTATTTTTCTTCAAATGCAGCTCTAATCCTGGTCCCTAGATCACCAGGCATTTTTAACCAGAATTTTTCCGAGAGCTCCGGGCTGATGTACATGCGCCCAGATTTTGCTGACAAGCGTAAATACTCGTTCATGTATTGAATAAGGTATTTTATGTTGTCACAAGTTAGTCTTTCCAGATCTCTATAGGCCTGATCCTGGATTACTGTTGATCCCTACGCAGGATCTTCTAGTGAAAACACCCGTCTCATTTGTGATAGGATGTTTTGTGTTCCTTCCCTGCCGTCTGCGATTGTTATCAATGCTTCGTACTCGGCCAGGAATTGCATTCTCCATTGAACCCATGTTAGTTTTTCAACTTCGCCTAATAGGTTCTCCATGTACTCAATTTTATCCCTTGGGTCTGTAAAACCCTTTTCTGCCACGTGATTGCGCGTGATTGATTCCCATCTGGAGAATGTGTCATGGAATAATCCCAGTTGATCCGGGATTACGAACATGGCACCCTGCTGCTGTTGTGCTGATGGTAGGGTCCACATTTCATTGTTGTAGCCTCCACGAAAATGTCCTGTTTTGGGCACCCTTTCGTCAAACGTGGGGACTTGTCTTGTCTCATTTGCCGCTCTGGCAGGAGGGTAACTGGGCATATGCATCGATTGGTCCGGCGGTGGTTGGTAGGGGATATTGCCGAAGAACCAGTTGATGCGAAGGCATGTTCTGCCATTGCCCTTGACAGGTTTCTGAGTTGAGGATAGTCAAAAAGCCCTTCTGTTTCGTTTATCATAAAAACAGTGTTGGCCTTTTCTGTTTCGTTTTTCTTGCCACGTCTACCCCCTCCGTCTTCCGAAAAAAGATTGATCCAATCCTTTTCATCATCTGCTTCATCATCGGTATCCCAGATAGGGCAGGGGAGTGCTGATTCAGGAGTAGGTGGTTGTGCTGACTGGGTAGCAAGGTATCGTATATACTGCCAGTCATTTTCATCATCACTCCCTTCTTCTGTTAGGATCAGTATGGTTTCGCTCCCAACTTCATTTTCATCATCATCTTCGGGTGCGATATCTGTGTTTTCAGGGGCTGGTACGTAATCTCCAAATGATATAGAGATTCGTCCATCAAGCAGGTTTCTGGTTTGTAATTCAGTAGGCATCATAGGGATAGTGACCCTAGTCTGCCTCACTAACCAGTTGTTGCCCTGAGTCTCCTGGGCTGAGTACCTCCTTCCAGGGAGAGCTCGTACTCCCCTGCTCACCAAGTACTCAGATACATTGTTTATCTGATAGGCAAATCCGACATTTGGTGTGTTGGATAACCGCCCGACCAATCCTCTGGTGATTAAGAGGTTGGCTTCGCCATTCTGCCAGTTCTGATATCCTCTTGTTAGAATAGATATCTGGAAATTTCTGTAGAAATCTCCAATTGTCTGCATAGTGTCCGGTATAACGAACACCAACTGGCTGCCTTTTGTTAGATCAATCTCCATGGTTGCAAATATCGACTGATCCCCTTGCCACCTATTGTCTCTAAAGACGATTAAGGCTGAGGTTCCCTCATCTTGTCTGTGCAGAATTTGCACCCTGACTTGTGCGACTCCAATGTGGATAAACTGCATTCCACTTTGTCTGAGAGCCTCGTAGCTCTCAGGCTGTATGAAAGGCCTGTCTATCTGCTGGTTGTCAACGCAGAGAATGGCCTCCTCGGAGAGATGATTGTAGACACGGTGGTTGTTGTCATCTCTCCGAGAGTTGTACAGTACCTCAGCAGGTACTATGGCAGCTCTATCCCTTAGAGACCTTCTTAGTTGTGCCTCAGGCTCAACTTGCTCTTCTAGGGTCATCTGATATGGATTTCTACCAGTAATGGTTCGTGCCAGATTTCTCAAATTTCTTTGAGTGTTGTACCTCCTTCTTTGCCCTCGCCTGTACTCACGCACCTGGTCTTCGAATAATGGGCCTCCAGGATTTATGGTTTGAGTTTGGGACACACTGGGCCTGCCTGATGTCTCCATTACTTGAGTTTTTGCCTTTCTTCTTGGAGGATAACAAAGGGGTCCTTAAAGACTTTCAGCACCCCTTTCTTTTCTCTTGGTTTTGAGGGTCCGATTGATAATTTAGCGAGTCTGGCTGATAACTCGTCAGTTATGTTGGTTGGCAATTGCACGCCTTCGTGCTTCGAGATTTGGTCCTTCAGAACCTTTATCTCTGCCTCAAGGTTTTTGATCTCCTCGAGTATTTGTACAAGCAGCTGGATTTGGGTATTATTCTGTTTTATTATTGCGGTTGTGCCTGATGTACCACCACGGTTGTCAGCAGGTTTTGCGAAACCTACCGCAGGTGACTCGATCGGGTTGGTTGCTTGAACTGCTTGCTTGTAGAACTGGGAGTTCTGAGTATTTGTGTAATCACTCATGAACTGGCCCACGCTTCTACCTTTTTAAGGATAGCTTCTACCCGGTTCAGTTTTTGGTTGAGTTCTTCAGAGATTTTAAGGGCTTCTGTTTCAACTAGTTTGGGTTGTTTTGCTATTTCAGACACCAGAACCTTGACTTCTGATGTGGTTAGGGGACGGTTTTCGGTGAATAAGATTGTGAGGTTTTTCAGGTTTCGTTCAAGTTTTTGGATTTTCTGATCTAGGGAGTGAATTTGTTCTTGGGTTTGTTTAAAGTTTTTCAGGCTCACTCGGCTAAACAGGTTTAATCTGTCATATACAACAGAGATGTTACTGACTAGTTGTTTATTGGTTACAGTTACCGTTTCTGAGAGGTCTAGGTACTCTAGGGTTGAAGTTCGAGATTTTGTATACCACTCCTGTATAGATTGCTCCCACCTTTCGCTCATAAAAGTATTTTGAAATTTGTTTTTAAATAAACACGAGATTTTTGGATATCCTAGGTTGGCAATTCGGGTTTGATCACACCATTTCTCATTATTTCTGTTCAAGGTTTTTACACATCTGAATTCTTTTGGGGACAAACTTTGAGGCTATCAATCAATCAATTTTTGGAATGGGTGGCAAATTTACAATTTCCTTGTTTTGGGGTGGCAATTTCACAATTATTCCTTATTTAAAATACACTCTGACCGCGCCTCTGACCTTCTGCCCGCGATCTCTTCTCCCTCAACAGGCCTTTGACTGGGTCAAAATTGGCTCTTTAATCCCAATCACGATCAGATCGCGACAGAAGATGCAACAATAATTCTGAAAATTTTGGACAGATTAATCTAACACATCAGCAAATACCAATTAAATGAACACCATCAGTTTCTTTTTGCATCCAACGGCAAATGTAATTAACGTTGTCTGTTGGATTTTAAAAATCAATTGCAAAAGTGTCTTACATCATCTGTTTTGTTTCAGTTGGCGTTAGCACATCAGAGTTTGTGTAACCTAAAATTGTGACACATGTTAAAGATCTGATACATTTGTTGGTCTCGTGAATCATTTTCTATTTGCAAGTATTTACATGTTGTTTTGTCCAAGCTTTTTTTCTTTGAGGAAATGTTTTGTCCAAGCTGCGCAAATTGTATGTATAGACAAGTCATATCTTAGTAAAAAAAAAAAAAAATAGGATCACATAGTAATTATTTATTTTTTAAATCTTTAGAATAAAATTTCGATTTGAAATTAAAATTGTATTATTTCAAAAAACAAAAAAGACAAGTCATGTTTACAGAAAATGGTGAAAGTGAATGTATATTTTATCATATATTCAATGACTTGAATTTTCATTGCTTGAATTGAATAGTTTTTAATATATCATAAAAAATATAATTAAATTGCATAAATTTAAATTATTAGACTATTGATATTTTCCATGACATATTTTATAGATTTAATTTTTATTCTAATCTCATATGAATTGATTTTGGAATATTAAAATGATTATTGCCAGTTAATTATTCCCGAATTTTTTATTAATATCCAAAAATTAAATAAAATTACCAAAAATGACCATGTCAGATCTGAAATTCGAAAAATACCCTTTCCGGAAAAAAAATTTCCGAACTAACCCTCTAACTTCGGAAAAAAAAATTTCCGAAAATTCAATTCAAAAACCGGAAAAATTTTATCCGGATTCTAAATCCGGAAAAAAATTTTCCGAAATTAGGCCAAATTTTCGGAAAATTTTTTTCCGAATAAGTTTCCGGAAAAATTTTATCCGATTTCAGTATGAATTTCCAGAAAAATTTTATCCGGTTTTGTACCGAATTTGATTATAAATACCGCTGAGCTCGCTTTCAATTTCACTCGCAGCTCTCTCGCTCTCTCCGTAAGTTATTTTCAATTATTTAAATTTGTAATTATTTATTTGTTAATTATTTAAAATATTTAAATTAATTAAAATAATTTTAAAAATTTCAGAATGTTGTAGAATAAATTAGAAATTATCAAAATAGTCTAGAAAATTTTAAAATGATTTCGAATTGTTTTAGGAACCTCTTTCATTTTTGGATCTCTTCCGGAGCTCTGACTGTCTGATTGATCCGATCTTCGATTCAGGTTATTTTTATTTTATTTTAATTTATATTATCATTAATTAGTTCATTTCAAATTTTTTTTTTATTTTTTGGAATATTGTCCAAATAATTTTGAATTTTTTAGAATATTCCAAAATGGTTTAGAATAATTTATAAAATTTCAAATTTTTTTAGAATATTGCTAAATTAATTTAAAAAATTTCAAAATGGTGTAGAATAATTTAGAAATTATCAAAATGGTATAGAAAAATTTTGAAAATTTTAAAATGATTTAGAATTGTTTCAGGAACCTCTTTCATTTTTGGATCCCTTCTGGAGCTATGACTGTCTGATTGATCCGATCTTCTATTCAGGTTGATTTTTTTTTAAATTTATATTATAATTAATTAGTTCATTCCAAATATTTTTTTATTTTTTGGAATATTGTCCAAATAATTTAGAATTTTTTATCATATTCCAAAATGGTTTAGAATAATATATAAAATTCCAAAAAAATTTAGAATTTTTTTCTATTAATTTAAAAAATTCCAAAATGATGTAGAATAATTTAGGAATATTAGAAATGGTATTGAATAATTTAGAAAATTATGAAATGGTTATGAAATAATTTTTAGAGGTCCGGACAATTTGTAATTACTTATATGTTGTTTTTTTTTAAATTGCCAGACCAATCGAACTGAAAATGACAACTATTTATGTGAAGATTTTTAATGGAGGAGAAATCAAATACAATAATGACGGGGTCTTTTACAGTACCCGAGCTAAATACTCATTACTGCTAACCGTCAACCACAGCTTTGATTATCTCCGGAATGAGATTTATAAATTTGTTGGGTATAATGCTAGTCAAGCAAATCTGGAAATCCAAGCCAGGTTTAATATGTCTACCGATGGGGGACGTGACCATCAATTAGTACCGGTAATGGACCAACAATCGTTCGAAATGGTTTTAGAAATTGTGTCGTCTTTTGCACAAAGGTTACCGGTTCTGGAGTTGTATGTAGAATTGGAACCGAACCATACCAGACAGATTCCTGAACCTCGATCCCGACCCAGTACTAGTCAGAATCATGTGGATCCCAACCCAATACCAGTTAGATCCCGCCTTAGTACCGGTCGGCACTCTATGGATGTACAGAGACCCCGAATCAGTATCGGTAGCAACTCTGTGGATCTACCAGTTAGACCTCTACCCAGTACCGGTCGGAACTCTGTGGATCTACCAAGCACATCACGACCCAGTACCAGTCGGGCCCGTAGACAGCTACGTGATTATTCGCATGCCCCTGTTGATGCAATTGATTCTGACAGTTTGGAGAGTGGAGATGAGAGGCTCTCAGGTGAGTCATCGGGTTCCGACGATGATATTGAATCGCTCAGCCAGCCACAATCACGGTCCCGTGAAGCACAGTACCCGATAACTGGTCGGGAAAATATGACACATCCGGTTGATAGTTTCAATGACATATCCGGTTTTAGGCCTGCGGATGTCGATTTTTTCGGCAGGTCAAACAAAACATTCGATAATCCATTGGCTAGGGGTGTAGTATATCAGTCGAAAACAGCTCTAAGGATAGCAATCAATGAGTTCCATCTCGATAATAATTGTGAGTGCAAGGTTCTTAGAAGCGAACCTAGACGTTACGAGGTGGTGTGCAGAGATAAGTTTTGTAAATTTAAGGTATGCGCGAAGCAGAACGGTCTTTCAGAATCTTGGATTATTACCAAACAAGCACTTCCTCATACGTGCACAGTATCGGCAACACGTACTGATCACTGTCAGCCCTTGCGATTGATAAGACCATTAGAAGGGATGTGTGCTCTTCTATAAATCATATCCGAGATCTCGTCATGCAGAGATATGATAAGGTAACTCCCAAGTACAACAAATTATGGAGAGGCCGTGAGCTTGCTATTGCAAATCTGTTTGGGAGTTGGGAGAGCTCGTACAACCTGCTTATTCCACTATTGGAAGCCATCCAAAGAAACAATCCAGGAACTAAGTATTGTGTGACCTCGACCCCGACTGACAAAGAAACCGAGAGGCATTTCCATAGAGCGGCATGGGCATTTGGAGCGTGTATTGCAGCGATACCGTTCCTGAGACCAGTGATTAGTATCGATGCATGTTTCATGTCGGGACGGTACCAAGGTAGGCTGCTAATGGCATGTATGTACGATGCCGAAAACCAATTGCTTCCATTGGCTTTTGCAATTGTGGAGAAAGAAAGCGCTGACAACTGGGGTTTTTTATGAGATGGTTGAGGTTGGAAGTAATTGGAGATAATCGTTTTTTTTGTGTCATATCGGATAGACATTTGGGAATTAAAGCCGTTTTTCAGGATCCGCTTCTCGGCTGGGATGAGTCCACCGATCAATGTGTACATCGGTATTGTTCTCAGCATGTTGTCGAAAACCTATTCAAGCACGTGGGGCGTAAGAGAGAGGTTAGCGACAGGTTCATAGCTGGAGTGAACAAATGCAAACCTAGGAGGTTGCAGGAGATGATACAAGACTTTGAAATTGGTTGTCCGGAGGCTGTCGACTACCTTAACAAGGTGGGTAAGAGGAACCCTAATGATGAAGACGAGCTTCCACGTCTAGAGAAGTTGTATCAAACATTGGACGGCGGTCACCGATGGGGGATAATGACAACAAATGGATCAGAGTCACTGAACGCTGTGTTCAAAATTAGTCGGCGGTTACCGGTTGCAGCGGTCGTGGAGGACACGTTCTATAAGTTGAATAAATGGTTTTTCGAACGATGGAACAAAGCTGAAATGAGAATGCAACACGGTCAGGTGTGGTCCGACAGGGTAAGTAAGTTATTGCAAAAGCGTATTTAAAAAGGAAGGGACATGACTGTGATTCCTTATCGCAGCGGTCATAGGCTGTTTGAGGTTCTCGTCAAGGGTGAAAAACTTCCAGCAAGGCGTAATCAGCCGAGACTTGAGTATACCCGGAGGGATTTCGGGTATAGGGTTGTTGTCACGGACAATAACAGGGTTGAATGTGAATGTCGGAAGCCTCAATTGACCGGCATACCATGTTCTCATTTCATGGCGGTTGTCCGCGAAATGAGATATGATGTAAATCTATACATCAACCCCTTGTACCGTACGTCAATAATGGTACAAACATGGGGCGGTCATTGGGGACCGAAAGGCAACCAAAATGAATGGCCTATACACAACGGCCCAAAAATTATACCTGAGAAGAGACTGATCAAAAAAGGAAGGAGAAGGCACGACCGCATACCGATGGAAATGGACAGGATGCGTGGTCGAAGACTCGGACATCAGCCTCATCGTGAGACAATTGATCGGAATGCAGCAGGTACAATTGGTCAACCAAATATAAATGCTTGTTTTAATTAAATTCACGATTTAATACATGATCCAATTGCAATGTAGAGGAGGCAGCAAGACAGGCGCAAGAAGTGGCAGAGCACTCAGCAAGAAGAAGTACAACCTCCTGGCGCATCATCGGACTGAATTTTAGTCTGCGTCGTAGAAAATAACATGTGTGCTAAGAAGTAGTATGTTGTTCATTTTGTTGTCGAAAATGTAGTTTAATAGTTCTGAATGTTTTAACTCTATGTATTTTTCTTCGTTTTGTTATTTCTGAGGCATATTTATTAAGTTCTAGAAGACGGTTGAGATGGAATTGTTAATTTATAGAATACGGTTTCGATGAAATTGTTAAGTTATAAGATGTAATTAATACCTACAGATAAAGCAAATCATATCAAAATATACAAGTACTCCTACAGGTAAAACAGATACCAAAAGATAAAACACAAATGACAACATAAAATATATAACTCCTACAGGCCACGCTGTGCATGTACAGTGTGGTCCGGATACTCAGAATGCGAGAAGCGAGAAGGGTCATGTCTCTCACGCTGTGAACGTCGCAGCCCGTCAGTGGGATCCACTGGAGGAGGTGGATAAGAAGACGACGCCCCGGCATCACCTGAAGTCGGATGAACCTGCCACTGCTGTAGGGATTCGAATGTGGCTTGATCAACATACATTTGCTCCATTTCATTCGCCTGATCCTTAGACATCTGCATTTGAGACACGTTTTTTAATTTAGTTCATTATATATTAAAAAAGAAAATTACTTCAATTAAAGTACTACATACATGTCCGGCTCCAGTGTCGAATAGTGAATGCATCCATTCACACCCCTCCGGAATCTCTATGCCGAACCCCTGCGCCTGCAAATGCGGTGTCTCATGCATCGATGATCGCGGCATCTCGTGCATCGATGATCGCGGCATCTCGTGCATCGATGATCGCGGCATCTCGTGCATCGATGATGATCGCGGCATGCCGTACCCCTGTGCCTTTAATTCATACACAGTTTTTTAACTATAAACTAAATTTGAAATCAGCTTCTAGTAATTTGAATTCATACCTGTCCGGCGTCTGCATGTGCTGGTGGAGTAACCTGATCGAACTGTCCTGGCAAAATATAACTTCTCCATTGAGAGCCATCATACAACCAGCCCTGCACTGGATCTGGGCCTTCGAATACAGGTGCCGCTGGGAATGGCTCCGTTCCCAGCGGCGCACTCTCGGTGGATGAAATGTCTTCCCAATTAGGTGGGACCCCCGACTCATCCAACATGGCACGCGCACGGTCTCCGTAACCATTATCACTACAAAGTCGACTACCTAGCCTCATTTTCCCCTTGCCAATTGCACGGAGACCCTTGGTGAAGAATGTTTTTGTGCCATGTGCCAACTCTCCAATCCCACGCAATACCTGTACACATGGTTGAAATATAAGAAATGATATGTAATAAGTGTTTTATAAATTCCAGAGTTAGAAATGTTTACATTTCGAACAAATGTCGATCCGCTGGGAACGTATTCGGACTTCGAATGCTCGTCTCTAGGAACCGGAATATTGCGATCCATTCCGAACACGTGCTGACCAAACATGAAGACAGATGCCATGCCATTCTTCTGGTACCATGTTCGATATATTACAATGTCACTCGGATCCCACGGATGTCCTACCTCGTGCACATGCTGTGCATATTGTGTCGCATGGGTCACATGTCGGCAGTGCACGTCCGCCCAGTTCGCATTCCTCTTTGAGCCCCATTTCAACCTGTTTACAATATTAGTAAAATAAATAAGTACATAAGTACACAAAAATAAATAAACCACATAAATAGTGCGAATATTACTTGTGTAGCTCTTCGTGGTCGTCCCTATCCAAGGGGGGGGCGGTGGCGCAATTTCTTGCCATCTTCCAAATTGTCGCATGCACCGATCAGGATTGTGATGCTCCACAATCCAATAAAAAATAAGAGGACCGCGGTACAAGTAGTACGGCTGAAAAATATAGTTGAAATGTTATACCGAATTTATAATTATGATGACATAAATAGGAGAAAGTATGCGAATTTATTACAATATACCTGGTCCGCCCGAGTTCTTCTCGAAAGATTGTGGTAAACATGCGCGTACGGCTGCCACTCCACCATGTTATCCGTCAATAGCTGAATCTGATCACGGGGGATACCTGGACCGGTGGGTTTCGAATGCGACGAGCTCTCCCACTCATGTGGGCCTTTCCATAGCTCACCATAAGCTGGGCAAGTATCTTCTGTTTCGGTGCCCCATGCCGGTTGAGATCTCAGAAATAACGGCCGGTGAACTTGAAATCGGTTCCACGACCAGTGCTGCAGAAGCATCGTGGGACCATGCATAGAGTGGCAGCTAGGATTACATGCGAGGCATAGATTTCGGTATAAATATGCGAGAACAGCTCCGCCCCAGTTGTAATTCCTCGGATCGTCTAAATTGTCCACCATGTTGAGATACCACAACGGTATCCCGTCCCCGCTACTGTCGGCAAACATGGTATTCCCTAACATGTCAAGGATAAATGCACGGACATACCTGATCACCAAATATTAAAATGTGAGCACATTATTGAAAATGCAAAATACGAATAGGGTTTTAAATAGAAAAAAATACTAACCATCTCTTTTCTATCTCGCTCGCACCGGTGGGCAGTATTCTGAAGCGCTCACGGAGCGCTTTTTTTGCCAAAAGTATGTCGGACGTTCTCGCATCCTTTCCCATCTTTTTCATGAACCCCTTAATTTCATTATCTTTGATGCCTAGCAGCTCATACAGTCGGCCATGAATACTCGCCGCGTCTGTAATTCCCGTTACAGGCTCCCCCGAAATAGGTAAACCCCACAAACAGCTCACATCCTCCAACGTTACTGTAATTTATTTTTACATGTCAATAAGAAACTAAAAAACAAATTTATTTGAATTAGTTAATACCTGTCATCTCTCCGAAAGGAAGATGAAAGGTGTGCGTCTCCGGACGCCACCGCTCGACAAGTGCATGAATAAGAGCCGCATCGAGTGCGATATCAGGCATTGTCGCGAGCTGATATAAGCTCATTCGAATTAATACCGGTGCATAGTCCTTGTGATACTCGTATTTGTGTCGATCGTGTCTCACCGTTAAAATATCTTTGCTCTAAATTAGAGGAAAAAATTAATTACAATATAATTTGATTACTAACTGAGTTATGAAAAACAAAATAAGTAAATGTTTACCTCCTTCGACGCCTGAGATACCCTATGATTGCCGTGAGCTATCCACAACAAGGGGCTAAATGTATGCTTCAGTACTAAGTCTGCCATACTACAAAATTCGAACAATATTCTAAATTATCTTGAATTTTTCTAAATTATTCTAGACCATTCTGCTATTTTCTAAATAATACTGGACCATTCTGATATTTTCTAAGTTACTCTGAACCATTTTGGTATTTTCTAAAATATTCAGGGCCATTTTGGAAGGTTCTGACAAATTCTAAATTATTCGGACAATATTCTAAATTATTTAAAATAAACTAATTAATTGTATTATAAATTAAAATTAGAATAAAAAAAGTTAAAAAAAACCTCAATCGAAGAGCCGAGTGATCAGACAGTCAGAGCTCCGAAAGGGATCCGAGAAAAAAAGAGGTTCCTGAAAAAATTCTAAATCATTTCAGACTATTCTGGACTATTCTGGTATTTTCTAAGTTATTCTGGACTATTCTGGTATTTTCTAAACTATTCTGGACTATTCTGATATTTTCTAAACTATTCTGGACTATTCTGGTATTTTCTAAGTTATTCTGGACTATTCTGGTATTTTCTAAACTATTCTGGACTATTCTGGTATTTCTAAACTATTCTGGTATTTTCTAAGTTATTATGGACTATTCTGGTATTTTCTAAACTATTCTGGACTATTCTGGTATTTTCTAAACTATTCTGGACTATTCTGGTATTTTCTAAACTATTCTGGACTATTCTGGTATTTTTTAAACTATTCTGGACTATTCTGGTATTTTTTAAACTATTATGGACTATTCTGGTATTTTTTAAACTATTCTGGACTATTCTGGTATTTTCTAAACTATTCTGGTATTTTTTAAACTATTATGGACTATTCTGATATTTTTTAAACTATTCTGGACTATTCTGGTATTTTTTAAACTATTCTGGACTATTCTGGTATTTTTTAAACTATTCTGGACTATTCTGGTATTTTCTAAACTATTCTGGACTATTCTGATATTTTTTAAACTATTCTGGACCATTCTATAAATTTTAAATTATTCTGGACTATTCTACAAATTCTAAACTATTTAAAACTAAATAATTAAATAATATAATTAAAAAAAAAAAAAAAAATTTACCTCGGCCGGCTGCGGGCTGCTGCGCTGGGAGGGAGGAGAGACACCGAAATAGGCTGGGCTGGGTGGGATTTTATAGGGCTTAGTTCGGATAAAATTTTTCCGAACTTAGAGTTCGGAAAAAATTTTTCCGGAATTGGAAGCTTAGTTCGGAAAAAAAATTTCCGGAAATAGAGAGCTAAGTTCGGAAAAAAAATTTCCGAAGTTAGAGGGTTAGTTCGGAAAAAAAATTTCCGGAAAGGGTATTTTTCGAATTTCAGTTCTGACATGGTCATTTTTGGTAATTTTATTTAATTTTTGGATATTAATAAAAAATTCGGTAATTATTCTTTCAAAAGAAAACTGGGACCAAAAACATATTTTTTTCGTTTCTGACATAGGTTAGAAACTTTTATTTATTTGTTTTCCAAGCTTAAGTACAAAATTATTTTTCCATCTCTAGTATCCATTGTTGGTTCCTAAGGCATTTAGAGAGGTGAATATGGAGTATTTTAAAAATTAAAACTAAATTCTTTTAACTAATGTGTGTATGAGTTATTTTTGGCAGAAATTATATTAACTTTAAACTAAATAAGTGCGCGTAAATTAAATAGAAGAGTTAAGAGACACTTGACACGAGAATTGCTTACGGAGTTCGGCACTAATGTCTACGTCTCTGGGACTCGCGGCCTTCGAGATGGCGCGCCTTTCTTTATCCAATGAGAAAGGAGTACAAGGTGGAACCGGTGAGCCTTTACAAAGCTTGAGAAATCACTCGCCCCGAGCACGAAAATGGCTCATGAGCACTAAATGCTCAAATATATGAAACAAACAAGATGATCACACACGGATCACTCTACTTCTTACACAAGATTAATTGTGGTTGAGTATGCTTGAGATTGTTGTATAAATATTGAAGTTGTGTGCACAGGCAATAATGACTTCTTCTAGATCTCAAAGGAATTCGAAATATTGCAGTTAGGGGCGATTAAAGAGATCATCCAAATCTATATTTTGCTTCTATTTATAGAGAAAGAAACAAAATAAGGTATCTGGCATCAACCGTTGCAACGGAAGATTAAGCGTTGCAACGGTTAACCCCATATGGCAAGTTTGGCTACGCTGGAAAACCCTAACGCTTATAAGCATTGCAACAGTTGTCATAACGGTTCACTCTGGAGTTTTTGGGGTCCAAACTCGACTTGTTCCGTTACAACGGTTATTTGAGCGTTGTAATGAATTAAATCGATTTGGCTGTATTTTGAGGTATTGAATTAAACCGTTACAATGGTTAGCCCAAATTAGCACATTCTCAAGCATACTTTACCAATTTTACAGATATCTAAACCTAATCTTGAGATGATGCTTCTAAGTCCAGTGCTTGGTGCTTCATGACTTATTCTTGATAAGTATAGATACATCATTGATGTATATGTAACAATTTATATCGTCATAAACCTGTACAATATCTCAATACAAGAAACTGTAAAATTTAACAAATATATATTTTGCAAATATAATCAAACAGACAAATAAATTATGACACAATCCAACATCGATCGTAATATATTTTTATAGCCCCCTTTTTTCTTGTTTCTTTGCAGCTATCAGCAAGAACAGAACAAAATTTGCTTAGTTTTTAAAAAAATATTCTAATTTAATTTAAATTGAAATATATTCGGGACGCGGTTGACCCTTATCCAATCCTGTGGCATCAACTTAATCCATATATCGTCTACTACACGGCATGACCAGCTCGCGCATTAATACTGTTTGATGACCATAGAGGGGCTTATTTTCAGATCTAAAACAAAGCATACGAATCTTGATGCTATTTGGACTGCATGATCAGTAAGTAGCGTGATGCTGGGCTGTAGGCAACCCGAAATCATCAACGAGTACCACCAAATGGTCGGTGACTCCGCGTTACTTGGCCACTCGGGGAAAAAATCAGACTTTCCACGCACATCACGTGGCACGATTTAAGTCCGCTGTACTTCACTCCACCACGCGGGGACCCACATGTCGATAACTTCGGTAGTACTAATTTCTGATACCACCTTGCGTTCGGTTCATGCTTCTAAGAGGTTACTAGTATTGTGCCCGTGCGTTGCAACGGAATATATGATAAGATAATAAAAATAAATTATCATACAAAATGACAAATTTTCATTAAAAAAAAAAAGTAGAAATATATTTCAGATTTATCACAGTAATATGTATAGAAATAAGGAGGTAGATAAATAAGGAAGTGAACAAAAAATTAATTTATATTGTGATCCGCCGTATAGAAAATATCAATTGGAGAGAGAGAAATAAGGAAATAAATAAATAAGGAAACGAAAAATTATATCGCTAATTTTAGAGTTTGTTTAATTTTAATGGTAATGCATCGTGTGGCGGTATGTGTGGCGAGTATGTTTGTAACTAAATTTAAACTTCTACACATAAAACATATGCATTTAATTAAAAGAAGATAGATTATGTGATTGAAGAGCTGAGATTAAATTCAAAAATTAATTTTTCAATCGTAGCCGTTGGCGGATCGGACACCCAACGTGCTTAATAATGGAATGGAGATTCCTGTCATCATAATTTCATAAAATATGATTAACATGTTTGGCAAAACTAACATCAGAATAGATACGGTATTTGATAATTCTCTGCTATTCTGATTCTCTAATTTATGGTCATAGCGATAGTAAAAAAAAATGCGGAATTTTTCCATTCCCGCTGCACGGAAATCACACCAAGCGCGCGCGCGAATCTTATTTTATTCGGTTACAACTCTTTTCTTCTTTTTTTTCCGATAATTTTTGCGAGAGAAAACTGTCTCCCACTTCGACTTCTCTTCAGCCTCCGTCTCCGATTACAGGTTCTCTCCGCACTACCTTTCTCTTCTCTTGCAATCTATCGCTTTCTCTCCTCATTCCTTTTATCAATTTCTGATATCAGCCTAGGAGGAGAAAAGAAGGGTGGAGTTCTACTGACCAGCGCACAAACAGGTACGAAATCAATTCTTCGCCCAACGGAGCTCGCCTCTCCACCGTCTCTGCTCGTCCTCTCTCCGCCGTCTCTCCTCCGCTGTCTGTCTCCTCTCTCCAGGTAAGCACATTTATACAGCAGCCTAATGCAGTACCAGTAGTTTTATCACATTGATCTGACCATTGATAGTCTAACAAACACTGCAGAGATTGCCGAGATTGCCAGAATCTTTCACATTGAGGCCAATTTGATCATCGAGAATAGTCTATCAATTGATCATATATATATATAGACAGATTAATCTCAGTATCAAATTGATCAAATGATAGTAGTTCGATTGATCATATATATAGACAGATTAATCTCAGTATTGATAATCTCGAAGAAATAGGCCAATTTGATCATATATAGATTAATAGACTGAGATTAATCTCGAAGATACTTATTTGATGATAGTCTAAACAAATTAATCTGTCTATATATCGAATTAATCTCAGTATATCGAATTGATGAGGCCAATTCAAATTAATCTCAAATTGTTTAGACTATTTACTCAGTATTTACTGTGATAGACAATTGATATATAGATTAATCTCAGTATTGGCCTCATCAGTATTTGCCAATTGATAAAAATTTGAGGTCAATTCGAGATTCATAGTATCAAATTAATCTCAGAATCAATTGATCATATATATATTCATTGAGGCCAATTTTTTTAGCCTAAACAGTGTTTGTACAGTTACAGTTACAGTTCGTCCCAATTGGAACATTGAATTGAATAGCATCTATACTGGTACAAGAAGAGATCGTCTCGGTGGCAGTGGCAGATCGTACCAGTTGCAACTCCAACCCAAGTGAAGCAGCCAGATCGCATTGACTAAACGTTAGGGAATTTGTTAGTTTTTATTATGTTTTTAGTGATCTTTTATGTACAGTTATTTTGTATTTTGTAGTTCCAGGGGTAGATTAGGAAATGTGCTAGTATAGAAAAGCTTAGTACAGACCCTTTCAGAGAATTTAGCAGGCACTCTCACAAGTGATTCACTGCTGTAATAGGATTTAGTAGTTTGGTTGTTTTACTTTATTTTCAGTTAGGCACCAGTCTTTTGATTTGGGTACCAGATTTGTTTGTCAGGTACCAGTATGTTGTTAGGAGTTAGAATTAGTTACTTAAGGGAGAACCAATGGAATGTGATGATGTAAACTTATTTTTCAATTTTAATTTTGCCTACGGGCTTCCAATAAAAAACAAATCAAGCATTTGACCAAAAAAGAAGTTTGCAGTGCTATCTTACAAAATAAAAACATAGCCAACCATTTGTATTTGAATTTTAGAGTAAAATAAAAACGATAATTAAAAAAATCAATCATTACCTTATCACTCAATTAAAAAAAAAATATTTACTGTTATTGTAATGACATATTCCCTAGAATACTAAAAGCCATAGTCATGCACAAACCAAACATTGTAATAGTACATTCCTGGAATCCTGAAGTGATAACCATCCACGAACCAAACATGGTAATGATACATTCCCTGGAATGTTATTCCTTAGTATTACATTCCTGAGAATTCTTTTATTCCCTGGCATGGTCTATAGCACGAACCAAACACCTCCTATATTTTGTTCCGGTTCCTTCCGATTCTGAATCATCTTGCCATCAATATGTATCTAGTATAGCGCTATAGCTTTTAAGGTTCCAAAAAGCTATAGCACAACCATAGCTAGCTATTTATAATCATTATAAAATAAAAGTGGTTAGTAGTGTTATAGCTTTTGAGATCCGAAAAAATTATAGCGCAACTATTACGTAGCTATAGCTAGCTATTTAGAACCTTGATTATGTATAACTTCTCTGTAAACAATATTAATAATGATTCATTTAGGTTTTGTTCTTTTTAAATGGTACTTTTGTTGTTATCACAGTTTTTCATAAAATCCATTAATTTTAAGTCAATATTCATGTTTTAAAATAAAGGAGTCTGATAATTGTTCATGAGTGAGGCTATGGTGCTATGCATAGCACCAATGGCTAGTGTACTACGGCTCAATATGGTACTTTTTAAAATTCTAACGGTCGATCCGACCGTTCAATGTGATATCCATATGAATAGGTACTTGCAAACTAAATTTTATATTTTTTCGAATTTTTTTACTATTTTTTAGGATATGTAGAAAAATCAGTGTTTTTTGACAATTTTGGACCATCAAAATTCTACCTATTTGAAAAAATAGTAAAAAAATTCGAAAAAAATATAAAATTTAGTTTGCAAGTACATATTCATATGGTTATCACATTGAACGGTCGGATCGACCGTTAGAATTTTAAAAAGTACCATATTGAGCCGTAGTACACTAGCCATCCGTGCTATGCATAGCACCATAGCCTCACTCATTGTTCATCAAACGAATCTCTTAGCGCACCCTCTGAGTCCTTCGACCTTCTAAAATGTCAGCATTAGTCCAACGTCCTATCTAGCGATGCCCTCTCCAACCCTTTAAACCTCTCAAGACAACCATTTAACATTCTTCATTCAAGACTTTAAACCTCAAGTCTAAGTTATAATTTTATATTTTTTTACACCGGAAACTCAAATTCCCAAGCGAATCCTCGAGTACTCCCTGTCTAGCGTCCATGTCTGAGCCTTTAAAATTATGTTTACAACCCTTTAAAATGTTACTCGCAACTTTTTAATCTTAATCTATAAACCTTTAAATTCAGAAATCTTCTAACTAATTTTCTTTTCCTTCAATCACTCTCGTTCATTATACGAATTTTTACTCGATTTTCTCTTTCAAATTTTTCGAATCTAAAAATACGAATATTTCTAGTTGAGAAAGGTTAAACTAGTTGGGGGCTGGAACGAAGATGAGGGTTCAGATGACCAAAACATTATTTTAAAATAAATTATAGAATCATGTTGTATATATGAGCATTGCGTGCTAGTACAAAAAATGTAAATTTCTAATTCTTTTGTAACAAAATTAAGAGTGTAAGAAATGTACTACGGGCTAAATGATTTGGGCCAAATTAATAGATTAAATATGGGTTTATTTTATTGAGTTGCATCAATAATGGGCTCGAAATTTCTGCTATGGGTATGATCTCCATCTGGATAAGGTCTTCTGAAGAGGCTCAACAAATTGATGTCATTTAACAAGCTCAAACGAACTGATGCATACTGTTATAAATATGCAATAACAGTTCAGTTTTCGGTTAGCCAATTTGTTCATTTATTCTTTAGAAACTGAGAGAGAGAGAGATAATAAGGCAAGGTTGTCAGTTCGGTACTAGCATACCAATTGATAGTTGTTTTTCGAACATGTTCGTGTAGATTACTAATAGAGACGCAACTACTGTGACTGGTGTATATATCTGACACGAAGAAGGAACAGAAGAGGGCAACTGCAGATACAAGCAGAAGAGGGTGACTGATCTTACGACTCGATGAAGATATCCGCTGCGCGTCTAGTGGTAAAATCTGTTTACCCTTGGAATTAGTTTTATACATGAATTCTGATTTTCAGGTAGCGAACATATCTTGAACTGAATCCAATTGTTGCACATATAACCAATTCGAAACCCTACAAAGAGAAAAGTGATTAATACATTTAAATTTGGAAAAAAAAAAAATGAAAACAACTTATTTATGGGAATTGAAAAAAAGTGAAAATATATAAGAAACCAAAATTATAAATTGATATCTTATTCTAATTCTTTGTAATTTTTTTATTCCTATACTTTTGTCAAAAATTTATGAATTTATTATTAATATTCAAAATAATTAGCCATTTTCAGCTAACCACGCGGATGGCTCCAAATAATAGGCTCGATCCACCAATAATAATTTAAAGAAGAACAAGGACGTGTATGAAATATTTGCATATAAAATTGTGGGTCTCATGAGCTCTCTTCCGATAAAGGTCTTCGCCGATCAGTTGCTCCCTCCTCTATTTCTCTCTCTCTTAATTTCTCTCAAGGTATGATCGATCCTCTCTTTATTTTACCACCATTGTAAACTGGCATCTATATAAATTGATGATCGAGGTATTTGATTTCAATCGCGTCTTCATCTCATCTGTTTTTTTCCCTCTCTCTTAAAAAAAAAAAAAAAAAACACTAGATCCTAGATAGATCTATTCTGCGATCTGCTTATACAAGCTTTAGAGGTTTGAGGAAAATTAAACTGCATTGATTCGTGTGGGAAATGACAGCATGCTGGTCTGAAGTTCCTCATTTTATTCTTTACAAATTCTTAGAACTTTCTCTGATTGGGTGACAGATACTAATTTTAACGGGTACATTTGAAATTTTCGTTCTTTGTAGATGAAGGTTTCATCCGATAGTTCTGTTAATAATCATTTGTTGACTTCTTCTTTGTGTGGTTTTACATTATGGTGCCAACTGCCAAGTGTTTTTGTAACAACAATTGTTATCCTACTATTGTTGTTGTGGGTAGTACTTATAAGATTAGATGTGCCTTTAGTCCTTTACCTTCCATTGATTAAATTGATCCAATCGAGAAGATCAATGGCAATAATTTTGTATCATAGTTCAGAAATGTCTTGTGTCGTTTCGATGGAAACTGCAAAATATATACCCCTAAAGTGAAAGGTTTTGTTAGATCTTCTAATTTGAAATCAAGCATGGTTCTTTATAAGCCACTAAAATTGTAAACTATAATAATTGACATTACTCACAAATCAGGTAGTTTTTTTTTCCCTTTCTGGGAAGACTACTGGTCCTTTCAGTTTAATTTTTGTTAACCAGTATATGTGGGTATAGAACTATAGATCTAAGCAAACAATTGGATAAATATTTGCATAGTTCCGAGCTCATTGAGCTTATAAGCAATTCCTTTTAGGTTTCAGACTTCTGCTGAGTATTATGTTGTTTACTCTATATAATTCATAAAATAATACATCAGCCGCATCACTGATACAACATTTTCACTTAATTCAGTTCAATCAACCATGTCTTCATCTGAGACCACCGACAGGGAACACCATAAAGAAAAGAAGGAAAAGAAAAAGAAGGAGAGAAGGAAGGTTTCATTGAAAAGGTCAAAGATTTCTTTCATGACATAGG